>OZ014486.1:29871142-30383142 GCA_963965965.1 Trididemnum nubilum
TCACAGGAAGTAGAGATGCACGATGAAACTTGGGAGTTAGTAGCCAGGCATGATAACGCTTCACATAGGCCAAAAGTTTTTTTGTTTTTAAGTTTACATTACCCCCTTTAAAATGCCAAATTACTCCTTTGGGGATTGATGGTCAATTGTTACGCGCTATTAAGTCATTCTACTGCAGACCGGAGGTTTGTGTTCGGGTTAATGGCAAGCAATCAAAGCCGTTCCATGTGGGCGTTGGACTCCGGCAAGGGTGCGTTTTGTCACCTCTCCTTTTCTTTGTTTACATGAATTGGATCGACAAATGCAGCCAAGCTGATGAGTGTGCCACGATTGGAAATTGCAAAATTAGTCGTCTGCTATTCGCTGATGATTTGGTTCTGCTTTCTTCCACAGAATCTGGCCTCCAGCGCGCATTAAATAGCTTTGCAGATGCATGCAACACCGCCGGAATGAAAATAAGTACGGCCAAAACTGAGGTACTTCATCTTTCAAGAAACCCTAATCAGTGCGTATTACAAGTGAATGGAGCGACACTGAAGCAGGTAGAGAAGTTCAAGTATCTTGGGGTTGCATTTACGAGTGACGGAAGGCAAGACGAAGAACTCGATACCCGAATAGGCAAGGCTAGTGCAGTAATGCGAGCTTTGCACTACTCGGTTGTCATGAAAGGAGAATTGTCGAAAAGGCAAAGCTCTCAATTTTCAAAGCAGTTTTTGTCCCCATTCTCACTTATGGTCATGAATCTTGGGTAATGACCGAAAGAATGCGATCACAAGTGCATGCGTCTGAAATGAGGTTTTTACGAAGAATCGAAGTAGTTACACTGTTTAACAAGGTGCGTAGCTCCGAAATTCGAAAATCTCTTAACATCGAGCCGTTACTTCTCCGAATTGAAAGATCTCAGCTTAGATGGTTTGGCCATGTAAGCAGAATACCTCAGGAAAGACTCCCCAAACAAGCTTTACTTGCCAAAGCAAATGAGAGAAGACCAGACGGACGACCTAGAACTAGATGGACCGATTACATTGAGGATCTTGGATGAAATCGCTTGGGACTTCGCCCAAGCGAAATGATGGAGGCGATGGAAGACCGTGAGGTGTGGCGGCTTAATCTTGAGCTGCTGCCCCTGCAACCCTCACGGAAAAGCGGGCAATGAAGAAAGAAGAAGAAGACTCCTTTGGGGATAATTACCCACAGGTTAAGAACACTGCTCTGCGTGATGGCAGTAGTGTAGCTAGAGGGGAGCTAAGAAGGAAGACCCATTCCAGGTGACATCATATTAAGATGTGAAACCATTACTACACAGATTTGTGGCGAAGACGTTGTTTTTTCATTTTATTTGGTCTCCAACCTCATTTGCACCGCAAACCCAGTGATTTTGCGGCGAAGACCTTTTTTTTTTCTATTTTTGTCTTCACCTATTTCCGGACCAAAAAAGGGTGACACTACGAAATCCCTCCCCGGGTGCCACCATCCTTAGCAGCGCACTGCGTGATGTCATAATAAAGAGAAAAACTGTGAGGAACTCCTAATAGCTTTTTGATTGACGTTACTTGATTTTTTCGATAACTTTTTGAGACCTTTAAACTTTGAGAGCGAATAACCTCAAAGCTGTTAATATGAACTAAAAGGAGCGTAAAGTGCAAAAGAAGTAGATAATTGCCATTGGAACGACCAACGCTCGCATTGCAAGTTCCTTTGTTTTTACTCGGCCAATTTCAAACTAACGACTCTGAGATTTCAGACTTTTGCTTATAACTCGAGAACGGTTTGGTCTAGCTACATGAAATTTTGGCAGCAGTTTGAGATTAATGAGTTGCATGTTTGTACCAAATTTTGTTGCAATTAGTGATGTGGCTTTGGTTTTGGGACCCGAAAACCGCCCCGAAAGTTTGGCGTAAAAAGCCGTCTCGATCAAAACGGCTTAAGTATACGGAAAAAAATATTTCACACGGTTACAGGTCTTAAAATACCTATTCATCCTTACCAACCGACTTTGGCCGCGATGAGGTTTTTTTCTTTTTTTCCTAATTTTTTCTTTTTTTTTCTTTTTTTCTTCCTAAATCTTTTACGCTCTTCTCCTAAACCACAAAATATCGAAATTTAATTTCTGCATAAAGTTGTTGAGCTGCAAACGCAATTTTGTCTAGCGAAATTTTTTGGGGCTACTCCCTCGGAAACTCCCCCAAAATGGAGTCCCCAAAAATCAATTTTTTTGAACGGCTTACGGTAGGGCGCCAGTGTTTTTTGATATCAGTAGATATTTAACAGACAAATATTTTGACATAGTTTGGGGGTACAACCCCCTCGAGGACCTCCCCAAATGGATTCCCAAAAATCAATTCTTTGAATGGCTTAATCTAAGGTGCCAGAGTTTTTTGATAACAGTAGGTATTTAACAGACAAATATTTTGACATAGTTTGGGGATACCACCACTCCGAGGACCCCTCAAAATCAATTTTTTAAATCGCTTAACTTTCGGTGCCAGTTTTTTGATAGCAGTAGATGTTTAAGAGACAAATATTTTGACATACTTTGGAGGTACCACCCCCTTGCAGACCCCCCAACTGACACCCCCAAAAATCAGTTTTCTGAACGGCTTAACTTCGGGTGTTTTTTTTTTTTTTTGATATAAGTAGATATTTAACAGACAAATATTTTGACATAGTTCCAACGGCTTAGACTTGGATAAGATGTTTTTTTGATTATGATCAGTCACTATGTTGTCAATTAAATATGTATTTTGACAATGTGTGAAATTCCAAACCCTTTTTTCCCAAAGGATATTTCTTATTAATTTCTTAACGGTAAAGCGAAAGTTGTTTTTTTTTTTGAGATTCTCAGTGTTCAACATGCGTCGGTCCTTTACTGAGATTACTTCTCAGCAAGCTCCCATCTCGTTTTCGATAAATAATTGTTTGACTTTAAAAACTACATCTAGGGTTTTGAAAAGCGTAGCGTTGAGTAAATTAATATAAGTTTGCAACGTGAAGTCATTGTAATGTTAGACTCTGCTATATCACTTAAATTTTTAAGAATTTGATTTTTGGTTTCTGACTTTGTTTGTGTTCGTATCTTTTTCCAAGCTGATTGCTAAGGCAGGCATTGCTTTGATTTAGTTCTCAAATTTTGAGAAAAATCAGTGGAAATGTTCATATATGTACTTAAATAAAATTCTGTAAAAAAATTATTGCGGTGGGCTAGTTGAAGGTGTAGATTTGATGTGTAAGATAGTGTGTTAAATTTTTGGTCAAGATAACGTAGGTTACAAAATCCAATAATCATATTGGCATTTTCAGATCACAAAGTTTTGTTCATGTCGTTTTTGTTGTTCTAATCAAAGCACAAGGTTATTGTCGAAATATTTGTTTTAGGAGGATTTGGTTGCTACCTAACCGCAATTTTAACAATTGCGCTGCGCTGCTATGTGAAAATTCAACAAACTCCATAAAAGTTGAAACCAGAACTCAGCAGAGTTGTAAAATTTTGGTTGACATTTATAGATACTTTTTCTAGACATTTATGCTTTGAAAGCCGTTAACCACTAACCTGATCAAGTTCATAGAACATTATGAAACTCGAAAGCGATGTATTTCAGATCTGACTATCAACAACCATAAACACGCTTAACCAGGGCCTGCAAGAGGGGGTTCAGGGGGTACATCGTACCCGGGCCCGGGCCTAGGGGGGCACGGAAGAGTTCAGGTTTCCGCGTTAAGTTTTGGTATCGCACCATAACACCGTAATCAAACTTGCCTACGGCAAAAATATCAGTCAGCCTATTCAGTACTGGTAATTGGTCCCTATTTTTGCTACACAGCCTTTAGGGCATCCAATAATGGCCGATTTGATTAAAAAATGAGGAAAATGTATCAAAAGCCATACACTTGCACCGAAATTAACGTTTTGCTACACTTCTCTGACTTGAGAGCCCTAGTTCTACGGTATAACAATGTACGAGGGCCCACATTTCCAGAGATCCAAAAGCATATCAACCTCAGAGAGCGGAGTCGAAGTTGACATTCTATGCTACTATCATTAAGTAACTCACTTTTCTGTATTAGTTTAATAGAATAATAGGTACCGGTTTGGGTTTGTAAAGTCTATGATTGCAGATGACTTCTTAAAACTTTTATCAGTAAAATATTTGGATTTGCAGTATTAAAGTCATTGTATTGTATAATATTGTGTCAATGTCATCATCCCCACTTCACATGCTTTCTTTCATGTATATCATGTTTTCTGCTCGTCAATTTAAGCAAGTTTGGTGCTGTTATGTTGATCAAATGCTGCATTTTACCCTCGAGAAACATAAAAAGTGCTAAAGCATCCAGGGCGAAGCCCCGGACCCCGCTGGGGGAGCTCACAGCGCTCCCCCAAACCCCTAGCTGGATTTAAAACAATTTTATGTCTAATTGTGTTTTTCGTAGGTCCTAACTGTATGCGAATATCGTTATCCCCTCACTTTTGAATGAAGATCTACACCCATCGGACAAAAAATGATTTAACGGCATGGGCCCCGATAAGGCTTGGGGGGCCCAATAAGATTTGGGGGCCCAGTATCGACCTTCGTACCCCCTGGAAAATTTTCTCTCTGAGGCCCTGCGATTAACGCAATTGTAAAGTTCTTTAGTTCATTAAAGTTGGATACTTTTGTGAAGTCCCGGGATATCGCTTGCGATGTCACATTTTAGTTAATAATTCGTGCATTATAAAAATTCACATCGGCAAATAATCGAGTTTTAATGCAAAACAGTTGCGGTTTTCGCGCGGAAAACCGCTTTCTACTACAACAGCAAATGGCGCGGAAAATTGCCTGGTTTTCGGCGGAGTTCGAGTTTACGTTCGCGTTTATATTGAGCGCGAACCAAAACGAAATTTAGTTCGCGCGGAAAACCGCGTAGATTGCTTCCGGAGCGAAATTTTAGGCGGCGTTCGCGACGGGTTTTGTGTTCAACCAATCAGCGGTTTCAATTTAGGCTCCCTTTTATTCCAGCTGAAATTGCATTATTTAACGATAATGCTAACATCGCTGTCTCTCTCATGGTAAACAGAAGAAGATTTTAAGCATTATTATCTCATAGTATCATTTTCTTTTAAATATAAGTCAATTGTGATGTTTTGACGTTTGCGGGCCAGATTTTTAATGTTTGATCGTTTACGTGCAGTTTTGGCCTAAAGGCTATATCACTTATTGCTTGTTTTTAAAGGCTATATTGCTTTTTTTTAAAGTTTTTAAAGGCTATATTGCTATGTAAAGGCTAGAAGCTATATTGCGTCTTTTTAAGTAGTCGCCTTTCAAGTGGCTCTTCCCTAGGCTTCCGCGCTGGTAGCTTTTAAGCCAGATGGCACATAAACGATTAAATTATTTTCATTGTTGTTTAGATAATTAAACTTTTCATGTCGGTCTACATATCAATAATGTTGTACGGTACCGTACAGTCTTCTTTCTCTGTGTAAAAGAACCAGTAAAATTTAGGTCTATAGGGTAACGGTTTTTTAAATGATCACAAATTTTACTTTATTTATTCTTAAATTTTATTGGAGTGACACAAGCTCATTTTTGCTTGATTAAACACTGCTCTTAGTTTTTGACCTTATCATTGAACAAAGTAGCACCATCTACTGGCTATGATTGTTAAAACCTGGATGCCATTTTGTTATCGTACGATACTGTACTGTTTTCTTGAAATAGTTAGGCTTATACTAAAATGGAATATATCTTTTTTTGTTTTTTTTAGTTTGGCTCGTGTCAAGTATTAAATTGTTCTTATAACAAAAACAGTGCATAATAAAAAATTATTAATGACATTAAAGAAATAGAGACGTTCTTTTCAGTGAAGCATAAAGAGTTGTGCTCTTCTATTCAATCAATGGTTCCAAACCTTTTTATATCGGCGGACGGGTACCAAAAACTCATAATGGATGTGTAACCAATTCCGGTGTAGTTATTATCGCATTTGTTAACCTAAGCAAAATTAATGGCACTGCATAATCCATTATTTCGGAAAATGTTGCGCATTTAAATACAAAAATTCAACAAAATGTCAATCAGCTCAGGCGACGGCACTAGGCAAGTAGGCATTCTCAAAACAAAAATTAAGCCAGTCCGAATCAATGCAGCTGCAAATTGCAATGAACTTATTTTATGATCTGATGATGCTTTGCCTACACTGCTTGCGCAATGTTCATGACCAAATTACCCTATTAATTTGTCGACAGATGATTAGCTGCTCAACGCTTCCACATTACTATCCGTTTAAATGCCCTTAGCAAAATCTAATATGGAATTGGTATAGAAGTATGGAAGATTGTCTTCCAGTCCATTTTTAAAATCTTCCATTCCCTTCTGTCATCTTCCATATTCCATTCCGAAATTTCCATTCCATTTTCCATTCCATTTTATACCATTACCATATTACCATGCCCTGGTTATTATCGCATTTGTTAACTAAAGCATAATTAATGGCACAGCACAATCCATTATTTCGGCAAACGTTGTGCATTTAAATACTAAAACTCAACAAAATATCAATCAGCTCAAACAACAAAATGTCAATTTATGGACCTGGCGCGCAAACAGGTTTTGTTCACAGGGAGTTGAGCCCTAAGGTAAAACCTTTTGCCGGAAAAATACGTCAATGCTGAGCAGACTGGTGCAACTCACGCGTATCAAAGACGGGGGTCTGTATAGGCGGAGCCCATATACCTGCCCAGCCGCTGGGCAATTTTTGAGCAAAAACCAGCAATTTTAATGCCATTGGGATCAAATTTCGTACGTCTTTGAAGCCATATGAAAGAACTACAGTAAATTGCTAAGCTGAAGAATTAAGCCTGTTGAAGAATTAAACTGCCCAGCCCCTTTAAGCCCCCCTCACTCACAATTCAAGCCCAAAACATGTTTAAACGCTTGCAATTTGGGGTTAACTTTCTAAGTGACTTGGCTAAGGAAGTGGGGGGTGAAGCTCCTTTAGTCCCCCTTGACTGTGCCACTGTTATGGACACAAGGTATAAAATCAAAGTTATTGAGGAATTTGTTGCTGTTTTGATGCTAATATGAGAGGCAAACGAGGCAGCAAAGTTCTGAAAAACGAAGATTCGAAAACACGTAACTCTACTTCAGCATTAGATCGATTGCTTTGCTTTGCTTTGTTTTGATTTAAGCTAAGTCAGAGCTGAAAACATTTTCTCGCACAATTGGCTGGTTGAAAAAACCATCAACTTGATTATTTTGAGACTTAAACGGACATCCGTTTTCCAAGAAGTCTCGCGAATTCTATTTCTCTCTCTTCATTGCCCGCTTTTCCGTGATCGTTACGGGGTGGGGGTGGGGTGGGGGTGCAGCTCGAGATTAAGCCGCCAACCATCACTTTCTTCCATCATTTCCATCATTTCACGTGGGCGAAAGTCAAATGATTTCACCATAGATCCTCAATGTAATTGATCCATCTAGGTCTAGTTTAGAGCTTTCGGTTTGCAGAAGTAGCGGTTTCCAGAATTGAGTCAAGGATTCTTTTATATATCTTGACTGCAAAGCAGAATTGCAACGCAATTCAATCAGTTTTTCTTTTTTCATTGGATTACGATTAGATGTGCTGACATCTTCGATGAACGGTGACAAGGTAGCGGAGAAACGCCAGTTTTATTGACTAAAAATTGGCCAAACATAAACTGAGTTTCATAATTAACAAAAACATTGCAATGATATGTGGGAAGAAGATATTCTGCGCACCGGCAAAAAATTTACGCGAACTGGCGGTTGGGAACCACTGGCTTAAATGACATTAAATAAAAAAAGTGATTGCTCTCAAGTAATTTTAGTGTTGTTTTTTAAATGTCGTTGTATGGTGGAATTGGCCGTGACCGACAAACTGTCTTTATAATTAATAATTCGTGCACTATAATAATTCACATCGGCAAATGATAGAGTTAATACAAATCAGATTGCAGTTTTCACGCAGAAAAACGCTTTCTATTAAAATAGCAAATTGCGCGGAAAATCGCCAGGTTTCCCGTGTAGTTCGAGTTCGCGCTCTGTATGAAAGCCCGTTTATACAGAGCACGAACGCGAACCCTTACTCGAACTACGCGAAAAACCAGGGATTTTACGCGCGAATTGCTGTTCTAATAGAAAGCGGTTTTTGCGCAATCCGTGTTGTACGTTATTAAAACTCGTTCATTTGCCAATTTAATTCATTTTAATGCACGAATTATTAATTATAAAGACAGTTTGTCGGTCACGGCCAATTCCACCATATTGGGTAAGTTGTAGCATATTTAGAATTTTGATCCTGATCAATTTTGAGAATATTTTAATTTACAACGACATTCAAAAAACAACATTAATTACTGGAGAGCAATCACTTTTTTTGTCATTTCAGATAACAACTTTTTATATTTCATTGAAGAGAACGACTCTTTATTTCTTTATTGTCATACTCATAACTGATTCTTCATTATGCTCTATTTTTGATAAGAACACGAGCCAAAATTAAAAAAACGCTAACTTCTATTTTACAGCACCGTATTGCATCACAATGGTAACCATGTTTTAACAATCATAGACAGCAAATTTATACTGTTTTGTTCAATAATCGGGATCAATAACAAAAAGCAATGTTTTAAAGTAAGCAAAAATGAGCTTGCGTCACTCCTATAAAATCTAAAAACAAGTTAAAATTTGTGAACATTTAAAAAGCGTCACCTTCGAGCTGAATTTTACTGGTTCTTATACAGAAAAAGAAGATTGTATATGTAAAGTACAACATCTTCACTTTCTATTTTCTAATTATGTTTGTGCGCATGATGGCGCTCTCGAGGCGTTGACTTGTTTACTTTCGTAGCGTGGTTACTATTTTTGCTGTTTCGGTAGGTTAGCTGCTGAGGTAATTTGTTAGCATGTAGGACAGTTTAGATAGTACTGTACTGCAGTTTATTTGGACTTATGTGCTACTGTATTAGGCCTGTCTAGCCCTGGCCTTTCTTTGTAACTGTTTACTGTATGAGTTTTGAATACAGGTTACTTGGCAGGCTGCAAATCTTTCTTTAAATCTGGTTTACCTGTTTGTTAAATCTGTCTGTTTAACTGCTTAACTGTTTAATCTGTGATGTTAATTGCCTGTCTGCGAGTTCTGTCGTAGAGGAATAGTTACTGAGGGTTACCTGAACCTTACCGATACCTGCCTGAACGTTCTGTGAATTTGGCTGTTAATTATTGACTGCACATTGACAAATTAATATTTCTGATGTTTGACTCTGGTTTGCGTAAATTGTTACAGTGATTAAACTTGAATTTAAAGGTTTGTCTGCCTGGTCACCTTAGACTGTGTTTTAGAATCAACAGTATATTTGTATACTACTCTATTGATATTTAGACCGACAGGAAAAAGTTTATTTATCTGAAAAACAACGAAAGTGATATTATGAGATAATAACGCTTAAAATGTTTTGTATTTCACCATAAGAGTAACAACGATGTTAGCATAATCGTTTCCTGTGATTCTAATTAGGTCGGCCGGTTGAAACTAATTTCGAACTTTATGTAAAGTCAAATGTTTATCGAAGCAAACAGTACGCCAATAAATGATAGGAATATCTTTTTTAATAAATTTCTACGTCTGTACAATTATTACATCATATACTGTAGCTGCGTTGAATTACATTGGTGTTTTACTGGCCTGTATCAATGCAGTGATGTAGTAATCGTGGTGACGTACTGTAGCCTAAATTGAGAGTGCTGATTGGTTGAACACTAAAAGTTTTCGCGAATGCCTCTTAAAATTTCGGTCTAAAGGCAATCTACGCGGTGTTCCGTGCGAACTATATTTCGTTCGTGTTCGCGTTCTGTATAAACGAGTTCATTTCATTTTATTGACCTTTCTTCCGCGAACGCTGCCTTCTCGTCTGCGCTCTGTATAAGCGGGCCTTTACAGACGGCCTTTATAAACGGGCCTTTAAAGAATCAGACTCAAACTCGCAAGGGCAAAGGTTCTGCTCTCTGCCGTTACAAATTCCACAAGCGGCGTATGCACCTGTGGCGAAAAAATTGTTTCTTCACTTAGAGGCAGTGATGCATCAAGTAGGGAGAGTTAAGGAACTGAAGCCCTCTCCACCTAAACCAAGTCAATTTGAAAATTTAACTCAATTAAGCAGTCTTTATCTTTCAAACTTGTTTTAAACATAACCAGCAGTAAGCGCAGGCAATAAAGGGACAAAAACTCTTCCTGTTCCTATCTTTCCAACGGTTCAAAAAGGTACGAATTCGAGCCTGAGTTTTTAACAACAACCGGTTTTGAATTTAGTAACCGACTCGACGAACCTGTTGAATAGCACCACTGCTTTTGTCCGGTGGCCTCCGGAGTGAGACTGCATCTAGATGGATTGGCCTACAAACTCCCTTCTAGATGCGCTTGAGATGCAACAGTAAACAAGTTTATCCCTAAGTATTCTAACTGATCAGTGGTCGAGTGGATGTAGCATTTGCTACTGAGACGTGGACTCGCCTTCGATTTCCGGTTGGGTCAAACCAAAGACCAAAAAATTGATATTCACAGCTTGAGTCACGCTTAGAGCTGCTTGACGCTCAGCAGTCAAATGAAAGAGAGTGTGAATCTCCACCAAATGCGGTAGCCAGGTGGCATTGATTGTTGTTTTATTTTTGGCAGCTTGATTCGAATACCGAAAAGGCCCTACGGTGTCTCCTGGCCGAGGCAATTTGATAACCAAAGATGTAAATACAACCTAACAATACCACACAGTCGACACGCCAGTAACAAAATGCATTTTTCAGAATTTATATCAGCTTTTGGTTCAAGACTCTTCTTGCGCAATATCCTGGTTCAATTTATATCTAAGTAAAGGTTAGGCTGCTACCGTCATGTAATTTAGGTTACAGCCGTAGACCAAGAAGTGTTTTAGATGTTTTGTGCCCTCTGTGCGTAGGCCTAGGTCGTATAACCTCTGGCGGTTCGTTAAAAATTGCTGAATACTTGCTGTAATTTGAATAAGATTTCACTTTTTACTGATGATGGACATAGCTAAGTCCGAAACGTTTAAAAATTTTACTATTTTAAATAAGGCTTTACTGTTTTTAATCAAATTAAATAAAACTGCCGTGCAATCAGTACCGAACCTGCCGTAACGCGTTACAAAAAAATATCGAAAAAAATAATATTTTGCTATTTCGGTTTGGAATTTTGGTTTTAATTTCGTTTGAAGTGTATTTACATTTGGATTTCCTAGCAATAAAAAACCTTAAAATAATTTTTTTAGAATTCACTCCAAAAACTTAAATCTGAATTTTTTAACCCCAAGCCGAATCGAAGAACTTTTTAAGCGATTTTCTTTTATGCCTTAAATTACAAGTTTTCTACTGTCTCAAGTTTTGTTTTTCATCTCGTCTCCCATACTTTATCATTATTCGTTATCATGGGCGTCGGCAAGGGGGGGCCATGGCCCCCTTTTGGATTTTCACACACTCTCTCTAAAACCTTCCAAATTTCAAAAATTCTTTCATTTTTGCTAGTTAATACTGGATTTATTCGTATTGCCTCCCCCCCTGTAAAATTTTCTGCTGACGCTCTTGTTCGTTATCTTAGTATCTGATCAAATACAAGACTCGTTAAGGTTCACCCACAAAAAAAACAATTTTTATGCTTCAATCTCAAAAAGAAACAGACAACTTTGACAGAAAAATACTTTATTTTATCAACAGCCTCCACAAGACATACGAAAAGCGGAATGACTGACTTGAATATGAACGCCAACAGCTACAAGTGCTGTAAATGGTTCTCATCTAGATCCTTCGAGCGAGCTTAACATGATCAGAATCAGAGCGAGCGACAAGCTGCTTTTAACGTAGTTTTACAAGCTTAAGTTGTTGGGCACGGTTAAATTTACAAGCTGCAAGAAGTATGCTTAACACGATCAGCAATAGATTTAAAGGTTAAAATCCACATCCCCTTCTTCATTAAGCACCGTAGTTCTGACTAGGGCCTCCGTAACAGTGTATGGGTCGCAGTTAGAAGAAGGTCGACGATCTTCTAGATATCCACACTTCTGTTCTCCAACCTGTAAAAGAAAAAAATATAACTAGAAAACAACGGGTCGTGTCGGATTTTGCTTATTTCGATTGGAGGCAAAGCTGAATCGTTCGCATTGAACTGCGGAGACGAAACTGGAGCAGATGTTCTTCGAGACGGAGCTACACTAAAACTAGTCGGCTCCCTAAACAAGCCTTTATTAGTTATATGATTATTTGAAAACACGAATGTAAAACAACCAAATTGGCCAAAAAAGTCAAATCTCTTCGACTCTAAACCATATTTTCAGATGGATTCGAGTCATGTGGCTCACGGATTTTGACTCCGGAAACGCAAACGTTAATCATGGCAAGAGAATTGCAAATTGCAAAAAGGCAATCTCAATGAAACAATAATTATTCAAAAGACTGAAGAATTTGCTAAAGTGCAAATCAGAACCGCTTTATTCCCCTTGTTAGGCCCAGTTTACACTGGGCTAAAATCGTGAGCGTTTGAGCGTATTTTTAGTTTATTTTAAACAGAAATTCGGGAGGCAGGCGTGCCCTTTAACAGCGTACAAGCTGCCAGCTGGTTAAAATAAACAAAGGATACGCTCGTACGATCACGATTTGAAGTTCAATGGAGACCGAGCTTAATAAAGTTGAAGCACGGACTTTTTAATACTAAAGCCAACAGCATGAAAATTATCAACATCAACGCGCTGCTGGTACCTCTTTGAACACGCATCGCAAATAAGTGCAAAGTTGCCGGCGGCTAAATTGACCGAAGGCACTTTCACTGATATTCAAAATGGCAAATTGCTAGGAGTGCAAAAATTTCAAAAGACATTTTCACTCTATTTCCAACTATGATGCAGATAATTGATAACGCTGACCACAGCATCTGCCAACCACACAGGGTCTTCATCAGGAAAAGTCTAATTCTCAACCAACCGAGCGTGGATGGATGACTTTACGAAACGACGATAACCAAAATTGGGTTCTAATTAGAGGTGTTGAGCTTGGTAAATAATAAAGATCAAGCCCAGTCTCTCCGTGGCGTAAAATCGTAAATGTACGAGCAAATTTTACGCTAGTAAGTTGGCAGACCAGGGGTGTCAAATTTTGAGTTAACAAAGAATAGCCTCGCATGTTCAAATTTTACGCCAAGTGCACATCACAACCTTTACTGGAGTTTAGCGTGTACTCTTTACTGGAGTTCGTTGGGTTTGAAAAGACCTTTTTCCCATCACTGTACAGTGTACACACAACAAAGCCCAGCTAATAAATAGCACGAGGCAATCACGCATTGAACACGTGACTAACACGATCATCTCAAAATGACGCGATATCGCGATTCCCGATTTTAATTTGCGAATAAATGTAAAAATACCAGTTTTCCGCTTACTTCTTAGTAATGGCGGCTCGTGCCTATTTGAAACGGGGGGGGGAGGGGCTGCAAATGTTTTTGTTTTGTAATATATAGTAAGGAGCTTTTTTGCATCTTTTGTACGAATCTACGAAATTAAGCTAGTTTTGGTAGACCTAGGCCTACCTATAAATTTTTCGCTTTATATCAACTTATTTTTTGCGTTTGCAACGGTGCTTCGTAACGGTAGCAGGACTGCAGCGCTTCTTTACCAATAAGTCTGAAATTGTTGATGGGGACATCCAGAGAATCAAACCCAGACCGAAGAAGTACAAAATGACGATTTGGTGGAGACAGTTCATTAGTGATGAAACAGAGAGTGCATTCCCAAAGGCAGTCAATAATTCTTGAAAAGTACCAAAATTATTCAAAATTTCACAAAATGACAAAACCGATCCCTGACGATGGTCCTTTGAGGCCGGGATTGGTTTTGTCATTATGTCTAATTTTGAATAAATTTTGGTATTTTTAAAGAATTATTGATCGATGTTGAGAATGCACACCATGTTTCAACATGAGTCTGAAATTATGATTCTTTTTCGCAAAACTTGGCAAATACATGTACAACGAGAAAAGCAGTAATAGGCACTGTACTGAACATTGAAAATGAATACACATAAAAAATTAAAATAAAAAATACAGCCGCTCTTGATAACCGCAATGAGGTCATTTTAATTAAAATACAAATCACAAAAATTTCTTTTACGCGCTTGCGAAGCAGAGTTGTACACGGGCCGACTAGCACACCCGAAAGCATAAGCCCAAACCTGACCAGAACTCAAAAAGTGATCTGAAGCCAAAAAACAGCCCGAAAGTTAGTTAAGTATCGCCTAAAAAGAACTGCCCAAACCCCACTTCGCGGGCCGCAGGTCTCGAGATGAACTAGCAGAGAAATTTTGCGAGAAACCAAATCGAATCTCTTTCGTTTCGATTGGTCACCACCTACAATCCCGACAAAAATCACATCAAAATGCGATCAAGACCTTTGCTTTGGCTTTGGTCTTCATCTAAATTTCCGCCAGGTTTTACATCAAATCTCACTAGAAACCATTTTCTACTTTACGCCCGCACTGATTGTGCGGCCAGCTCAAAGTCACTGTGACCCATTCCTCAAAAAGTTTGGGCGTCCCTGGTCTAAAAAATGTATACGTGTTTGCCTCTATGCGGATAAAATAAAGTTACTTATTGCTGATCAATCATGATGCTATAATAATTGTGTGGTAGTAATCGTCTTGATGCTTAAACGAAGTTATTTTAATTCCGCTTCATAGCACTTAAAAGTCTAAAACACAAGGCAAGAACGAATATCAATCCCGATTTAGTCAATTTTAAGCCCGAATCTGACTCTAAAAGCCAGGCCTGACTTAAAACTTTGTTGTAGTGACGTAGTGTAGCTACATTCATTTTTTTTATGAAAACTATTTTGTACGAACACGAGGCTCGTTTTTGCTCAAAACTTAAGAACAAATTACGAACAATGCACGTCTCAGCAGTAAAAAAAATTAATAACAAATGAAAAAGAACAAATTTCAAATCTAAAAAGAAACAAAAATTCTCTACTGAATCAAAACGATGGGAATTTCGTAATTTTCCGGTTTGCAAGCAAAACTGCAACGATTCCGAGATTATAGACTCTAGAGATATTATATGCTCTATTCTATAAAAAAAAAGTCTGTGTATAATATAGAGTAAGCGTTTACTCTAGCTGACAGAAAATTTAGAATTAAACTGTTTTAAAAGCATGATTGTTGAAATTGACATCGAGGCTCTCAAAATTTGAATAAATGTGGTTGAAAATTGACAAAAAAACTAAGAACAGCCAGCCCAAACTTAAAATTTACTGGTTCTTATAAAAAAAAAAACGTGTACTAGAAAATAAAGTTTATTTGACGCTTTTGTATTGTCGAATAATGGTCGATGACCTTTTCGTTGCAGCCATCAATGCTTTTGATCATTTCTTTTTTAATGGAAAGCCTTGGCAACTTTTAATGCAGCGCTACCATTTGAACTGTTGCAACAACCATGCTGCAAACAATGCTCTGCTCGATTTCGCTCGTTCAAAAAAAGGTAGATGTTTGTACTGCACGAGGGCTGAATAGCTCGTGATATAAATGAAACAATATCTTGTTTTAGTTCACGTTTCGGAGATATGTCGATTAAGCTGGCGAGCAGGACTGTAGCCTTTACAGTCTCGTGTCGGCAGAAATCGCTGTATTTAACGCGTGATACAGAAATTGTTTTTTGGCATTACCAAAACAGAGCGTTTAATTGGCTCATCAATTGAGGCAATAGCAGAAACTTTTCAATAAAAATTGAATGTAAAAGTAAATTTCTTTTTCAAATTTTTGTTGCAATGCCAATGACAAAAAACAATGAATTATTTGGAGGTGGGGCTGCAATCTCCCAGTTTCCATAAACCAGCCGCCTCTGCTTGTAAGCATAAAAGTGTTGTTTTATTTTTTTGTGAGCTTCATATATGAAGTTTTTAGGGCTGTAAAAATCCACATTTTATGCATAAAATGCTATAACGTGATTTTTGAATAATGCTAACTTAATGCATAAGAAATTATACAACCTCGAATGCATAACATTGCCCGGGGCAAAGGTCTTGACCACATTGAAATCTAATCGGAAAAAAGTGGTCTTGAAATACGTAAAATCGAAATTAAAATACATCAATATGTGCTTATTAATTAAATGCGACTAAAAAGAAGAGATTGGCGTGATGTGTGAATCTTTCCACTTATCAAATGTATGACTGACCACTTAAAAACGGGGATTTCATACAATCAAACTCGTCTTAAATTCGAACTTTTTATAATTTTGCAGCTACTGGTAAAGCTTCAATTGAGATGTTTTCGATAAATCCGCAGCAACTGAGCAAACGATCAGACTGACTCAACAGTAAAGCATTATTATGGTTCATTCAGCATTTAATATCGTTATACCGATCACCAATTAGTGAAACTTCGAAAACACTTTTGCTATCAAACAACAGGTTCTGATTTCGAGTGAATCCCCATTTTAGTTGCACTTACTACAGTGCTTGGCGCAGAGAATAGCGTTTCATATTTTTCGAAAAAAAATTGTTTGGGGTAACTGAGACAAACGACGCAAATGAATAGGCACCATTTGCTGTTTTGTCCAAAATTTTCCAGTAAATATTTTCAAAGCAACAACACTAAAAGTTGTCAATCCGGATTAGTCAACTGGAAAACCAGGATACGCGCTCATTTGTGTTATGACGTAAGCAAAATATCTACGTAGGCTTTAAATCTGAAAGACCAAGCAAAATAGAAACTTCTTAACGCAAGGTTGCGTCACTATGCTATTTACCGAACTCGCACGCGACTTATCGGAAAATTTTCTCTTATATCGTGCGCAGAAAAATGACATTATGTTCAACGAAAATCTAACCCTAACAAGATTTGGGTAGATGGCTGGCCCTAGGCTAACCAATTAAATCACAAAAAGCTTGAGCCAAACTTTTAAGTCAAGTCCAGTTTGTGCATACGAGCCCTATATGTAACGTTCCAATACCATTTTCAAATTGCCAGACCTTTAAGATTTGAAAGTCAAATATCACAACAATGTAGCTTTAAAATATTTGGAGAAGTCGAAATTATTACTGTTGAGCATAAATTATTATAGTCTACAGATTTCATTCCAACTTTCATTGAAAACCCCCACTGACCTTTGTTTCGAAATTTTTACAGTTTTTAATACCGTGCTGTCAGTCAGTAGAAACAAATTACTGTAGCATCACCATACATTTACACATTGAAATGTACGCTGGCCAACGCAACTCAACAATAATCAATCGTTTGTTTTATAACAAAACGTCAAATGATCACCTTTCAATTAATGAGAAATTTATAAAACTAAGGTGTTTTAGATCAGAACAGGAAAACAAGACGATGAGAAAAGTTTTGACAAAAAAAGCAGAGCCAAAAACAATGAAACATTCAACTTAAAAATAGACTATATCACCGGAAATGTTTATCTACTTTATGATTATTTCTGGTCCAAATCTAACCCATGCTCAAATCGTTACTCTAAAACTGATTTCAAACTTAACCCGAATCCAAGTCTTACTTCAACAGTCAACACCCTAACTTAACCCTTAAAAGTAAACGAAAAATACGTGGATGAATATTCTGCATTTTCGTTTTATTTTCTTTAACTTAAAAATTCTCAGTGAAATAGTCACTCCCTTTCTACTCAACATGAGGCGTTTCGATTTGAACTTACTTCATTTTCAATCTTATTCTAATCGTAACTTCTACGAACGAAAATGATTAAAGCTCAAGTCAAAACGTCTCGTATTAAACAGAATGTTTCATTTCATCTAGACTGTTTTTTTTCAATGTTTAAGAAGAGTTTTCGGATACGTACGAACTATCCAGTTTCAAAATGACCCCAATGGAAACTCAAGATATTACTTGATGAAAAACACTTCAAAATCCACAAAAAAAAATGGAGCAAGTAATTAATTAAAATATAGAGCAAGTGCAATAAACATATTGACTCTGTAGTAACACATAAACCGAACAATGTTGTCACTCAGATTTCATTGTAAAATAAGATACTTTTAGCACATATGATGGAATTTCACAAAAAGCTATCCAAAACTGTGCATTGAAAAGCAACAATTTAGAAGCAACAGTTCCTTACAAAAAACGTGCTGTCATGCGAGTTTTCTAACAAATCCGAACAAAAGGCTCCCATGCACGCAAGTCTTAAAATACCGGTCAAGGACAGAAAAAATTTGGAGGCAACTTGTATTAAAAGTTTTCCACAGAACAAGCCATGAGGAACTAGATTTCGGGGCCTACCATGTAAGAATGATTTGAATTATCTTTTATGAAATCGAATACAAAAACAAAGTTTTAATTTTTTAGTTCAACGCAAGAAAATGGATAGTGATTTTTTCGCAGTCTGGTTCCGATTTATTTAGTAATTTAGTAATCAGTCCAAGGCAAATTTCATCCACATTTTCTTTTTTTGTGCGTTTATTTTAATTAGCTCAAACCAATTTTAACTGTGAAGGGTATTTACCATTCACAAAAGGGATTAGCCTCGTTGAAGCCAAAAAATGGAAGGCAAACGAAAGCGTTAGAAACGCTTTCGTGTCACACGCAAAGCTTTAAACATCAGGAGGGAGCGTAGTAAATGCTGCTCTATTTAGAAATAACGTTTTCTGGGTGAATGCTCCTCAAAATAACTTGCAAACTCATTAAATATTCAGCTGCTTTTATAAAGATGGTGTGTTTCAACAGCAATTTGTTAGTTTTTTGTCTGGTTTGCAGTAAATTCTTCAATAACTTTCCACACTCGCATTCAATGCACACAATTTTCAGCAACCACAATGATCATTTTAAATTTCATATGATCGCTTTTTGTGAAAATTTTATTTAGTTATATCATCACTACTACTAGTTCTGTAAAAACCGATAATATTAGGCCATATTGAAAGTAAACAAAACGACGTTGCGCCATTTGTTGTTTTGTTGAATAGGTAGGTGTGCTACTTGAAGCAGCTCAAGCGTTTCAACACAAATGAATTGCTTGATCATGTGAGCAAGTCACAATATACCAAATTGGACTGGTGCACAAGTAAGCACCACAAATCTGAAATTTAATTCGGCTCGTATTTTTTTTCATCCAAATTTACAGAAAACATACAGTACCTCTAATAATTTAATTATAGTACGTAGCTGTAAACGGCAAAGCTATTGTACTTAGTAGAGACAATCGAAAAAGGTGATAAAATATCTCGCAAAAAACATCTTCCGTGACTTAACTATAAATTGCTGTGGTTAATTGGCTAACTTCAAAAGGTCAATAATTACAATACACCCAACTATTCGCATATAATTAGAGAACGTAATTCGGATAATTCGTAAGCATCAACGACTCACATATAATTTTCACATGAGCCAAAAACGTTTTGTACCTTAAAAGGTTACCAGATTTAAAAGAATACACTGTTAAAAACTACCGGTAAAAACTTTTGAAGTACTGTACTTTTCCATGAAAAGCTTATCACTATCAGTTTGAAGCTTGTTTGGCCCGCTG
Organism: Trididemnum nubilum; assembly: GCA_963965965.1. Lineage (NCBI taxonomy): Eukaryota > Metazoa > Chordata > Ascidiacea > Aplousobranchia > Didemnidae > Trididemnum > Trididemnum nubilum. The sequence continues at coordinate 29,890,670 of OZ014486.1, forward strand.
GGGTCAAATCGATTTAAGTAACTAAAGTATACTAACTTAGTATATAAATTATAACTGATTTCGTATGTGTCCGATAAGCGTGTGGTAATATTGTGATATTTTATTTATTTTATCGTATAAAAAACGTTTATCGTAAAAATATTAAACAAACAAGAAAGACAATTATAAGCTACTTCAATGAAAACTTATTTCATTTAATGTGAAGTTGTTTGATGCAACTATTTAAAGTTATTCAATGCATGCTATTTAACGAAGTTATTTAATGCATCTTATTTAACGAAGTTATTTAATGCATGTCCTTTCATGCACGTTATTTAACGAAGCTATTCAATGCAAATTCATCTCACGCAGAATAATCGTTATTAATACACTTGTGGTGTATCTATTAATACATTTTATTAATTAATACACTTATCAATACACAATTACAAATTACTACGTGAAAATATTTAATGCAGTTTTATCACACGTTATATAGTCGTTATCAATTAACATGCGGTGTTTGAAAAATTTATTATTTGCAGAGTTTAATTGATTGCCGAAATATGCAACAAAGCAATGCATAAAAGCGAGTATTTTTCGTGACCTCAAAATCGGTTCAATTTGCGAGGCAAAGTCCAGCGTCAATTTTGTGATTGATTCGAAGAGTAAATTGCAACTTAAGCAGATACAAAAGAAATTTAAGCAACTACGCAAATTCTTAGTAAACACAACAAATCATCGCTTTGTCAACCAAGACAGCATCACGGGCGTCGGCAAGGGGGGACAGGGGAGAGCCATGCCCCCCCCCGGAATTTTCAAACACTCTCTAAAACCTAGCAAAATTCAAAAATACTTCCATTTTTAGTACTTAATACTGGCTATATTCTTATTGGCTCCCCCCCCCCTAAAAAATTTCCTGCCGAGGCCCTTGGACAGCATAGCGTTTTTTTGTTCTGAAATGAACTGCCCAACATTTCGAAACAATTCAACGTCACAATCAGCTGGTTTCACCGAAAACCAATCGGCATAGTAAGCTAAATTGTTGCTCAAGAGACAAAATTTTCGTAAACTGTCTAGTGAATTGAATGTTTAAAAATGATGACAACTTCACCCTAAAGCAAAGTCGATCTCACAACAAATCCCAAAACGTAGCGAATTTAATCACAAGTTTCATACCGCCACAAAAGTCTCTTGACATGTTTTCTCCATAAGACAATTTTTTCTCACTAATTATTATTTTATATAGATGTGTAAATTTGCAGCAGAATAACAGGACGATGTGAAGAGCTTTGACGGAAAAAAAAAACAGAGCCAAGATAAAATGAAACATTTTATTTACCAGACGTTTCGACTTAAACTAAAGTCATTATCAATCTATAAAAACCATGACGTTAGAATTGTTGAAAGACCATCATTATAGACCAAAACGATAAACCGGAGGTAGCAGTTAATAACCGGGTTAAGGGTAAAATCTAAAAGAATCAAAATCTAAAACTAAACCAAAACAGAAAAGAACGGAAAAACATTGTAACAATTTGCCACATATAACCCAAATTTAATGAATTTCAGCAAAACTAAAACCCTCTAACCACGATGGTAAAAAAATATATATAACTTACCTTGGGTATTAGAATTCCAAGAGAAGACCTGGTTATCAACTATCTCTCTTTTTAAATCTGTACTGTATCGTCAATAAAATTTGGCGCTAAAATGAAAGGTTTACGGGCCAAACTGGCAATTCACTTAAAGTCTAAAGATAGGACTAATTACTGAACTAACCGAGTGCACTTACGGAACAGTAAAATTTTCAAGAACTAATAAATTCAACAAATCAGAGCTCTAAAATTTCAGAAATTAAGGGTGCTTACTAAACTTTGCACTTTTGCATTCAAATCATAAAGGTAGTTAAGTGATCCGAAAAGTATTCAGTAATTTTGATAATATGACATCATAAAGAGACAAGGTCAAGGAAAAAAAACATGAACAGACAAACTCCAAAAAAGGAGGGTAAAAAAAGCAAAAAACTTAACAGTGTTTACAAAATGTGTAAAGTCTTTTCAACAACAAAGCACATATCAGCAGAAATTTTATTCTCGATAGCATTTTATTTTATTTGAAACGTTTTCGACGCATTTTCTAAATGGCCCCTTCAGCAACTTACAAAGTAATTCACAGTAACTTCAAAAATTTAGAAATGAAAGATCATCAAAATATTATCGGCAAAATACAAATGTTACATGTAACATCCACTATTACTTCATACATTTGATATTGTGACGTATACGTTACACCTTTTTCATAGTAAAATCATGTCAGAAAAAAAAAAAACAGAAAAGATCAAGCAACGCTGAAAATAACAACACCGTATGTGGTACAATACAGACAATAGACACACACACACACAAAAAAAAGTCTTTAAGACACATTCAAAAGAAAAGATTAGTTGTTTATTAAAACGTGCTGAAATTATTCATTAAAACGTGCCGAATTACTTTATTAAAACGCGATCACTTGTTTATAAAAACGTGCCAAAAATTATTTGTTCTAAAGTTATATAATAGTTTAAAGAAGAAATGACGACGCATTTTCGCAAAAAATTGTTATCCAAATTGGTTTTTTAATAAATGCTTGAGAAAATTCGAAAATAGCACTAATGATTATGCGTACATATTTGGCTAGCCGTATTTTGGAAAACCATCTCGTAAATTTGCATCGTAATTGTCTGCCTAACAAAGGCAAAGATTTACTGTTTCGAATTTTTACTTACTACACTTCGCTAAAAACTGAGTCATATCATAATCTGAAATCCAAAACTCCTGCTATGCTGCATTAAAATCCAATTTGGTTTATAAATTTACATGTTCACATGACGAATACTGGTATGTCAACGCGTCATTTGGTGACTAGGGCCAGAGAACACTAGCATCTTAACTCCAACTCCGCCAAACGTGCCACAAGCCACCACATTTCTTCTTGCCAAAGTTGTCAAAATTGTAATTTGGGTGTTAGTCCGTTTATAGTTATTAGAAACTGTTACGATAAATATGAAACCAAAGTACAGGAGGCATTATTGAATTCATAACTATACGCCTGCGGTTGCTCTTTTCTTTTAAATGTGTTTTAACGACTTTTTTTTGGTGTGTGTGATTATTGCCTATACTGTACCAGATACAGAGTTGTTAGTTTACAGTGTTGCTTAATCTTTCTCTTTTTTTTCTGACTTGATTTTACTATGAAAAAGGTGTAACGTGTACCTCACAATATCAAATGCATGAAGTTATAGTGGTTTTTATATTGTAACAATTGTATTTTGCACAATATTTCGAAAATCTTTCATTTCTAAATTTTAGAAGTACTGTGAATTGCTTTGTAATTTGCTGAAGAGGGCAATTTAAAAAATGCGCCGAAAATGTTTCGAACAAAATAAAATGCTATCGGGATTAAAAATTTCTGCTGATATGCGTTTTGTGGTTAAAATTAATATTTTTTTGATATAATTGACACTACAAAGTTGTTTTTTTTAATTGATGGTAAATGATAGGAAACCCATTCAGGAGTGTTCGAATAAGGTGCGTTGTAAACTTAAAGGGAAACTCCAGCCACACGAGAACACATTTCATGAAATGGGCCTCAAAATTTTGAAGCAACGCAAAAAGAATGATTGCTGAAAGCTTTTTAGTTTTGGTATTAAGCGTGTTCACAAAGTCTTTTTAGACAAGTTAAATGATTTCTTTAAATTAATCGTCTAAAGACTTTAATTGTCTAAAGACTGTGAACACCATACAATAATTTGCTAAAAACTGCAAAAATGGTAAGCCTATCTGATGGCGTAATCGTGGGTATTAACTGTTAGCATTTCTGTATATTGGGTCACAAGATTTCACAAAGAAAGGCATTGTTTATGGACTTCCAAATACTAGCATCTAAAAAGTCAGGCATTGTTTAAATTGCAAGGCTTAATGTAAACTAACAAACTAACTTATTTCTTTAATAGAACGGCACGACCCATGCGTACGTCATCAGACCGACTTACACTTTTGCAGTTTTGCTCAAAATCATATCAAAACAGATAGTTCGTTTTTTTTGCATTATCTTTAGAATTTTGAGAGCTATTTAATGAAATGTAGTCTCGCTACGCTGGAGCCACCTATAAACCAGTAATCATTCTAAATCTAAACCGTCAGACGCAAAAACGCAAGACTGGGCGATTCTTGGTGGAACACCGCAGAGCATTGTCTAGAACGTAGGTCAAACAAAACTAGAATGCAGGCTTGTAAAACGTGTTGGCATTTGCTAAAAGAATTCAATTTGCCTTCAGGGAACAAACAGTTGTAGGATGGTAATGCAATAGTTTAGTTACACGCAACCTAAAACCACTCCAGGAATATTTTGGTAGTCCGAGCAACTGCGACCAGACATTTCGATGATGATCAGAAACAAATCGATTTTAACCGCAATGATTATTTTGCGGCACCAACCTGATATATTTTGATTCTGTTTAACTGTTTATTTACTCTTCCTGCTACTTTTCGCAAATGCCGCACATTGGAATTCAGATCTTTTGAAGTCTAAAAGGAAACTCATCAAGAATTGAACCAAGTAGAGCCCAAATCATTCGAACACGAATTAAGCAACGATACCGGTACTAGAACTAGTTTAATTTCTCAGCTTAAATTTAAGAAACTTGCAAATTTAAAGTTGCTAAAAAAATTAAATATGGTTGTCGCTTGATTTTATAGTATTGTTGAGGGCCGGTGTAATCTAAATTTCGGTATTTATCAAAAAACTGATAATCTTGCACTTCCAAGTTACAGTTTTCAACGATTCTACGCACATTTTCCACTTAAATCTTGAAAGCCTTTTACGTGGTATACAGTAGACTGCATGCACACCCGAATCTCGACAAACTTACTCCGAAATGCAATCTCTGGCGTCGATTTCGGGGGGCGGCGCCCTCTCGGGTATAACACTCAACGGGGCGAAATATGTCTGGCCCCCAAGTTTTTTTGGCAAGTAATGCCCACTTGATACTCAAAAATTAAGGCATAATCAAGAAATCCGAAATTCCGGACTGAGATTGAACCAGAATGCGGCGAAGACCCTTTTTTTTTTTGGTCTTCACCTGAATTTCGGGGCAAAATTCTGAACTGAAATAGAATTATTATGTTTAGCCAAACTTCGCAAACAAATTTCGCCCCCTCAGAATTTGCTTATTCAACAAAAAATCGACGCCTATGAATGCAATCAACAACTTCAAAAAGTTGCAAGATTTTTTTGTGAGACAGCCCAAATAGAACTTAAACGGCTAAAGGGGGTCGCATATTTACATTTTGAACCACTCTTTGGCCTCAAAGAATGGCAATGCTGCCCGAACCAAACCGCTAATGGCAGGTTCTGCAGAAAAAAATCAAAGAACGCAACAAGAATAGAACACGAGTATGTGACTTGTCAAGGGCGCGGTTCCCATTACATCAGAAAAGTGACAGTGCTAATTCGTTAAAACGGTGTAGTTTGATCGAGAAAATGAGAGATTGGTGTAACTTTGCATACTGATACAAAATACGGCAAAATGTTTGCTCCATAATTACCTGCAGGTCAGAGAAAGCCGATTTAGGGGGAGCCGATATTTTAATATCTATACCATTTCAAGCAGAGAAAATTTCACAACTCCAAAACGAAGCCATTTGATGGTCTCTCAGCAAAACTGATGCCTTTAGTCGACTTTCCACAACACGAAAGACATAGCAAAAAATTTAATTTGCAAATAAGTTTACTTACGTGGCGCGGAATCCGAATTGAAGCTTTTCGGTTGGCAACACCAGAGGAGAAGTCGTAAATAGAAGCTGTTTCGTGTTTACCAGTTAGACGGCGCAAGTTGTCCTTGCCTCCTTGCGGATCATACTTCACAATGTGGAAGAAGTGACGCTTGCTTAGCTTTTCGACAGCCTTGTTGATTGCCCTGCAAAGCAAAATCGAAGTAATCTTGAAATTTTTGTTTTTACAACCACAACAAACTGGCAATAACATAGATCCGGGTTCAATGGCGTTTTTGAGTACCTTATCATGTTATGCTGGGCAAAAACAACAATTTCTAAAAACACTCCAAAATACACCTGTAAACAAGTAAAACAGCGATTTTGCTGAATTACCAAAATACAGTACTGTACGAGTATAGTACTCGTATATATTGCTTATGGCAAACAAGTATCACAATAAAGCTGATTTTTATCCTTTTTTTTTGCACTAACTGAACATAGGGGCAGGGGAAAAGTTCGCCATGATTGTTAGCCAGTGTTTACGCAATCAAATCATGCTAATGCTCGAAATGATTACTGAAATCCACGACAAACGTGAGCAATTGATATTAAACATCTTTTGCAAATTGCAAACATTGGATATACCCGTGTAGGTATTAAATACAGTAGTGGTATCAGTATTTATTCCAAAGTCCGCGTTATTGCGTCAATCACACAACGATCAGGATTACAGAACCGAAAAACCAGATGTTCACACAAAACTGTTTGTTTTTTGACGCAGTATTTACATTTCTCGTGGAAAAACTTACACAATTCCGTTCGGTTTTCGCATCGCCTCTGTGCTGTAGTTGGCGTGGCAACCAGCCCCATTCCAGTCGCCTTTCATGGGTTTGGGATCAAAACTACAGACCACCCCAAAGTCTTCACACACACGGTGCATGATGAATCTGGATATCCACAAGTGGTCGCCCATTTCAATGCCCTCGCAAGGTCCGACTTGATACTCCCACTAAATATACCTTGTTGCCAATGATAATAATGCAAAAAAAGACAACCATAAAATAAAAAAACAGTCGAAGCTGTCTGATGTGGATTAGGATTATGTACGTGTAGGACCGTCGGACATCCAAAATCTCTCAACAAAAAAGCTGAAAAACTTTACGTATTGCAAAATATCCGAGTCCCTATAGTTTGGTATTACAGGTATTTATACAACAATGCTTTTTAGCTTAAACACTGTTCGAGTTCTATTCTTGGTTTCATTTCTACGAAATACGGAAACTGACAAAAAAGACACAAGCATGCTTTCTGAATAGCGCCCCTGAAAGCAAAAGTATTCGTTTTACAAAATCGCAAATGCATTTTTAGTAAAAAAAAGATAATCATCTATACAAACAAACTTTCCCTGAGAAAAACTGAAAATGTCAACTGTAGTTAAATAGCTATTAATTATTTTAGCAACTAGGAAATATATAAAAAGCCAAAAGGAAGTAAAAAAGTTGCTACAGCATTTACCTGCGCAGGCATTACTTCCGCGTTGGTACCAGAAATTTTCACTCCAGCAAATATGCAAGCCTTATAGTGAGCCTCCACAACATCTCGACCATAAACGTTGCCAGTTCCGACCGCACAGTAATAGGGTCCTAAAATTAATCCCAGTTTAAAATAATATCTACTCCAAATTGATTTAAGATCTTTCACCCCGTTCCACACAACTCATCCAAATTCCAAAAATGGGCAAAAAGCTCACGAAGTTTTTCCATTGTAAAATATTTTTAGGTTTTAAAGCCATAAAAAGGTTTTGGAGCCACAAAAACAGAGAGAAAACATTTAATAAGAATCCAACAACCCATCCTACTAAAGACCAACAAAAAAGAATGAAAAAATAGTATATTATATTAACAACGGCCTTCTCCATAGACTTTACAGAGAGTAGAGTCGTCGAATGCAAGGTGCCTAGTTGGTTCAATAAAATTAACATGAAAATTTAACGAAGCAAAATATATATATACCAATGGAATAAAAGACTAGAATAATAACGGGTAAGAGCAACGCAATTTCCTATGGTAGTCACAAATAAAGCGTTACGTCAGCACTTGCGTTGTATGGTTTACAAAAGCAAAGAATATAAAGGTAGGCTTCGTTCAAATTAAGTATCTGGCAAAATTGAACTACGTGACTACATAGATATAAAACAGCCACGTTTCTGTTAATTGTTGACAAAAGCAGGCTGTATTTGCATATTCGTACAGTCAACGCCATTTACAGTTTGTTGAAACACCCTAACTTAATCGAAACTCTATATCCCAAGTGACTAAGGTAAAGATTTCACAATCACAAAATTAACAAACTCGCCCTACTGGAAGCAGTATCTACAAATAAAAATATTCGAAAAAAGGTCACCCTGTAATTTGGCAATACTGCAAATTATGAACTGAGCAAAAAAATAGATTTATGAAAACTGATTTTATACACCATGGACAAAACACATGTAACACTATATTATATTAATATGGCATTCCTGTGGAGTTGAAAGCGACGAAGATCAATACAGTACTGCATTTATCAAATCACTTTTGTAAAATTGAAACATTTTTGAGACCAGTATTTATGAAATCTGATTGCAAATAAATACTATGACACTTAAAGCAATAAAATCAGAAGAATTACCATTTGCCTACGCCAAAAACTACGCACACTAATGGGCGACAACATAGATTGCGCCACTCCGTTCATCACAGAGATTTGTGCAACTTCCGGCCTGAAGATTTGTGGCCTGAGTTTGGGTGAAGCCAAAAAAATGGTCTTCACCGTGATTTGTGCAACTTTCGGCCTGATTTATGTGATAACCAAAAAACAGTCTAAGACAAAATAAGCATCGTAATAAAAAATAAGCATGTTTTTTACAAATAAGCACATTCAAATTTTATGAGACAGTGCTCTTGAAAATATGCATAAATAAGTCCAAAATGATAACCTTGAATAAAATCTTTTTAACTGATAAAATGATAACCTTTACAATTCTACCTTGTGGGCCTGGATAACCCTGCTTAGGCCACCCAAAAGGATGGCCATCAACATCTAACAATGTGTATTCCTGTTCCATTCCAAACCAAGGTCGATCATCTTTTGCACGAGCCATAACACTTGCACATGTTCTTCTATGATTGGTGGCTAAAGACATTGTGGAAAAATAACAACATAGCAAAACAACAATAACGTTATCCCATCCTACAGCCTAAAAATACTAAGCAGGCATAAATTTATTTTTTTGGTCAATTGACACTCATCAATCAAAATTATTGTGGAATGACCTAAAAGAAAACAGGTATTTGTCATTAAATGACTACAATAATTTTGAAAAAGAGTGAAAAACTTATTCTGATCTACCAACCAAAATCACACCGATTTTTTCTGACATTTTAAAATTGAAAATGTACTAAAATTATCACACCCTTAGAAGTTTCGAGCACATTTAGCGTTTGAACAATATATAATCGTAAAGTGCGAACCAAGATGTCAATCTGCAATTATAATTCAAAGAAAATGATCAAAACGCTCCATTCAAACAAATACATTAATGCAACTTTCACTGGGCACTGGTATGCCATATACTGATACTTCATTTGCAAAACCAAAAATGCAGTTTTTAGCCAGTCATATACTAGATTTTATTGGCAATAACTTACCAACTGGTTCTTGCTTGTAGTTGAGCACTTCACACATGATTAATTTATGAGGATTTCCACGGAACGGATCACTAAACATGGCAACCGGTTTTATGTAGCAATCACTGTTCGAACCTTCAGCCTGTCCTGTACTTGATCCATCAAAATTCCACAAAGGCAAATCTGAAAATTAAATACTTATCACTATTGTAATAGCTCATAGCAGTATGATCACCTAAAAAAATTAAATGGGGTCTGTTTCGGGGGTCTGGAGGCCGAGTACCCAGCCATCGGAGACATGGGGGTTTGGGGATGTATCCCCCAACGCTCAAAAATTTTGCATTTTTTTGCAAAAACAATCTAATTTTAGGCCTATTTTGACAAAAATTAATCCCTTTAACTCGTGGCATACAATTAGCAGTGCAAAAACATGATTAAACTGGTTGCATAAATGGGCTATGTGAGAGGTGGCTAATGGTAAAACTTCAGTTCTTTACTTCTTTTATTTACAAACTGGTAAATCACAAAATTTTCTATATAGTTCAATAAAACTTGCATGGAATGATATATTTCATCTATGTGTTACAGAGAAACATAATTGGGGGAGGGGGGGGCTAATGGAACAAGATTTGAAAGAAGTGATTGGTAATCCACTAATACTTAATAGCTCCTCTCTTCCTATTTCTGAGCTTATATTTTTTTGATGAAACCTATGTTAAGCATTTTTAAACAAGCGATCAAATTTGATTGCTTATTTTGGCCATTTTTCACAGTTTTTATTGACAAATTAGCCCCCCTAAACAAATGTTTCAAAAGATATTTTAAATCATTTTTAGTCCATTCCAGTGAAAAGTCTTAAAAGTGCTAAAACATGGAATTTTTCTTATTTTGCATTTCGATCAACAGGCTATGCTACTGGTGATAAGCTAAACTTCCAGAGCATCATGAACACTATCAGTTGGTCACATAGAAAACTGGCAACATTTTTTTTAACTACGAAGTATATGAAAGCATAACTTGACTAGTGACTACAAAGTAAGATAATCACTTTGCATGCATGCAGAACAGAGAAAATGAAGTGTTTTGCAAACACCCTATAAATGTATTTGAGTACCGTACCGATATCTGGTATGATACGGTAAGTTGTTTGCCTATAAGACAGACAAGAGACTTATATTTTCAAGTCTAGCCAACCAGGCAATTATTTAACGTCCAAACTATTGAAATTTTTTTCCAAATTTTACAACATCTTACCAATATTAAGTATGGATTATTGATAACAATTAAACATCATAAACATCAAAAATTATAATACTATTCTCCATGGGGTATGTGTCAAAAAATAAATGAAGACAGCATCTGCATCAGCACAGATGTCATTAAGTATGAGCGGTCCACTTTTTTTCGGAATCTCTACAACTCATGTATGAGCGTGCACACTCTCTTGCTCCTCTCATGGGTGCACTCATTAGGGTTAGGGCTAGATTTGGAAAATAGTTTAGATCGCAGAGAAGGAGAGAGCGCATGCGCGCTCATACACGACTTGCAGAGCTTCCACAAAAAAAGCGATAGCTCATACTTAACGACAACCCATCAGCCCTTCAGTTACAAAATGGTAAACACTAAAATAGGTTTCTACTGGCCTAGCACAAAAACAAAAATGGTACTCTTACCTGTGTATGATTTAGGCTCCTCGTCTAATGTTCTTGTTTTGCATCTTAAGTGTTCTCCAGTTCCATCAATCCAGATGTACATTGCTTGAACTTTTCCATTATTTTGAAGAGTCATGTATTCATTCTTCGCAGTTTTGCTTAAAAGTGCGTTAGAAGGCATTTCAAATAATTTTGAAGTAGTAGTACACAATACTAAACGTTAAGGTAAATTCTGAATTGATGGGCAAAAACTTGATTATAAAAATCTAAAGTTAAGTTTTAAAATTTAAAAGTTCAACTACCATCTCCACAATTTTCATCAAACAAGTACTGGAAAAGAACATACGGTATATTATCAATCTTGGTCTTGTTACTGTTTTATGGTTTGCGCACAGCTTCAAATCTCTTCCTAGGTCTATTTATGTCTCAGCATACTGATTTTTGTTGCGAAGTTATTGAAACTTGCAACACACCAGCGGCTATTTACAAGTCACTTAATTAGCCAGCTTCTTTATAAGCTAGATTCTTTTTCCTTTTTTTGGTTCATTCTTTAGCAAATTCTGAATTTTTATACTATAATATTATGACGCAAAAATGTATCCTAGCATGACAAGCGTTTTATTTTCGTTCAGAAAATTTGGTCACCTTTCTATCTAGCTACCTGCTTGTCTACCTTGCCTACCTGCCTAAAACTGAACTTCGAACCACAACTCTTTCACTTCACCGAATCCCAATTCTCGTACTATTTGGGCGATGTAATCGCCATTACCGCATGGAATCGTATTGCGAGTTCAGACACTCTGTGACGTATGGTGTAGATTAATGTCGTTATAGCTAGTGCATGACGTCTTGCGGATTTAACGTACGCCTAACGAAATTAAGTGATTCAAAATACTGTAATACAGTATGCGTGAGTCGTCTCGGCCTGACTGGGTCATGGTCGTAATTCCTTTAACTGAGTGCACGAACGTATGTTTAGTTTGCTTAAATTCTGTACGTAATCAATTTATCAATACGTTTCTACTTACGATTGAAGAATTAACAAATTTGAAACAGCTGCTTTATGCGTAGATATGAAAATGAAAGTTTGTCTTTGGCATTTCGCAATTTTTCACCGCGACCTTGGAAATCTTTTCAAATGCGGTCCGCGGTCCCATAGCACAGGCGTTGCTAAGGATGGTGGCACCCGGGGCGGGACTTCGTGGGGGATGGGGGGGATGCATCCCCCCCCACCAGCCTAAAAGTAACGATTTTGGACGAAAAATCAGCCTCTGTTTCGAATAATTCGGCTCCATTTCGGGATGCATCCCCCCCACCGACCTAAACGTAACGAATCCGGCGAAAAATCAGTCTCAATTTTGGTGAAGACCTTTTTTTTTTTTTTTTTTTTTTGGAGACCACCTGAATTTGGGCGAAAAAAACGTTTGAATTTCCGAGTTCGGCCAAAAAATCACTCTCAATTTTGGTGAAGACATCCGAATTTTTGAGGTTTTGTGCTTCAAATCCCCCCCCAACAAAATTTTCTGGATCCGCCACTGACCAGGGGCCGGATTTTGTGGTGGCGCCTTTTTTCGTAACAAAAATAGGTGAAGACCAAAAAAAAAAAAGGTCTTCGCTGCAAAATGAGTGGGTTTTCGGTCCAAAAGTATGTGAAGACCAAAAAAAGGTCTTTGCCTAAAAATCAGTGAGTTTTTAGTCCAAATGAGGATGGGGACCAAACAAAGTGAAAAAAGAATGGTATTCACCAGAGGTGGAGTCCTCGAGGACGTCCTTGGCCTCGAAGACGTCATCGAGGACACATTTTGAAGTCCTTGGCCTTGGTCTCGAAGGTCAAGTCCTTGGCATTGGCCTCGAGGCCTCAAGTCCTCGAAAATTGCCCTGTCCTCGGCTCGAGGACAGCACTTTTTTTAAATTGTTGAAATTTTGTAGATCGCCTGAAAAAAAATTTTGGAAGACGTTGTTTACTGGATAGAGAACGCCAGAAAAAAAAATTTTGAAGACCTTTTTTTTGGAGAACACTTGCGCTTGCGTCCTTGGCCTTGGCCTCGAGCATTCCTGTCCTTGGCCTCGAGAGGGTCTGTCCTCGGAAGGGCTGTCGTTGGCCTTGGCCTCGGATTTTTTTGTGTCCTTGGTCTTGGCCTTGGCCTCGAGCCTTGTGTCCTCGACTCCACCCAGGCGCGTAGCCAGGATTTGAAAAAGGGGGGGGGCTTTTTTGACAGAGTGAAACAACTGAAAGCGACCTTGATCCGAATTCTCATTGCTTTCGAATCAGATTCAAATGGTTTGTCAGAAATTGAGGCGGAATTTCCGGCCGAAATCGAAAATTCAAACGATTTTTCCGCCCAAAAACAGGTGATCTCAAAAAAAAAAAGGTCTTCACCAAAATTAAGACGGATTTTCCGTCTGATTTCAAACGCTTCTTCCGCCCAAATCACGGCAATTCCTTTACAACTTCGTCACCAAATCCCTTCGGGGGGGGGCTGTTTTCATTTTTTGAGCAAAAATCGGCCTCAAAACACTAAAAACGTGCAATTTTGCATACTTTTCAGGCCAATGGGGGGGCTCGAGCCCCCCGCCCCCACCCCCTGGCTACGCTACTGACTCCACCTCTGGTATTCACCGCAAATCGGTGGAGTTATGGTTTCACATCATAATATGGTGTCACCTTAAAATAGTGACACTCGGGGCGGGCTGCCCCCTAGCGACGCTACTGTCCAATAGATCCAACTGCCCTGTTTATTTTCTATGTGACTTCTGGAAATCGTTGGCAAGTAGCTAAAACTGAGTCTAAAACCACCTAAAATATGGGGAAGACGTTTTTTTTTGTTTTAATCTTCACCAATAATTCGGTCGAAAATTGGCTCAAATTAATTTTGGAGTTGTCATCGTTTCAGAGTTTATGACAGCCCGTTGGGACCTTGCTGAGTCTGGTTGTGGTCCGCGTAGGCGAAACGATTGCCGACCCCTGCTTTAGACTTTAAAATCATGGCTTTGCAATCTACTAAATCTTGCCAAGCAGGCGCGTAATCAGGATTTTGCTAAGTGGTGGGAGGGGTTTGAACTGTTTCATATAGACGGAAGTGTTGAGCAAACTTGTGCCACTCAAGTGTCTCACACACGTGGGTTTGGGGGCATAGCCCCCAGCCGCCTGAGGCCAATAGGTCTGGGACCAAACCCCCAGCCGCTGGGACATTTTTCGAAAAAATATTAATTTCAACGCTATTTGGATCACAGTTTGCACATTTTTGGAACCATTTTAAAGAACAAAATCAAATCAAATCTTTAAAATCAATCTTTAATTACACTCGCCGTATTACGCTAAAGCGTGTAACGAGTTGGCGGGGCCCATCTTCGCGTCAATGTTTCCGGGCAACACAGCTTTTTTTGAAGAAATGCCGCAGCGGTGGCGAACCGTTGGCAACACCGTGTTCGATTTGACCGGCCCAAAATTTAAACATCAGACCTCCCGCTTCAGAGACAAACGTGTTACCGCTCGACTAACTGGCCGGTTTTAAAGAACTAAATTGCTAAAATTCGAAAGTTAATTAAAAGAATTAAATTGCCAGGTCCCTTCATTCTTCTTCTACTTACAGGGTAAGTCCAAAACACGTTTAAACGCTTATATTTTGGCCTAATTTTTTAGGTGGTTGGGCTCCGGGGGGGTTGAAGCCTCTTAGCCCCCGTGGTTGCGCTATTGTTACCAAGCAATTATTTCAACTCGACCATATTTGAAAAATTATGAACGCTGCAGTTCCATACTCGAAAGTCAAGCAACTTAAAAACTATATACGGAGGTGTGCTTAATTTTAAGCATATTTTTTAGCTTCTTTCATCTAAAATATTACAGAGAAATGTAACGAAATGTTTAGCTTATGATCTAAAAACACTGGAAGGAATCTAAATCTTTTATTGTGGCATTTACAGTGGCGGGCAAATTACTGTATAAAAGTACTTCAATAAAAATTACTTTAAAAAGTAATAAAATTATCATAGTCGTTACATTTCAGAAAAAGTAAACAGCAGTAGTGGCCTTAGGAATGTGCAAAATGTGCAAATGCACAGGCCCCCCCTCACTTCTGGGGGAGGCCCCTTATTTTTGACCTATCGCGCGCAGAAAAAATTTGATTATGAAAAACTATAGCAAATTATGATAAAAAGTTTATGCATTTGTTTTAAGTGTCATTACCTATGTACTGCCCCGGTACCTATGTACTCAAGATGCACTTGTTCCAAATGTTATTACACATATCCCATTTCCAAGACAATACTAGTTACCCCTTATTTTTGACCTATCGCGCGCAGAAAAAATTTGATTATGAAAAACTATAGCAAATTATGATAAAAAGTTTATGCATTTGTTTTAAGTGTCATTACCTATGTACTGCCCCGGTACCTATGTACTCAAGATGCACTTGTTCCAAATGTTATTACACATATCCCATTTCCAAGACAATACTAGTTTTCACTTTTAAGTCAGATTTAGTAAACAGATAATAAAAATATACTGGTAAAGTCAACTTACCAGTTACTACTCTTTTTTTTTGTTTGCTATGCAGGTCATATGCGTAACCAGGGGGGGCCCAGGGGCCACCCAATTGAAATGCTACCCATGATAAAAATGTCGCAAAAAAGACTATTGTTTCTTCAGCTTCAGTTTCTTTTAGCATCTTCGCATACAACAGTACACTCGTACAGCAGTAATTAACAATTGTATTGAGCCAGGGGGCCTGGGCCCTCTCAATTTAATTTTTACCATACAATTTAAATGGGCCCCCAACATTAATAATTAAATGGGCCCCCAACAACAATATTGATCCAGGGGACCAGGGCCCCTTAACTTAATTTTTGCCAGCCAATTTAAATGGGCCCCCTTCAAGAATATTTATATGGCCCTCCAATTTAAATAGACCCCAAACAATAATGCTGTTTCAGGGGGCCAGGGCTCCTTCAATTTAATGTTGCCAACCAATTTAAACGTATAACCCGAGTAAAATTAAGCGTTTCTATCCTAAAAGTTGCTAACTGAGATTCTCATCTAACCTTTTTATGAAAGCAATGCAATAACCAGGAACGGATTTAAGACATGGCAGATGGCACAGTGCCAGGGGCCCAGCGCTCAGATCAGTGGTGCCGATCTTTGTTGAGCATTGGGGGGGATAATTTGCAATTTTTCCCCAATTTTGCCCTATTTTCAACATTGGGGGGATGAACCTCGACCACGATTTTGTACAGGTGTGGAAATTTAGTAAAGACCAAAAAAAAGCAAATGGAACACTTTTTTCCCAAAATTCAGATGAAGACCTAAAAAAAAAGGTCTTCAACAAGAATAGAACACTTTTTTGCCCAATTTTACGCTCAGATGTACACCCATTCAAACTATTGGGAGGGATACAGCCAAATTATTCCCCCCTTGTTTCGGCACCCCTGGCTCATATAAGACTTTTTTTGGTCTTCATCTGTATGTGGACCAAAATATTGCAAAACTCTTAAAGTGCCAGGGCCCCAACTCAATGTATATCCGACTTGGGCAATAACATGGTTTGTAGGCATAACTATCTATTGTATATTTTTCAATGACAATTCACCTCCAGCACCTCGCCAGTTTTTATGCAACGAAATACTTTTAAAAAAATTAGCTTCAGTAAGGGGAATGCTCATTGAACGAATTTTTGAATTGAGTGAGCCTGGGCCCCTGGCCGTACATGTACTCCTTTAACTGGTTGTTTTCATCACAAAACAATAATTTATAAAGAAAATAATCGACTGAATTGTTATTTACCGCTAAAATATTGCAGGAGGGAACGCACTTTACTTCCCCCTACCTGGGCGAAATCACTAATAAAATTTAACCACAAAATGCAAGATTTTAAACGTGTTTTGGACTTAAATTGCAAGCAAAAGGAGGACTGAACAACTTAACTTTTTCAATTGGCTTTCAAATGTTAAAAATCCAGTACTTTCAAATGGGGCTCTGAATACGTGCGAACTGTGATCCAACGGTGTTAAAACTACTTTTTTTCCAAAAAATTACGAAAAATCGTCCAGCGGCTGGGGGCTTCGCCCCCAGACCCCTTTCTGTGATACGTTTGAATTACAGTACACTTCTTTACTTAAGCACCTCTCCCAATTTACACATTTTCGCATTTTAACTAGGCTATTGGTGTAAGCTCTCTCCTTGAACGAGTTCCTAGTGACATGCCAACACCAGGCAACGGCTTCTGATCTTCAATTCTACGATATCTTTGCCCCATCAAAAAATTCCTCTTTCGAAGTTTCTGATGACGTTATTGCATGTGATTTGTGGTTTGGGCCCCCTCCAATTAAAAATCCTAGCTACGCCTATGACTCAGGTAGTCGTTTTTTCACTTGTTTTTTTTTCAACTGCTTTTAGCAACTGGCAGTAATAGGTTTTTGACTAACGTATGCAGTATATCATATGCTAAGCAGTATAAAGCATTCAAACATTATAGTTAAGTACTTGAATATATTCTGTAATAACACTAGCACACTAAAAGCAATTGCAGAAAGTTTACGTTAATTTACTACAATTAATTGAGTTGATGTGCTAGATGAGAGAAACTTACGAACAAACATTTGGTTTAATTAGGGCTGCAATAGCATTGGTCTTCTGGTCTTGTTATTTGTGAAATGCATTGTTGCGCTTAATTGCAAGTGCAGATAAATCATGGTAAAGTGGTGTGTAAAAAAAGGCCCCCCCATTTAATTGCCCAGCCCCCCCCCCCTTTTCTAAGGCCACCACTGGTAAAAACTACAGTAATTTGCATAGGTGGGCACAAGTCCGTTAATCGTTAATAACGAAGCTAACTTTTTCATTAACTCGTTAATCCGTTAAAATTTTTTTCATGTTAACGGACTAAATCAACTTCCGTTAAGTTCTGTTAACTTCTGTTAAGGTTTTTTCGTTAATATCTTGCACCATTCATTTATCGTACCGATATAAATCAGTTTGCACTAGTAACACTTGTTGCATACTAGCACGAGTTTATAGAAAAAAGCGAACAAAGGAGCTCTTTTTTGTGACAAATAATAAGCTGCCGCCTCATAGATCTATTGCTTATCGCTGTTGGCAATTTCCGAAGGTTTTTCGATCACAGCTTTGTTAGTGCATTTGAACTTATTTTTATCTTGAAATTACATTAGACTGTAAAATATATCTTCCAAAACACAAAGAGACCACCATAGCAATTAACATTTCCTTACAATTAGGTCATCAACGTCAATATGTATTCTAGAAGCGAGTGAGTAAAAAGAAACGTAAATTAAGGCAAAATATTAACGAATTAACGGACTTTATTAACTTCCGTTAATTAAAGCTGAAAATAACGGATTAACGTTAACGGAGGTGTGATGTGTGTTAACGGACTAGTGGTTAACGAAGCTAACGTTTTGCATTAACTTGCCCACCTATGGTAATTTGTCGTTACAAATTGCCAGATTTGGAGTCGAGGACACAAGGCTCGAAGCCAAGGACAGGAATATTCGAGGCCAAGGACCGAGGACACAAACGCAAGTGTTCTTCAAAAGAAAAAAAACTTTAAAAAATTTTTTCAGGCGATCTCAAAAAAACCAAAAACAAAAAAAGGTCTTCAAAACAATTTTCAGGTGATCTCCAAAAAAAACGGTCTAGAAAAAAATTTTTCAGCCGATCTACAAATTTTTAACCATTCAAAAAATAGTGCTGACCTCGAGCTGAGGACACGACAATTTTCGAGGACTTAAGGTTTCTGGGTCAAGGCCGAGAACTTCAAAATGTGTCCTCGAGGACGTCCTTGAGGCCAAAAACGTTCTCGAGGGCTCCATATCTGCAAATTTCAAATTACTTTGAATGAAAAAATCAGCCAAAATGACAATGGTTTACACCAGTGGTGCCCAAAGTTTTGAAGAAACGGGCCACAGTGTTTTAGAGCGGGCCGCACAATTAACGCAAGGCCAGAACTAAAAAAAGGTTTCTAGCGAGATTTGATGCAAAATTTCTGTGCAAGTTCATCTCGAAACCACTGGGGGGCGCAAAATCTTTTTCGCGAAACGAGGTTTGGGCAGCTATATATGGTCTACAGCAACTTTTCTAATGGCGCTATATGAAAGAAAGTGATAAATCTCGTCCGTGATCCAAGCATCATAAAGTTATATAGCTTTCATTATGTTGCCTTTTTGATACGGTTCAGTGCTCACGAATATTATTTTAATTACTCTATTAAATTAGAGTAAGTACCGAATTGCTTTTAAACTAGGCGGGTTTCGAACTTCGTGTCTTCTGTTTTTGCGGTCAAGGTCATATCATACAATTCGGCTACTGTGGCTCTTGGTGCGCTAAAGCAAGATCACGCATAGTAATGAACTATAATTCAAGAAGCAAAATCGAGCAATAATAGTATTGTTTTTAACCCAAAGCTTGTTGCATTCCCTCAGGTTTTGATAAATAATTTCTAGTAAGTCGGTAAATGTACGCTAATAGTCTTAACATGCTTACGGTAATCCTCACATAGAAGTACTCAGTAGCGTAGCCAGGAGGGGGGCGGCGGGGGGAGGGCTATAGCCCCCCCCCTATTGGCATGTCGACCAAAATGCAGAATAAGAAAAATACCACGCTTTTAGCTCTTTTAAGACTGTTTTATGCACTGGAATGGATTAAAATAGTGATTTAAAACATCTTTTGAAACATATACTCGGGGGGTGGGCTAATTCGTCAAAAATAAAGCTCACAATGAAATGAAAACTTTAAAAAATGGCCAAAAATAATTATTTTTTATAAGCAATCAAATTTGATCGTTAGTGTAAAAATGCTAAATATAGGTGTCATCAACAAATACAGTACTATAAACTTGATTAGGAATAGGGGAGCTATTCAGTATTAGTTAAATACCAATCATTCCTCTCAAATCTCTTTTCATTAGCCCCCCCCCAATTACTTTTCTCTATAAGCTGTAGACGAAATAGACTACTCGATGTGAGTTTTATTTGAACCATGCGATTTTATAATTTACCAGCATATAAACACGAGAAACAAATTTTGCCATTAGCCACCTCCCAAATTGCCCATTTATCCAACCAGTTTAATCATGTGTTTGCACTGCCAATTTCAATGCCACGTTTTGAAAGCATCATTTTTTTATCAAAATAGCCATAAAATTAGGTTATTTTTGCAAAAAAATGCAAAATTTTCGAGCGCTGTGGCTCCGTCCTCAGACCCCCGTGCGTCCGGCGGCTGGGGGCTCCGCTTCCAGACCCCCAAAACAACCTCCTCCCATTGCGAATTTCTGGCTACGCGCCTGGAAGTACTGTCAAGATAATTTTTTTCATTTTTTATCTAGGTTGTACTTACCGGCGGACCCGAGTTTATCATGTGAAAAAATTGCACTTTTCATGACGCAACCAGCCTATTGTGACCTATGGGCGACGAAAACTTTTTTTTAGGTGGTTTTCGCTCGATTTTGGACGGAAAATGGAAATCCTAAGCGGTGGAAACTTTTTTGGTCTCCAAATGTTTGGGGGCAGAAAATGTGGTAAAGGGTCCGCGCAATATAAATCTGGCCTCGCACACCGAGAGCCTATCACTTCTCTTTAGTTACTAAAATATTATAAAAGTTTGTAAAGAAGTGGTTGGTAGACGTACTGTTAGGCTCCAAATTACTGTACATTCAAAGTAAAGATTTCATTTGCTTTTTGCGAATTTTTCTGTGTTTATTGTTTTTTTTTGATAATCTTTGGAAAGTGTCCACAGTTTTCAACTTTTGGCCTACAAATTTATTTCAGACAGGATGTCAAAAAAATTAACTGTCTTGGACAAAATACTTTCCTTTTTTGCACTGTAGTTCAGTTGCACTGACAAAAATTTTACCCGTTGCCGCGTGAATGTTTAAGGTACACCGATACAGTATAGCAATACCCAGGGGTGCCGAGAGGGGGGGGCAGGGGGTACAATGACTCCGGAGCCCATGGACTACAGGAGTCCATGGGTTTCGGGAAGGCCGTTGGCTTCAGCCGTTGGTATGAACTCGAGAGGGGGCCCATCGAAATGACACCGAGAAATCAGCATGTGAAGCCTGAAGACCCTTCTTTTTTTTGAGATCGCCTAATTTCGACCGGATAAACCGTTAAAATTTCGGTGAAGACCTTTTTTTCTGGAGATCACATGATTTTTCGGACCAAACTACAGCATTTTCTCCATCTATTTTGGACTTCACAAAACCGGAAATCCGTCATATTTGAGCGGGCCCCGGGCCCACTTTTGGTCCCCGGCGGCACTGGCAATACCTTTCGTTTTTGCGCTACTTGGAAGTTTGACGCTACGCGATCGTATA
Source organism: Trididemnum nubilum (assembly GCA_963965965.1). Taxonomy (NCBI): domain Eukaryota; kingdom Metazoa; phylum Chordata; class Ascidiacea; order Aplousobranchia; family Didemnidae; genus Trididemnum; species Trididemnum nubilum. The sequence goes on from OZ014486.1 coordinate 29,912,050, forward strand.
GATAAATGTTAACTCGTAATACTCTACATTATTCTACTCTACAGTGTGTCTGTTAATCAAAGATAAAAAAGAAAATTGTCGAAAATATAGCCTCGGCATACTTAAAATTAAGCAAACAGCCAAAAACATAAGGTCATCGAAGTCTCTGCCGTGATGACTGCGGAACTACAAAACTTGACCGTGTATTTTTCTATTGCTATTGCGCTTGTGCTGCATCCCTAAGAGCTTTATCAATGATCTTCTTTGGCGCTGGCGCAAACTGGCACAAACCATTCTAGCACGAACCATTCTAGCACGAACCATTCTAGCACGTTGAAAGACACACGGACAGTAGCACAACCAAGGTGCGTCATTCTCAATAGAAACAACGTCTTTCATTGGCTGGAGGTCTAAAATAAAGCGTTTCTGCTGGACAGTAATATTTACAAAGTAATTTGTTATTAGTAATTTTAAAACCTCTAAAAAAGTAATAAATTATACCACAAAAGTTTTTGTTTTGAAGAAGTAATGTCAATACTGTTAAAATTACTAAAAAAGTTATTTGTTACAGTAATTCGTAACTGCACAGTGTGCACACCACTGAGCCAGTGCCGTGGCTATGGGGGGGCGTGCCCCCCTAACGACTGCTTGTGCCCCCCATTTTGGTTTATTCAAAATACTGTTTTTGGAACATCACGTAACGGCAAGACAACTAGCAATGATGAAAAAAGGAATAATTACGTTCAAACAGAATTCTCCTTTGACGTTTTCTCGATTCTTAGCGAAATTGCTGGCTACCAACTGCATTAGGCATCTGACGCAATAATTTGTCTTTTTAACATGTCTTTACGGATGCGTCGCGGAAGAGAGACGTTAGCCTGCAAAATCGTTACCGGTAGTTCGTCAGTGATTATGACATGAAACAATACGTGACAACATTTGTTTCAAAGACCAGCTGTTTTGATTTTTAGAACACACTCAAGATTTTGAGGTTGCAGTCACTGGCGCAACCTAACAGCTGGTCTTTGAAACAAATGTTTTCACGTATTGTTTCATGTCATAATCAGGGGCTTAAGCCCTTTTAGCCAAGTCACTTAGAAAATTCAACCTCAACAGACTAGCGTTTAAACGTTTTCTAGACTTTACCTGAAGTAAGGGGGGGCAGAAGGAGCTAAGCAACTTAATTTTTTGAAATGACTTTTGAATTTTAACAATTTAGTTATTCATATGGCTTCAAATAGTGCGAAATGTGAGTAAAATGGCTTAAAATTGCTTTTTTTTGTTGCAAAATCACAAAAATTGCCCAGCGGCTGGGGGCTACGCCCCCAACTTCCGTCTACAGTCACTGCATGCAGGGGTGCCAAAACAAGGGGGGATGGGGGATATATCCCCCCAAGAATGTGGCTGCATCCCCCCAATAGTTTGAGAATGGTCCACATCTGCATCCCCCCCAATAATTTGAATGGGTTTACATCTGAGCGTGTAAATTTGGGGAAAAAAGTGTTCTATTCTTGGGGCAGACCTTTTTCTTTCTTTTTTTTGGTCTTCACTTGAATTTGGGAAAAAAAGTTCCATTTGCTCATTTTTTTTCGGTCTTCACTAAATTTCCACACCTGAACAAAATCGTGGTCAAGGTTCATCCTCCCCAATTTTAAAAATAGGGCAAAATTGGGGTAAAATTACAAATTATCCCCCCAATGCTTAACAAAGATCGGCACCACTGACTACATGTTCACCGACTATGCCCCGGCTATGACATCCTTGAGCTGCATCAGTTTCTATAGCACGGGGCCTAAATCGGACAACTTTTATTCACAAAAATTTACTTGTGGTTCAACCCTCATAACAAAATCCTGGTTGCGTGTTTAGTAGCATTCACTGTTGTAGGTAGAATTTTCGGGCGATTATGGGCCGTGAACGAAACAAGCTATATAAAAAACGCAGCCGACCTTATATTTTTTTAGACATGAATGCAGAATTTTTTGCGCAAGTTTGTAGCCGTACCAGATCTAAAAATCAGTTTTATATGCAAAAGTTCAGTTTATTTAGTGCCCATAGGTGTAGCCAAGATATTTGATAGGGGGGGGGGGGGCCAAACCACAACTCACCTGCAATGACGTCATCAAAATTTTTTCAAACGGGAAGTTTTTATGGGTCAAAGTTATCGTAGAATGCAAGATCAAAAGCCGTAGCCTGTTGGCACTTAACCAGAACTTTGGTAAAAATAAAAGGCAAAAAATTAATAGTTAGAAAGTACAAATGTCTAACTTAAGGGACGTGTTGAGTAACCTAGTGTACTCAAACGCGGGTCTAGTCATAGGCGTAGCCAGGATTTTTGATTGGGGGGGGGGCAAACCACCAAGCACATGCAATGACGGCGTCAGAAATTTTCAAAAAAGGAATTTTTTGTGGGGCAAAGATATCGTAGAATGGAAGATCTGAAGCCGTTGCCTATTGGCACTTAACCAGGATTTTGATGAAGGGATAGGGCGAAAACTAATAGTTAGAAAGTGCAAATGTCTAATGTAGGAGACATGTTGAGTAAGATAATGTACGGTACTCAAACGTATCACAGACGGGGGTCTTGGGGCGGAGCCCCCAGCTGCTGGTGATAATGAGGGTCTGGGGGCAAAGCCCCCAGCCGTTGGGCGATTTTTGTAAGTTTTTGGAAAAAAGAAGCTGTTTTAATCCCATTGGATCACATTTCGCAAGTGTTCACAGCCATTTAATAGAGCTAGATTTTTAACATTTGAAAGCCAATCAAAAAATTTATTTGTTCAATCTTCCTTTTATTTGCAATTAAAGTCCAAAACACGTTTAAAATCTTGCGTTATGGTGTAAAATTTGACTTGTAAGTAATTTGGTCCATGTAGGAATAAGTAAGGCTCATTGTATCCTGCAACATTTCAGCAGTAAACAATAATCCACTCGAAGATTTTACTTAGAGATTTTTGTTTTGTCATGAAGTTAGTTAGTTATAGGAGTACAAATACGGCCAGGGGGCCCAGGCCTCCTCAATTGAAATTCAATAATTCGTTCAATGAGCATTTTCCTTAGCTATTTTTTTTAAACTATTTTGTGCGTAAGAACTGGCGAGGTGGAGGCAAATCGTCATCGAAAAATGGTACAATAGATGGTTACACTTACAAAACATGTTATTCCCGGGCCGGATTTGCATTGCGCGGGGCCCCTAGCACTTAGGAGATTTTCGCAACATCTGCCAAATTTAAGTGAAGACCAAAAAAAGTCCTTCTATTTGAGCGCTGGACCCTGGCACTGTGCCATATGGCAAATTCGGCGCTGGTGATTGCATTACGTTCATAAAAAGTTTAGATGAGGGCCTGAGGTAGCAACTTTTAGGACAAAAACCCTTGATTTTACCATGGGTATACGTATAAATTGTTTGGAAAAAATTGAATTAATGGGGTGCACCGGGCCTCCTACTCGTCAATATTATTTATTGTTAATTACTATTGTACGCGTGTACTGTTGTACGCAAAGATGCTACAAGAAACTGAAAATGAAGAAACAAGACTTTTTTGCCAAAGTTTGATCATTGGTGGCATTTCGATTCAGGGGGTCCGGGCCCCCTAGGCCACCCCATGGCTACGCCTATGATTTTGAGACAAGGTCGCGCCTTTAAGTTCTTTCATAAAAAAAAACACATTTAAAGCAAAACTAAAATAACTTTTTTTCCAAAACTTGGAGAACTCGAGTCAAGTCACTTGACAGTTTTTTGAAACCTCCAAGAATTGCATGACATTATTATGACGAGGACACATGGTCGTCATTATTATTACTTACTTTTGTACGCGTAAATCCTAAATTAAAGAAACTACAATTCAGGACAAGGACAACAAACTGGCTATGCTCTCATTGTAATTATCATTGGTAGTATTTCAATTGGGGGGTTGCATTACCGCCTGTGTTATAGCATTAGGTTCATAACAACGTTAAAAGAGGGCCTGGGGTTGCAACTTTTCGCACAAAACTCTTAGATGTCTCAAAGATTTTGCATTAGGGGCCCCCTGGTTGTCAGTTGGGGGCCCGGGGTCTCCTGGCTGTCAATTAGGGGCCCCGAAGCCCCATGGTCATCAGTTAGGGGCCCCGGGGCCCCGTCGCTTAGGGTCCTGGAGCCCTCTGTTTGTCAGTTAGGGGCCTCGAGGCCCCCTGGTTGTTAGTTAAGGGCCCCCTGGTTGTTAGTTAGGGGCCCGGGGCCCCCTGTTCATCAGTTAGGGGCTTCGAGGCCCCTGGTTGTCGATTAAGGGCCCCAGGCCCCCTGGTTGTCAGTTAGGGGCCCCTGGTCGTTAGTTAGAGGCTCCGGTGCCCTCTGGTTGTCGGTTAGAGCCCCCCTAGTCGTTAGTTAGGGGCCCCGGGGCTCCCTCGACTTCTTAATAACTGTTGTGTGCGTAATTACTGAAAAAAAAACTGCAACTAAACATCGCTAGGCTATGTTGTCATAATTTTTATCATTGGTGGTATTTTAATTGGGGGGGGGGCCGGGCCCCCTGGGTCCCCCTCTGGCTACGCCTATGTTAGTGCCCCACCATTTTCGGCCAGTGCTCCTACACTTCGTTTGCACTGGCGACGGCACTGCACTGAGCATTTCTGCATCGCTTTGTTTAGTTTTGTTTTTTTTGTTTGAAGAAAAGCGATCCCAATCTTTTATTATTCAAGTTGCAGCACTGCAGTGACCATGTCTTTCGTGTATACAGAGTTTTATTTTATTGCAAGTAATAACGTAGATCGTTTTGCCGCTGTATCCTTTTTCTGTGAAATGTTAAATACAGTAGAATCTCACTATTACGGACACCCTTGGGACTTAGCTCAGCTGTCCGTAATTCTGAGGTGTCCGTTGTATTGAAAATCAATCTGTAATGGACCGCAATGAACTTTGTACAATAGTTCGGTAGTGAAAAAGACATTCCTTGGGAATCGTAATTATACAGTATATCCTTTACCTTTACTGTGAGCTCACTTAACCATAGAGCAAATTACTCTATGGTTAGACATTACTCTATGGTCCAGACACTGGAATGTTGTTCCTCCGAGCTTGTTGAAACCACTTAAACGTAAGGTCATCAACATCTTGCATTCCCTGGGACTGAGAAATCTTGACTCGCTTTCTATCAGCAGGGGCATTTTCCTCATACTCTGCCTTTCTTGTCATAATTTGTGACACTTGAGACTTTCCAATGCTGAAGATTTCAGCTAGCACTCTGCAAGATTTTCCACCACTCTCTTTCTCTCTGATCAGCCTACACTTGTCTTCTAGTGAAAGTTCACATCTTGTTTGTCAGCTTTTGCTCAGTGCCATCTCTTTTCTTTCTCTTTGTACAGTGTTTTTCGTGATCTCGCATATTTTTAAAACAAAGGGATTTCTGCCTTGAGCAGCTCAAATTATTTTACTAGCTTATCAAACAACCTTTGAAATGACTGCATTTTGTTACCAACACTGTCCTTAATAGGTTAGGTTGTGACGCACATTTTTCCAAATCAGCTGTCCATTGTCCTGAATAATGAGGTGTCCATAGTATTGGGTAAAGAATACAAGTTAATGGCTTAGGAGAATAACGTACATGAAGAAATTGTCCATTACCTTGAGGTGTCCACTGTATTGAGGTGTCCGTTAGGTGAGGTTCTACTGTACATTATTACTTTTTACGTTCTAAAAATTGCCAGAAATAAAACAATACTATAATAGTAAGACGTAATGTGTACATAATCGGCAGAGTTTTCGAAAAATTTTAGTATTTTCAAAAACGGTTTCAAGCAAAAAACTAAAACGACAAATTTGCTACCAGCCAGTTGAGTCAAGCGACAATGGCTCGTCACCGCTGCGGCATTTCTTTAAAAGGAGTGGTGTTGCCCGCAAGCGCAATGACGCGGAGATGGGCTCGTCAACTCATTACACGCTTCTGCTAATTACAGATAGTACAACGAAAGATTAGATTAGATTAAAACGTGCTGCGTGAAAATTACAAATAAAACTTGCTTTAAGCATGTATACTAGACTGGGCCAAATTTGGCATAATTTTTTTTTTTTTTTTGAGATCATCATAGGACTTTCCAAAAATTTGCATATGAATATCAGAAACAAAAATGTGCAAAAATTTTTTCAAAATCAATGACGTCATACGGTCGAACAGTGCGTTTTTATGGTAATCGATGCCCATTTTCAGTAAAATTGCCATATCTCCTTATCCACTTGGAATAGAGAGCTCAAACTTACATCAAAATACGCAGAAGTTACAAGTTTATATCTGCTCTAAGATAAGTTTTTTTCTCTAAAACACTTAGAAAAAAAGTTATTCCCAAAAAAACTATTTTTGACGTTAAACATGATTAAAAGCTGATAAAATGTTTGGTAACATTTGTTGAAGAGTTAGATTAGAGCCATTATTAGATTGATCAAGACATTGTAAACAGCCGTGTGACCTGATTTCAACTAAAAATCTTTTATGGCGGCCGTGAAATCATTGCTATGTCCATTAAGCCAAATATTATTATCATTATTACTTGTTTATTTCAGACACAAGCGGCAAGGATAAACAGCGTGAAGCAAGGTCCATAGTAAACACAAACACACAAAAAAAAGATTCAAAATACGGTAACTATCATTATAAGCAACACGAAGCCGATCAATTGCATTCGTAGAATACTTACATCATAACTAATTTGAGTAAAACGAAGTACAATAAGATCGAAATAATTTGCGTCAATTGGTTAAAATGACTAGCTACAAGATGGCAGCCAACATTCGAGATGCAGTAACAGTATAACACATTTTATTTACACAAACGAGTTTTTTTTTCTGTAATTTGTGTTCACAAATGAAAAGCATTGGAGAAATTTTTTTTTGTTAATAACACAAAACCAACCAAATCATGAAAAAAACAGAAAGCGTTTTGTATCTATTCATTGTTTCAAAACGTATTCTATTTGATCAGGACAGGTTAGTCTCAATCATATTTTACAGCTGATAGAGCCTTTTTGGTAACGACTTCATATGATGTTGCATGATGCCTGCAGGCGAGCTGCAATACACACTTTCCAGACTCTCGTTCCAGTCTGACTACTATGCCATTTTTCAAACCTGTACTGATGGCAGTGGTGTCAAAAACGAAGGCTGCTATTTTTTGATTATCAATTGCTTGCTGATCCAATACCTGAAATATGTATAGAATTTAGTGAAGTTAGCACAGTATACGGTGTGTTATTTATGCTTTCTGTGCTCCTGGCTTCCATATGATATATTTTTCAAAATATATTGTTTAGTCTTATTAGAGCACCATCAGCGACAGTGTATATCAGGCTGCTTAGATTAAGAAATAAACCAGGTGTTTGTTTCCAATGATATATTTCTCGGATAGTTTGCTGTTACTTTGTGAATTCAGAATCAAGAAATCAACTGCGCACAGTCCAATGCAATTTTATGTATCAACTATGCAATACATCCGACAACTTGTCTATGAGCAACTACATATCAAACTTATTTGCAGTATTATGCTTGCTTCATTTTCAGCTGTTGATGCTTCCTCCATTCCAGTAACTGAAAGAAGTATTTCTTGTCCATCAGTGCCTGCAATATGCCAAAAACTGTAATTGCCGGATTTAAGCTAAAGTAGAATAGAACAAAGTTTTAAACATACACCAAATACGAACACAGAATATTGCAAAAGCGTTGAAAAAAGACTATGTTTAACATATGGCTTATTTAAGAATGTGTTTAAAAATTATTTAAGAAAGACATACGGCTTGTTTCAGAAATCAAAAAATTACATTGCACAAACTAACCTGTAAGTAATATTGCAACACGTTCTACATCGTTCCCAGTGTGCATTAAGGATTTGATGAGTTTTCCATCCCAATGAAGAGCATATAGGGTGATATTGAACTTAATCAACTGGTTTTTCAGTATGTGTGTTGCAATGGTTAATCTAGTGTTTGCTTTTCTTCTTCTTGTGGTATTAACTGACAAGTTCAGTTGATTCAAAAAGGTACCTTGCGATGAGTGAAAAGCAGCGGCCATTTCTGTCAGACATCTGCATGACACACCATTTTTATCTGCTATTAAATATGCTTGCTTTGGAATACCATCAGTTTTTGTGCTTCTATCACGTTTTTTTGTCAATGAAGAAATCGAAGACCCTGGAGTTTCAATATCAGTTTGGGCGCTAACCATTGCAGCACTGTAATCAACCAACTTCGTTTGCATTGTCAGAATCCGATTCACTGGAGCTTAACGAGGCAGTGACAGTAAGCTGGGTTGATTTCGAAAGGGCCAATCGTTTAGTTTCGATTGAATTTTGTGTTTCAAGAGATCTTTTTCGTATTTCAAGAAGATTTCTGTCTTTGTTTCCTAAAGTGGCTTTGCGATGTTTCCCTCGTACAGCTTCCAAATAAAGCCAGTCTTCTCTATACCTAGTATCTCGTTTGTCTTGCAGCTGAAGTCAGGGGTGCCGAAACCCGGAGGGGGAGGGATATATCCCCCCAATAATTTGACTGTATCCCCCCCAATAGTTTGAGTATGGTCTACATTTGCATCACCCCCAATAATTTGATTCTGGTGGGCATCTGAGCGTAGGTGTCCACTTGAATTCGGGGAAAAAAAGTGTTCCATTTTTGGTGAAGACCTTTTTTGTTTTTTGTTTTTTTTTGGTCTTCTCCTGAATTTGGGGAAAAAAAGTGTTCCGTTTTTGGAGAAGACCTTTTTTTTTGGTCTCCACTTAATTTGCTTACCTGAACAACATCGTGGTCGAGGTTCATACCTCCCAATGTTGAAAATAGGGCAAAATTGGGGTAAAATTGCAAATTATCCACCCCAATGCTCAACAAAGATCGGCACCCCTAGCTGAAGTTGATTTAATTGAGCTTCATAATCAGGCTGTACTACCCAAAAAGTGTTCTTCAGTTTTGAAAGAAAAAAAAAGTTTTTTGTTTTCTTCTGCATGCGTGTTTTTGCTCCTGTTTTTCTTTCGAAGTTTATACTCTGCAACATCTTTTGATACCATTTGTAGGATAGCCTTGTTTGTTTTAGTAACAATTCTAAATTTTGACCACCATTTTTGAATGTCTGTTACGGTCTGTTACTTTTATCTTAATGGCATCAGTGACAGACATAGGTAGGCACAAGTGCGTTAATCGTTAATCCGTTAATAACGAAGCTAACTTTTTCATTAACTCGTTAATCCGTTAAAAAGTTTTTTCATGTTAACGGACTAAATTAACTTCCGTTAAGTTCTGTTAACGGACTGAATGAACTTCCGTTAAGTTCTGTTAACTTTCTTTAAGGTTTTTATCGTTAATATTTTGCACCATTTATTTATCGTACCGGTACAAACCAGTTTGCACTGGTAACACTTGTTGCGTATTAGCACGAGTTTTATAGAAGAAAGCGAAGAAAAGAGTTCTTTTTGTGGCAAATAATACGCTGCAGCCTCAGAGGTCTATTAATTATCGCAGTTCACAATTTCCAAAGATTTTCCGATCGCAGCGTCGTTAGTGCATTTGAACTTATTTTTATCTTGAAGTTAGATTAGACTGTAAAATGCAACTTCCAAAACACAAAAAGACCACCATAGCAATAAATATTTCCTTACAATCAGCTCAACAGCGCCAATACATGAAGCGAGTGAATAAAAAGAAATGTAAATTACACAAAATGTTGACGAATTAACGGACTTTATTAAAGGCGGTGAATCATCCAGCCGATTCCGGTGGTTTGCAATAGTTAAAATTGAACTATAATTTTTGATATTTTTTGTTTTAATTTTGGGGCTGCGGTTGCAAAGATATTCAACAATTATAAAAAGATATCCCCCGAAAAAAGTTTTTGGAAACTCTGAGTTTTGTTCTTCCCGCCAAAACCACAATAGGCCTAATAGTTTAGAGAACTGTGGTTTTGGCGGGAAGAACAAAACTCAGAGTTTCCAAAAACTTTTTTCGGGGGATATCTTTTTACATTTGTGGAATATCTTTGCAACTGCAGCCTCAAAATTAAAACAAAAAATATTGTAATGTACATGTCAAAAGGACGCGTCCCAATGCGGTCGACCGGCTCGGTTGAACAACCTATCGAGCTACTCTCCGGGTCAACTTATTGATCCATATATCCAGTTTCACTTTTACTTGTGGCTACGTTGGAGCTGACGCTACATCATCCCCTCCCTTAACGCTGGCGACGGCACATCCACGTCTCCAACCAACGCAAGGGAGAGCGTCCACCACTCCAACGTCCTGGCGTGCTCGCCATTGTAATGTACATGTCAAAAGGACGCGTCCCAATGCGGTCGACCGGCTCGGTTGAACAACCTATCGAGCTACTCTCCGAGTTGACTTATTAATCCATACATCCAGTTTCACTTTTACTTGTGGCAACGTTGGAGCTGACGCTACATCATCCCCTCCCTTTACGCTGGCGACGGCTCATCCACGTCTCCAACCAACACAAGGGAGAGCGTTCACCACTCCAACGTCCTGTTGTGCTCGCCATTGTAACGTTTATGTCAAAAGGACGCGTCCCAATGCGGTCGACCGGCTCGGTTGATCAACCTATCGAGCTACTCTCCGGATCAACTTATTGATCCATATATCCAGTTTCACTTTTACTTGTGGCCACGTTGGAGCTGACGCTACAATATCAAAAATTATAGTTCAATTTTAGCTATTATAAACCACCGGAATTGACTGGATGATACGCCGTCTTTAACTTCCGTTAATTGAAGCTGAAAATAACGGATTAACGTTAACGGAGGTGTGAAGTTTGTTAACGGACTAGCGGTTAACGAAGCTAACGTTTTGCATTAACTTGCCCACCTATGGTGACAAATGATTGAAAATTTGATTCAGTTTGGAGGTAGTTGTGGCACCCATAAAACTGCAGGAGCATGTCTTCATGAGTTGGCGGAAAAGCTCCAGTAAAATTGATGTTCTGTGAGAATTGTATCATGGGAGCAGTAGCGTAGCCAGGGGGGGGGCTACAGCTTTCCCCATTGGCCTGAAAAGTATGCAAAATAGCACTTTTTAGAGCTTTTGAAGCCGATTTTCGGTCCAAAAATGAAAACAGCCCCCCCAACGGGATTGGGGAGCAGAAGTTGTGAAGAACTTGATGTTACTTGGACCAGAAAAGTGGATTTTTTTTCCCGCACCCAAAGTTGGTCAGGATAAGTGAGTAAATTTTGCGAAGACCTTTGTTTTTTTTTTGTGAGATCACCTAATTTCGGCCGGAAAAACCGTTTCAGTTGTGGTGAAGACCTTTTTTTTTTGGAGATGACCTGATTTTGACAGAAAAACCGCCTCAATCTGATTCAAGACAGATGAAAATTTGGGTCAAGTTCGTTTACTGTTGTTTTCATCTTTCAAAAAAGCCCCCCCTTTGCGAAATCCTGGCTACGCGCCTGCATGGGAGGACTTTAGTCAATAAGCCATAAGGTTGTCTGTGATTTGGTATTCACGCTTTGAAAGTAACTCAATGACCATTCACTAAAAACACTGTGACTACGCAACTTAAGCTGCAATATTTCTGAACTGATACCAAGCACTTTTTTAAAATTCTGAGATACAAAAAAATATACCAATAATATAGCATCTAAGTCTTAAATTTGCAAGCTGCTGGAGATAATTTACAATACCATTTGTGCTTGATAATTGCAATAAACAAGTAGATGTGCAATCTTTGCTAGTTTTTTGGCTTGGTTTTAAAGCTATTTTAGCCAGGTGTTTCTTACCTGCATTTTTGTAGTCTTATATCTATCTTTTAGCGCCGCGGAAATAAATTTTTTGCATTGCTTGTTCTAAGTGGTTGTCCCTATGCCTCAGCGCTGGTAGCATGTAGGCCAGAAAAAATGCAAACAAATTTACAGTAAAACTTCGGCCGCAAACGTCAAAAACTTTATAATCATTATTAGCAAAATATAGGGAGGTCTTAAAGGCCATAGATTACTGTAGCGCCAGCTCCAACGTAGCCACAAGTCAAAGATTAATTGGATGTATGTATTAATAACTCAACCCGGAGAGTAACTCGGTAGGTTGTTCAACCGAGCCGGTCGACCGCATTTGGATGCGTCCTTTTGGCACGTACGATACATTACCATCTGTTTTACAGTGTAATACTACTACTAAATTTTGCCTGCTGGCTGTCACCTTGTAGCTAGTCATTTAAACCAATTGACGCTAATTATCTGGTTTGAGGACATAGCAATGATTTCACGGCCGCCATAAAAGATTTTTAGTTGAAATCAGGTCACACGGCTGTTTACAATGTCTTGATCGATCTAATAATGGCTCTAATCTAACTCTTCAACAAATGTTACCAAACATTTTATCAGCTTTTAATCATGTTTAACGTCAAAAATAGTTTTTCTGGGAATAACTTTTTTTCTAAGTGTTTTAGAGAAAAAAACTTATCTTAGAGCAGATATAAACTTGTAACTTCTGCGTATTTTGATGTAAGTTTGAGCTCTCTATTCCAAGTGGATAAGGAGTTATGGCAAATGGAACAATTTTACTGAAAATGGGCATCGATTACCATAAAAACGCACTGTTCGACCGTATGACGTCATTGATTTTGAAAAAATTTTTGAACATTTTTGCGTCTGATATCCAAACGCAACTTTTTGGAAAATCCAAGCAAAACTTAACAACTTGCGAAATTTGGCCCAGTCTAATGTATACTGTATAGCGTCAAATTGAAGGATTGCCGAAAGTTAACCTTTACAACTTGTGTTTTCATTGCGGTGGCCTTAAAAATTGACCTTTGGTTAATTTCAAAATATTGTTTTTTAAGTATATAATTGCCCTCAGGCGCAAAGACACGGAGATGGGTTCCGCAATTTTGTTACATGCTTCGGCGTAGCGCATTACAACGAAGATAAATAATTTGATTGGAAAATACGATGCGAAACATAAACGAACAAATTGTTAGTGTGTTATGATTTAAGCTGTTTTTCTTGTTTTGTTTTTGTTTTTTTTGCACTGCATACGAGAATTGTCAAAAAATCAAAAATGTGAAAATCATAGTTAATAGAAAATTAAATTAACAACTTTTAAAATACGTATGCCACCGAAACTAAAGTTGTTTCAACGATTTACGCTGTTTCAACGATTGTTTTTGTTTTTTACGATTTACGCTGTTTATTTATTTATTTATTTTTGCGTTGCGAACGAGAAATGTCGAAAAATAGAAATATGAAAATCGAAGTTGAAAGCAAATTAAAATTGACAAGTAGAATGTTGTTTCTTAGTTCATTTTTCGCAGCGTATATTAAAGTTTTGACACTTCTCGTTTGCAACGCCAAAAAAAAACGATAGCGTGAAGCATATAAACAAACAGTTAGTTTGTTTTTCTTGGCATATTTTAAAGTAGTTGATTTTAATTTTCTAATAACTATGGGTTTTGATTCTCAGTTTTTCGACAGTGTTCTCGTATGCAACGCAAAAAGAAAACAACAACGTGAATCTTAAAATACAAACAATTCGCTTATTTTTCAAATCGTATACTATCGAAGTTAATAATTTTCTGTTAACTATAATTTTCACATTTTCAATTACTTAATTAATTTTAGACACTTCTCGTACACAACGCAAAAAAAAAATCAAACAGCGTGAATCATTAAAGCAAACAATTTGCTTATTTTTGTAGCATATTTTAAAGTTGTAACTTGAACTTTGTGTCAAAAGCGTGATCAGCGCTAATGACCTCTTATCGTGAAAAAATGCTAACGACATGATGGTAAAACTACGATTGTTTACTATAATCGAAATTTATCACATTGGCAAAAAATTACTACCATATCACATGTGAAGACATAATTTGATTGCAAGATCCTTTAAAATAATAAGATCTAACACCGCGCAATGTTTTGCCCACAAACGTGGGCAGTACTGAGTACAAAAGTACCGCGATACTTTTTCAAAAATGGTACCGAAGTGCCGGTACTGCGGTACTTTTTTGATAAAGTATTTGGTATTTTCAGTTTTTGGTTATCACTCCGATTGAAAATCAAACTCTTTCTCTCTCTCTCTTTGGATTAGAGGTTAGAGCTAATAAATTTTAAACTCCGAAATATGGCGTTACTGTTCACTTCAAAAAGAGGTTCAATGCGTGCTTGCTGCAATTAATATGTAATTGCAACATTTTTGCATCCGCAATTCCGTATCATCCATGATGACGATCGAGGTCGTTATCTTTGTGTTTGATGATGAAGCGATGAAACTGATGAAACACTTTTATGTGAAATGATAAAACACCTTTGTGTGAAAAGAAATGCAACAAACGTTCAAAGCCAAAGTAACTGATTTGTTACAAGAGAAATTGGAAGGGCAAGATGCTTTTGATGAGAGCAGCAAAATGAACGAACGTGAACATTCGGACGAACTTTTTGATTTTTTACACAAAATAAGCAATAAATAACACTTGCCGAGATAGTGCTACAAAGATTTTTGAAAGTTTTGTTGATCAAAAGCGTCAAATATAAATTAGTTTATCTAATGTCAAACTTTCAGATTGATGCGCTGAAAAATCTCTCTGTTTGATGTGAATATAATTCTGCATTGCCTTCAAGAGCTGTGGTCGAACGAGTGTTTTTTGCAGGCAAAGACATAACCCTACTTTACACGGGGTAGGCCATTTGACCAACGGCATTTTACCTGGGGAACCAAAATGCTCCCCATTTCTAACTCCTAAACCAAAAGTCATGAAACACCAAATTTGGTATGCGGGTTGGTGCTCTCCAAATTTTTTTAGAAAAACTGGTTCTGAGTTCATGACGTCACCACTCACCATAGTAACCTCACTAGCAGCACGTAGCCAGGGGAAGCAGGGGGGGAATTGCCCGCCCCCAAATTCTAGTTTGCCCCGCTACATAAATTTCACTTAAATCCTTGAGTTTTAGGATGGAAAGAAAAAGTGTTGTATTAGTTTTGATTTGATATTTAAAAGTCGCAGAAAATGGTAGCTTTCCAAACTGAAAACTTTTTTTTTGGAGATCACCACAAAGCTTGCAGAAAATGGTGGCTTTCCGTATCAAAGACCTTCTTTGTCTTTTTTTGAGATCGCCCCTACCGTGAAGTCATTGCCCCTTCAAAAATTTTGTTTGCCCCCCAAAAAATTTCGTTCTGGCTACGTGCCTGAACGTCACGGCCTCATTTTTTTAAATGACGTCATTTTTGCAATGAAATCACAAGCGGTATAATTTTATGACTTACATAACTTTGTTTTTTTTAACTGGATCATAAAATACCTAAGTTAAGTTGGTTACGCCACAAAAACGTCTTTTGACGTAACTTGGTTTAAATTATAAATTGGCCAAAAAATGTTCAGATTTTGGAAAATGACTTTGGGAAAACTCAATATTGGGAAATTTTCCTTTACCTTTAACAACTTGAAATTTTTAGGAATTATTTGCGATGAAATTTGACTCAGTTTGAAAAAAAATTGTTTTTTTTAAGGTACTTATCACGAAAAAATCGAGAGTGGAACAAAAATGCCCGCCGTGTGAAATCGGATTAAAACTCAAATGAGTTGGGTTAAACAAGGACAGAACGACGCTTGAATATGGTTTGAATTTCGTTTTAAAGTAAATAAATCAAAACTGGAATTTTTTAAGGTTTGTGCAAAAAAAATTATTTCTCTCCGTTTTGTCCCAGCTGAGTGACATCATTTTAAAGGCGGTGGATCATCCAGCCAATTACGGTGGTTTATAATAGCTAAAATTGAACTATAATTTTTGACATTTTTTGTTTTAATCTTGGGGCTGCGGTTGCAAAGATATTCAACAATTACAAAAAGATATCCCCAGAAAAAAGTTTTTGGAAACTCTGAGTTTTGTTCTTCCCGCCAAAACCATAGTTCTCTAAACTATTAGGTCTACTGTAGTTTTGGCGGAAGAACAAAACTCAGAGTTTCCAAAAACTTTTTTCGGGGGATATCTTTTTGTAATTGTTGAATATCTTTGCAACCGCAGTCCCAAAATTAAAAGACAAAAAATATCAAAAATTATAGTTCAATTTTAGCTATTGTAAACCACCGAAATTGACTGGATGATACAACGCCTTTAAAACATCACTGATGCATTCCACAAAATAGAAATAGTTAAAGCTAGTGATGCAAAAGTCACGCAGGCAGCCGCATTTAAGCATAACGCTCTATTGCCTTTTTCTCATACATTTGGCTTAAATATGACGTTTTGCTATTTTATTGCTGCGACCTGCATAGTCTAGTGGCGTTCACCTTCCAACCATCGCACTCGGGTTTGATTCACGCTTGGATTATGAACATGAGAAGCTAGTCAAGCAGAAGTCATGCAGGCAGCTGCAATGAAGTGTAACGGTATGTAGCTTTCGTAAGCGAAAAAGCTGCTCCCACGTAATTGCTATCCCTCACGCTGGTATTGCTGCCCCAACCCTAACTGTAATGCAAGGTTTTCAAGCAAAAAAATTGCTCCGTGCATTTCCTTTCCTATTCCTGCGTACTACGTCTATATACTTCCATTCCACACATTCATAACACGAGAAGCTAGTCATGCAAAACTCACGCAGGCAGCCGCAATGAAGCGCAACGGTACATCGCTTTCGTTAGCGAAAAAGCTGCTGCCGCTAATTGCTTTCCTTCAGGCTAGCATCGCTGTCTAACCCTAACTGTAAAGCAAGGTTTTCAAGCAAAAAAAATTGCTCAGTTCATTTTGTTTCCTGTTCCTGCATACTGTGTTTATCCCTTATAGTTCCATTCCACGCGTTCGTCACCCAAGTGCGAATCGAACCTGGGTACGATGGTTGGAAGGCGAACGCGCTAATCACTAGATTATGCAAGTCGCAGCAATGCTGTAGCAAAATGTCGAATTTAAACCAAATGTATGAGAAAAAGGCAATCGAGGTTTACGCGTAAATGCGACTGCCTGCGTGACTTTTGCATGACTAGCTTCTACTAAATCACCAAAAAAGGAGCGAGTAGCGGAATAACGGAGTAGCGAGTAGCGGAGTAGCGAGTAGAGATGGCGCGGATAACAAAAAATGCATCCACATGCTGCGCTGCGTCCGCAAACTTTGTCCGCATGCTGCACCGCACCGCATTCAAACACAACTACGTTCACGCTGCACCGCGCCGCACTGCAAGTAAAATATCCTTTAAATTTCCACTAACATCGGAAAAAAATTAGCTCTCTAGCTTATGACATATAAAAAATTGATATTAGGGGTATTATTTTGGAGAGTTTTCAAAAGAGTTGCTCTCTCAAACCATGTCAAAATATTTGTTTTTTAATCATCTGCCGGTATAAAAAAAAGCAATGCCCAAGCTTGAGCCGTTCAAAAAACTAATTTCTGGGGAGTCCATTTGGGGGCCCCTGAGGGGGTGGTACCTCCATACTATGTCAAACTATTTGTTGCTTAAATATCTACCAATATAAACAAAAAACTATCACCCTAGCTTGAGCAATTTAAAAAATTAGTTTTTTAGGGCCCCATTTTGGGGGGGTTCTGGGGAAAAGCCTCAAAAAATTCCAGGAGACAAAATTGCATTTGCAGCCCAACAAATTTACACAAAAATTAGATATTAATGTTGTGTGGTTTAGGAGAAGAAGAGTGCACAAAATTTAGAAAGCAAAAAATCAAAAAAGAAAAAAAACTCAATGCGGCTAAAAGTGTAGGTAGAGATGAAAGAGTATCTTACGTCATATAACCATGTGAAATATTTTTTGCCGCAGTTAAACCGCTTTTCAATAAGACCGCTTTTTACACCAAACTTTTGAAGTAGTTTTCGGGTCCTAAACCTGAAGTTACCGGACTTATTGCCTTGAAATTTGGCACACACAAACAACTTATGAATCTCAAACTGCAGTCAAAATTTCATGTAGCTAGACCAAATCATTATTGAGTTATAAGTAAAAGTCTGAAACTTCGCACTCGTTAACTTTGAAAATGGCTGAGTTAAAACTAAAAAACACGCGACGTAAGATCAGTCGTTTCAATTATAGGCTTTCAGGTTTAATCTGCCATGTGTGTGCTTCCTCTCAGTTTTTCTGCACCATGTTTTAGCAATCAAAAACAATCTACCAGTCTACCTGATGATTTCATGCAACTACTGTGCGGTACTAATCCTGAGCCAGTTGCTCAAATAATGAAATATAAGGTATCACGTGCTCTGCATGCTGTCACAAGCTACTACACTTGTATGAAACTACCCTATGTATTCATACGTTTGCTGTTTACATGTGTGTTTGATTGTGGAATAAATTTTGCTACTACGTACCGATAGGCTATTTTGTCATTGGAAATTTGTGTAGCCTAGTCTTCGTACTCTACTACATACAGACATAGGTCTACCAGATCTGAGATAGGCTCCAGACATAGGACCGAAAGCCTAATTCTTGATGCCATGACCTGTTGACGAAGGATCCTATACACCTCCCCGAAAAACACCTTCCAGAAATTACATTTCCCCGAAAAACACTTGGCCGAAACTACATTATCCCGAATATACATTTCCCTGAACGTGCATTTTCCAGAAATTACATTTCCCTGAACATACATTTGCCAGAAATTACATTTTCCTGAACGTGCATTTGCCAGAAATTACATTTTCCTAAACGTGCACTTTCCAGAAATTACACTTTCCTGAACATGCACTTGCCAGAAATTACATTAGCCCGAATGCTCATTTGGCAGAATGTACATTTGGCCGAAATTACATTTCCCCGAAAGCTTATTTTCCAGAATTTACACTTGCCATAATGTACATTTGGCCGAAATTACATTTCCCCGAAAGCTTATTTTCCAGAATTTACACTTGCCATAATGTACATTTGGCCGAAATTACATTTCCCCGAAAGCTTATTTTCCAGAATTTACACTTGCCATAATGTACATTTGGCCGAAATTACATTTCCCCGAAAGCTTATTTTCCAGAATTCACACTTGCCATAACGTACATTTGGCCGAAATTACATTTCCCCGAAAACTTATTTTTCAGAAATTACATTTCCTCAAAAATTCATTTTCTAGAAACTATTTGTCATTCGAAAAATTATACTATGTTTAGGTTATTTATTTCTAGTAAACAGAACAAGCTTTTAGTTGAAATTAAGAAACGTTGCGATAACAGTTTAGCTTACTGAATGAAAAATATAACCTAGCTTATTAGTCAATTTGCAATCATAATTTGTGCTTCAAGCGTAACAAAAATTAGCAATTAAAAATCGATGCAAGCATGTTCACAGAGGCAAAGCAAGCTTACTTTAACCCAGGTTACACTTTTTTTAGAAGAGCCATTAAATTTTAAGTTGAGCTGGCTTCTCATAGTTTTTTGCCAATTTGCTGCTTCATCTGTTCTTAATACTATTCCTTGAATTCTGAGATTGTTCATGTCAATTCAAACGACCATGCTTTTAAAGTTATTTTGGAGTCCGATTCCGAATGCTCTGGCAGCTTGAGCAAAGACTTTTTTGCTTTTTTTGCAGCATCGTAAAACCGCAAAAGCGAAAAAGTACAAAGTTTTTTTTGAGTTGAGAACATCCAAATATTTATGAGTTGCGTGCGCAGTTTAAAGCAGCACTCTGTAATATTAGAATCGTAGCAATATTTTGCTTGTAAATACTGGAAAATTACTTAAATTTCATCGTTTTGAATTAGCACAGAATTTAGTTGCTTTCAAGATTTGAAATTTATTCTATTTTGTTTCCAATCATTTTGTTACTGATGAAGGCTGGCATTTTTTAGATTCTGAGCAGCAATGAGCCTCGGGTTTTTATGAAATATTATTGTTATAAAAAAAAATAGTGTAATTCGTCTTGAGTTTGCGACAAAATTAAATCTGCAGCTGTAGTACGAAGCAGCCAAAATCTACGTCAAATGCAAGCCAGCAAAACAACACTTCTTGCATTCCTCAGCAAAAGATTTTGCGCTTTAGCTTACAAACACTCAAAAAAGCTGCAATGGCGTGTATTTCCGCATCCAGCTTCACAGAGCTTTTAGTTGAAAACTACCGAGAAAGCCACTTCTACGGAAAGCTCATTATGATGTCAATTCCCGCCATTCACATTTCATACAATTTAGAACATTTCATTCGCAGTTCATGCGAAGGTAGCAAGAAGATAAGTGATTCCTTCACGTGACGTCACAATTAAAACCAACGAGTCTTGCTGTAGCAAAAACTGACCGCATAATGCAATGTAAGGAACAGTGGTACCACTCCTAGTGAATTTTCACTAGATGTAGTGAATTTTGGTCCGGTCTAGCGACCTAGTGAATTCTACGATCTAGTGAATTTTTTTGTAGAATGTGAAAATACCTGAAAGACTTTTTTTTTGAGATGACCTAGAAAATTACGCGAAAACCGTGCGTCGAAGGAGTGAAGACCTCTTTTTTTTTTTTTTGGGAGATCACCTAAAAATTCACGCAAAAACTACAACCAGTGGTGCCACTCCTAGTGAATTTTCTATAGATCTAGTGAATTTTGGTTCGTTTTAGTGTCCTAGTGAAACGATCTAGTGAAATTTTTTCATTGATCTAGTGAAATTTTGGTAACTTACCAAGTGAAGACCTTTTTTTTTTGAGATCATCTAAAAAGCAGTCTCATTGTCTTGTTTTTAACTCAATTTTAAATTAAAAGGACAAAGCATTGTGAAAAACTTTGTGTTTCACAAAATTCTTGTGAATTTTGAAGAGCAGCCTGTGGCAGCACTGGTAAGGAACAACGTAGAATGAACAATTTTGTCGATATTGTTGTTGGGGAGATAGCTGTACTGCAACTGCATAGGATGAAAATTCGAATTTCCTGCTGTTGAGAATTCTCTGCTGTGTACTTTTGACCAGATAATTTTGAGTTAATATTTGTTTGCTACCAGGCTCCTGTCAATCTCTCGAATTGAACCATTTCACCGATTTACACATTGGTGTCAGAGAAACATTAATTTTTGCTTTAAATCGCGTAAGGTACCCTCAAGGCGCGTAATGTACCTCAAATCAAAATGACAGTTCTGTACGGTGTTTTTTTTTTATTCTTCAAATTTATTGATGCGAATAGGCCTATTTCATTATACTATTGTATAATTATTGCGAGAAAACGCTCACCTAACGAGCTCCATTAAAGCAAGACTGTAGGCCAGTGCTTCCCAAT
This sequence comes from Trididemnum nubilum, assembly GCA_963965965.1. NCBI lineage: Eukaryota > Metazoa > Chordata > Ascidiacea > Aplousobranchia > Didemnidae > Trididemnum > Trididemnum nubilum. Next base: position 29,933,141 of record OZ014486.1, read on the forward strand.
TTTTCATCACCGAGACCAACTATTTTCAATTCGAAAATTTTCCATTGCCCACATCTAAATCGCTAGCTTAATCGCAATTTATCAATTTTCAGGTGATCTCCGCAAAAAAAAGGTATTCACGCCAAAAACCGCAAATTTTGTGCTAGCTCGCTCTCTGACGGGCCCCACAGCCCCAATGATTAAGACAGTTTTTTAACCAAATTTGCAATTACCCAAATAGCTGTGGCCACCACAAAATGCTCCTATGGCCCACAGGTTGAAAGCCATTGCTGTAGGCCATACGTTAGCGTAATGGTCGTGAAATTTCAGTTTCGTTTTTTCATACGTGTAAGTCTGCGCTAAGGTCAGTAGCGTAGGCGGGAAGTGATGCAGTGCCGTCGCTACAGGGGGCCATGTCCCCCGATTTCAGTTTACTCAAAATGCTGTTTTTGCAACATCACGTAAAGATAAGACAATAGTCAGTGATGGAAATATAGCAATAATAACTTTCAAACATAATTTTCCTTTGACTCTTCAGATCTTTTGCCAAATTGCTAGCAATCAACTGGTGTCTATAAATGTGACGGAATAATCCGCCTTTTTACTGTAACACGCCTATACAAATGTGTCGCGGAAGAAAGATGTAAGACTACAGAATCGCTACCGATACTTTGTTAGTGATTATGGCATGATCATTTATAGGTGAAAACATTTTTTTCAAAGAGCAGCTGTTTTAGATCTTTGGAGCACACTCAACATTTTTAGGTCGCAGTGAGTGGAGCACCATTGTGAAAGAGCTTAGGCCCTCTTAGCCAAGTCACTTAGAAAATTTAACTTCAAAATATGAGCGTTTAAAAGTATTTAGACTTGACCTGAAGTAAGGGGGGAGGGCTAAAGGGGTTAAGCAATTTAAGTCTTTGAAATGATTTCTGAATTTTAGCAATTTAGTCATTGATGCCGCTTCAAAAAGTGCGAAACGTGCTTAAAATGCCGTTAAAATCGCTATTTTCGTGCTGTAAAATCTCAAACATTGCCCAGTGGTTGGATCTCCGCCCCCAAGCCCCGGTCTGTGACACGCTCGAGTTGCATCAGTTTGTTTAGCAAAAGGCCTAAATTAGATAATTTTTGTGCAAAAATAATTTTTGTTTCACCCCTCTTTAGCAAAATCCTGGTTTCGCGTTGGGCAGCATTCGCTGCTGCAGATAGAGTTTTTGAACGATTACGGCAGAGCCGCAACTCAGGGGGGTACCAGGAGGGGCGGCGCCCCCCAAACAAACATTTTGCCCGCCAAACCCCAAAGCGACGACAGGAGAAAATATTGGCAGGCCTAAGTTGCCTATTGTAAGGCTGTTGATTAATGATTTGAACTGATGTGAAATATTGCGTTTCGCAAAACTTTTATAATCAGTACATTGATTGTGGTGGCACTGGCACACGGTATGCATAAGCCTAATGCATAATCGCAATCCTTGCTTGATTTAGCTGACAAGCTACAGATTGTTTAGTAAGTAAAATCTTTGAAGAATATTGCAAAATTTTATCGTGACGCAATAGCAACTATTTTAGAATCAAAAAGTTGACTTTAGGTGCGCGGTTGCGGTTGCACCATGGTAGCATGCCAGCTTTAGCAATGAGTGCACGTGGTCAGTTTGACTTTGGCCTAAAAGTTGTTTAGTGACTGTTGTACATTGCGTTTTGTCTTGTTTGGCAGTAATGGATGACAATTTTGTCCCGAATGGTTTCGAACCCATACCGGCACCAACCAATCAATTGAACTCAGCTTCAGAGGTTGCTAAAACCTTTCTTATTTCTAAAACAAATTGCCCAGCACATAGGCGTAGCCAGGGATCCCGCCTCCTATTAAAATGTCACCAAAGACAAAAATGCGACAAAAAAGCCTCTTGTTTCTTCAGTTTCTTCAAGCATTTTTTGCTTACAACAGTAATTAATAAGAATAAATGACGACCAGGTCTCCTCAATTCAGTTTTTGCCAACAAATTTAAATGTATATATAACCCAGGAGAAATGGAGAGTTTTGTTCTAAAAGTTCCTATCTAAGGCCCTCATTTAACTTTTTATAAACGTAATGCAATAACTACGGCCGGATTTACCATAATATAGCACAGTACTAGCTAGGGGTTTAGCGCTCAAATGGTGAGACTTTTTTTGGTCTTCACCTATATTTGGCAGGAAGATGTTGCGAAAATCTTTAAAGTGCCAAGGGCCCCGCACAATATAAATCTGGCCAGGATAATAACATGGTTAGTAGGCATAACTATCTATTGTACCATTTTTAAATAACAATTCACCTCCACCTCGCCAGTTTTTACGCGACAAAATACTTTTGAAAAAAATTAGCGAAGGAAAATGTTCATTGAACAAACTATTAAATTTGAATTTAGGGGGCTTGTACCTCTTGGTCGCGCATGTACTCCTGCAACTGGTTATTTTTATGACAAAACAATATCTCTAAGGAAAATCTTCGAGTGGATTATTACTTACAGCTAAAATAGTACAGTAGGCAATGTACCTTGCTTTACCCTACCTGGGCCAAATCACTTACAAACTTTAATACCAAAATGCAAGATTTTAAAATGTTTTGAACTTAACTTGTAAGTTAAAGGAGGGTTGAACAATTTAATTTTTTCAATTGGCTTTCAAATGTTAAAAATCTAGTTTTTTCCAATGGCTCTAAACACGCGCAAATTGTGATCCAATGGCAATAAAATAGCTAGTTTTCCAAGAAATTACAAAAAATCACCCAGCAGTTGGGGGCTTAGCCCCCAGACTCACTTCTGTAATACGTTGAATTACACCAGTTTGCTCAACATGTCTCCCATTTTACACTTTTTTGGGAGATTTAAGCTCTCTCCCTTTACCATAATACTGGTTATGTGCTAACACACTGGCCACGACTTCTGATCTTCCTATCTACATTAACTTTGTCCCACAAAAAGTTTTTCTTTCGAAAATCTCTGGTAACGTCATTGCACGTGATTTGTGCCCTCCCCCTAACCAAAAATTTTGGCTACACTTATGGCCTAGCATGCTCGTATTGTTGAAAAAGGCAGCAATTTTTGGCCTCCCCTGAAAGAAATTTTGCTCCATAGAACAACGTTCTAGTTGCGGCACTGTATTAGGGCCCGCAGACGAAAACGAGATAAGAAACGTTGCCGGCCTTTTACGTCTTTTTTTTAGACATGAATACAGCATTTTTAAATATATATTTGTAGCCGTACCAGATGTGAAGATTGGTTTTAATATGCAAAAGTTTAGTCTATTTTAGTATCCCCCACTTTCGGCTAGTGTCCCTTCGCTTCGTTTGCCCTGGCGACGGCACTGGGGTAATGGTTATAGCTTTCTGAGACTGCACTCTTTTGCACTGGAATGGACTCAAAATGATTTAAAGCATCTTTTGAAGCAATTATTCAGGGGAAACTGATTTGTCAGAAATAAAATACACAAATAAGCAAAAACTTTCAAACTGGCAAAAATAAACATTCAAATTTGATCGCTTGCTAAATAATGCTGAACATGGCTATTCATCAAAAAAAAAAAAATTAAAACTTGGAAATAGGTAGGGGGATTATTCAATTTTAGTTATTTACCAATAACTTCTCTCAAATTTTGTCAACCACTTCTTTCAAGTTTCATTCCATTAGCCCGCTCCCACACCAATTACCTTTCTCTAAAATATACACAAAATAGATTACCCCTTGTAGGTATTACTGATCTAGGATTTTATGATTTACCAGCTTGTAAATATGAAACCTAAATTTTACCGTTTGTATTCACCTTCTACATAACCCATTTCTGCAAACAGTTTAATCAAGTTTTTGCACTGCTAACTTCTTATGCCAGTTTTAAAGCAATGGTTTTTATCAAAATAGGCCTAAAATTAAGTCCGTTTTGCAAAAAATAGAAATTTTCTGGCGGCTTGGCGCTCTGCCCCCAGACCTCCAAGGGCCTCTGGCTGGGGGCTCCGCAATCAGACCCCGAAACAGCCCCTCTTTGCAGATTTCTAACTACGCGCCTGACTAAGATACTTTAATGATACGACGCTTATGCTGATGTTTTTGTGAGTTTCAGCTACTATCGAAATACCGTAATATTACCGATGATCTAAAAATACCAGGGTGTCGAACCGTTGCAAATAACGGTTCGGGTTCAGGTTTAGCTCCTGCTCAAAATATTTTAGCGGTTTAGGTTTGGTTCGGGTTCACTTGAGCACCGTTTTCGAGGTTCAGGTTTGATTCAGGTTCACTCAAGTAAAATGTTACTGGTTCAGGTTCGGTTCGGGTTCATTGACTTAAAATTTAACTGTCGTTATGCGTTTCGTCCAGAAAAAAAAAAGGAGAATTGCTGATCCTGTTGATGATCACCCATGTTCTTATTGTGCGTGTACTAGCGCAGTGGCGTCGCTAAGAATGGTGACACCCGGGGCGGAGTTTTGTGATGTCACCCTTCATAATGTATAGTAAGCTGCAAAAGGTTATATTTGAAAACTAGAGGTACTATTTTATTACTGAAGATAGCGGCTGTTATTTGGCTAGCTCAATAACTTTTTATATCGTAAGATTTTAAAACTTGGAAGTATGAGCAGCAAACGTCTAAAATCAGGCGTGTAATCAGAAATCTGCAGCGGGGAGAGGGGCTGTGTTTGGGGGTCTAGGAGCTCCGCCAGAGGCCATTGGGGGTGTGGAGGCATAGCTCCAGCACCTAGAAAATTTTATTTTTTTGCAAAACTAACTTAATTTTTGGCTTATTTTGATAGAAACTGATTGCATAAATGTGTAATGGCTGTTGTAAAATTTCCGTTGTCTTATTTACAAGGTGGTACAGTAAATAATAAAATTCTATAGTTCAATGAAACTTACAAAAATTGAACACATTTCGTCTGTATTTATCAGAGAAAAATAATTGGTGGTGGGGGGCGAATAAAACGATATGTGAGTCGAAGTGATTGGTAATCAACTAATACTGAATTGCCACCCCCCGTTTTTTTGGGCTTATATTTTTTTAAGAAAACATATATTGAGCATGTTTTAACTAGCGATCAAATTTCATTGCATAGTGTTGACGGTTTTTCAAAGTTTTTGCTGATTTGTGATCTATATTTTTGGCAAATTAGCGCCCCCCTCCTTATAAATAAATGCTTCAAAACATACTTTAAGTCATTTTTAAGTCCATTTCAGTGTGCTGAACATTTCCAATTATGTAAATATATTGTTGTTTTCTTTTTTGTTCGATTGGTATCATTAAATGGTGTCACCTCAAAACGGTGACACCCGGGGCGGGCCGCCCACTCCACCCCACTTAGCGACGCCACTGTACCAGCGCCAGCGGCATCCGGATATGGAAAAACATATTTCCTACTTTTGTTAGGGGTTCAGGTTCGATTTGGGTTCACTTGAGCACAATTTTGAGGGTTCAGGTTTGGTTCAGGTTCACTGAAGTAAAATTTTGCTGGTTCAGGTTCGGTTCGGGTTCACCAAAATGAAACGGTTCATTCGGGTTTACAGTTCGGGTTCAGGTTCGGTTCGACACCCTGAAAAATACATCAAAATATCATCACAAACTTCGGAAGAATAGTTCGATTCTGAAAATGGCACTTATTTTTGTCAAAAACCAAAAATATTTCAAACCTAAGGTTGTTTTTCAAAATTAGTTAGAAGACGTGAGAAACTGCTTTCCTTTGCCCCTTTTATTCTACACCCAGCTTAATAATTTTTGAAAATGAACAAGCATAATATTATATATTTTCGTAATGTAAATTCTATCAATAACGAAATTTCGATTTAATGTGTATAATATCTGAAAATAAGTTTTTGGGGAAATGTAATTTCGGCCAAATGTACATTATGGCAAGTGTAAATTCCGGAAAATAAGCTTTCGGGGAAATGTAATTTCGGCCAAATGTACATTCTGGCAAGTGTAAATTCTGGAAAATAAGCTTTCGGGGAAATGTAATTTCGGCCAAATGTACATTCTGGCAAGTGTAAATTCCGGAAAATAAGCTTTCGGGGAAATGTAATTTCGGCCAAATGTACATTCAGGCAAGTGTAAATTCTGGAAAATAAGCTTTCGGGGAAATGTAATTTCGGCCAAATGTACATTCAGGCAAGTGTAAATTCTGGAAAATAAGCTTTCGGGGAAATGTAATTTCGGCCAAATGTACATTCTGGCAAGTGTAAATTCTGGAAAATAAGCTTTCGGGGAAATGTAATTTCGGCCAAATGTACATCTGGCAAGCGTAAATTCTGGAAAATAAGCTTTCGGGGAAATGTAATTTCGGCCAAATGTACATTCTGACAAATGTACATTCAGGCGAGTTTTCATTCTGGCAGATGTAATTTCAAACAAGTGTTTATTCAGGCAGATGTAGTTTCAAGCAAGTGTTCATTCTGGCAGATGTAATTTCAGGCAAGTGTTCATTCTGGCAGGTGTCATTTTTGACAAATGTTAATTCTGGAAAAAGAATGTTCAGGGAAATGTTTTTCTGGCAAATGATTTTCGGGGAAATGTTTTTCTGCGAGGTGAAAGGATACCGTTGACGAATAGGCTACACTGAACTAAATCTTTCACTATGAAATGCAAGCGCATGTGTAGCAGAAACTGCTGTCTAGCCTTGGGCTTGTACCAATACCATAGGCCTACTGCGTACAAAGAGGGTGTGTCGCTAGGCTTTGTTTTGTGCCTCTACTCTGATGATTGTTTCCCACAAATCTGTTTCTTCTACATTTGTCTGCCTTTGTTTCATCTTCTCACCGACAGGGGTGCCGAGGGGGATGGGAGATATATTCCCCCAATAATTTGAGTGTAGTCTGCATCTCCCCAATAACTGAATAATTTGACTTTGGTGTGCATTTGAGCCCAGGTCTCTACTAGAATTTGGGGAACAAAGTTTTCCTTCTTTTGATGAAGACCTTTTTTTTGGTCTTCACTTAATTTGCTCACCTGAAAAAAAATCGTGGTCGAGGTTCATCCCCCGCAAAGTTGAAAATAGGGCAAAATTGGGCTAAAATTGCAAGTTATCTCCTCCAATGCTCAACGAAGATCGGCACCCTTGCTCACCCAACGTCCTAAACCTTTCCTAGTCTAGCCTACTAAAACCAAAATCTTTTTGTTGGTGTCAAAAAAAACACGTTCAGCCGATCAAAACTAAGTTTCTTGTAGCCAAAATAGCCAATTCTAGGATGCTTCGAATTCTAAAAAATAAACTTGAACTGAAGGCACCTTTTCCTGTTTTAGTAGCCTAGCATGCATTGTCTTCAATTCATATAATAGTTATATCCAGACTAACCATTGTTGTTTATAAACAGAAAATCACCAGCAATAATTGTAAAAAAAAATGTAAAAAAATTTTTGTACGCGGCGCTGCGCTGATGCTGTGACGTAATGCAGATTTTAGTTGCCACGCTGCGCGGCGCGGTGCACCAACAACAGCGCGCGGCCGCGTACGCTGCGCTGTTGCCATCTCTAGTAGCGAGTACGACCAAAGAAGTCAAAGGAGAGAAAAAAGTATCGACGGTACCAAAAACGATACATTTAAAAAAAGTAGGATACTGACGGTACCGATACCTGTACAAAAATAGTACCGCGTTACCGCCCACCTCTGCTATAACTGTATATTGTAGGCTAATCATAGATGTGTAATCAGAAACTAGCGCAATGATATACATTACAGTATTGTAGGCGTAGTCTAACAGTCTAATGTACTGCACTATCTTGATGTCCTTCATGGTCGACTCCTGGGAAGCCTTGTCAACTTCCACTGGCAGTTAGGTGGCTATAACAACCACCAACCCTGCAGCTCCAATGATATTTCACATTGTAGCTCAAGTCATATAAGCACAGAGCTGGGAATACCTTTGAAAAGATAGCTGAGGGCTGCCGATGAGAGCTAAAAGCTCGAAACAGCGCTGTCCAGCTCTGAGTCTAATGTACAGTAATACCGTAGACCGGTACTAAATAGGAATAGGCTAGTGTACCCAAACTTACCAACTGGTAGCCGTGAGTAGCCTAACCAAAGCTGAAAACGTAGCTGCTACTACTAAAGCCCTGTAGAACCTGGAACTAGGCTACCCAGTGATGGTACAAGTAGTAAGGTAGGCCTACCACCTGACCACAGAATACGGTAAAACTAAAAACTAATATCAGTAGGTTCACTCCTAGCAAAAACCATTGCAGATTGTGACATGCGTCCGCATTTTTTTGAGATACAAGCAAAACTTTGGAGTCAAATAACGTCATAATAGAGTTAGAGGCAGAGTGAGCGCATTCAAATTTCACCAAATGATTGCAATTGTTTTGAAATTTAAAAAATTTTGTCTCCATCTTACGGAGTTATGTCTTTCCATGTTTTCTATGGCCTTAAACGTTGAAGAGCCGCATTTTTTACATCTCATAGCCTCCTCCTGACATAGTTTGACACAGCTTTTGTTGTGTCTTTTGTATCAAAACAAAATTGTTACGGTACCAATAAATCCAGTTAAGCTTAGGCCTTGATTCCCTCCATTTGTTACGTCACTTGTGTTGACCTATAATGTCACAAAGTCACAAGCCAAAAAATAATCTAAAATTTAAACTTCTTGTTCTTTCGGTAGCTTTAGTTAAGTTAATGGGAGGTTTGCTTGTGTTTGACACTTAACAGTTTTGTTTTGCCTGAAACTTGCTTTGTATCGTCAACTAGGCTAGCTTTCCTGCAATTTTCATTTTAATTGCACAAGGATTTACTGTCTACTAAAATAATGTTGGTTGTTTGCCTGACATAGTAAAGTTATACCAATTAATACACCATTTATATAGCCTAGCCTTTGAGCTTTAACTGATATAATTTGATTGTCAATTGACATTTAAATTTTTTTTTTTTTGTTTGGAAAGATAATTCTGCAAAATAAATACGCATACAAAGTCAAGCAGCAAAATGAGGCAAAAAAATAAATTACAGAATAATCATTTCTGATGAGAGGTTGCGAAAAGACCATTGGCCATTTCCTGGGAAAAGCTCAAGGCTCTTTGCAGGAAAGGTGAGGTTGTCAAGTCTGCAACCTCTCATCTTCAGTATAAAATATTGATAGCACACAAACAAGATCCACTCAGTATATATATACTAATGAAAAATAGTGCAGCAAATTTAGAAAAAATGCCAATAAATAAACTAGCATAGAAATACACGCCGCTCTCAGGCTCTATACACACGTAGACAAAAATTTAATAACACAGCTCTGACAATAATCTGTCCAAAGACAGAAAGAGTTCGCCTAGGACAACTGTGTCTGTGTAAAACCAATAGGCCTATCACAAATTATTCTGCCAGGAAAACCATCTAATCAAGGTAAGTCAGAATGCTCTCTTAAGTAAGAAAAAACTATAGCTAACCTACTCATTTTCCAATATGAAATTTTTTACTCTTTTTAAAAAGATAAAATAACTTTTTCTATGCAACCCTTTAATTTTTAATGGTAATTCATTCCATATTTTGTAACCATTATATTGAATCGAACATTTTGAAGTTGACTTTTTATGTTGGAATGCAGCATCCCAGTTGTCATCACAAGCAAACCTGGTAGGATAATTATGGGTTTCTGATGGAGATATTAGGTAGTTTTTAAAACAGTTTGGGAGAATTTTATTTTTATTTTTAAACATGAATTTTAATATTTCTAATTTATAAATTTGGCATGATTCATTAAATTTAGTTGCTGGTATATAGGCATCAGTTTTGTTTTAAAGGAAGTTGAATTATTTATAATTTTGACGATATAATTTTGTTGAATCTGAATAGTCATAGTGTATTCGGTTGTAGTATTTCCCCAAGATGTAACACCATAGTAAAGGTACGGGTAAACCAAACTATAAAAGACACATTTCAACATCGATTGAGGAACATGTCGCCTTGATTTGCTAAAGATTCCTCTGGCCTTATAGAACTTTTCAACAACAAGCCGCGTGTAATCCTTCCAGGTTAGCTTGTGATCCAGTATAACATGTAAATATCTGATAGCATTTTTGGGTAAGATTGCTTAATTTTGGGTGTTAATTTGAAAGTTATCGTTTGTGTTCGTTCTTGAATTGGTAAATAGTACGCAGTGAGTTATTGAATAATTGAGAGTAAGTCAATTAAAGTTGATCCGATTTTCGAGAAGTCTGAATTCATTTTCGCATTTCTTTTTCAGAGTTTGAATTTTGTTATCCGAACAAAGCAATACCGAGTCATCAGCATATAACATGATTGGGGATTTCCAAGAATTTGTCAAGTCATTAATGTAAACTAAGAATAGAAATGGCCCAAGCACGCTACCTTGCTGCACTCCAATTGTAATCGGTAAAAGGGTAGATGAAATTTGGTTGTCATTGTTCACTGTACACTGGTATCGGTTTGTCAAATAAGACTTCAATAATTTGTTAGCATTACCTCTAATACCATAATGATCTAACTTTTCTAGTAATATTTATGATTTACACAGTCAAAAGCTTTCACGCAATCCAAAAATATCCCGCAAACCGATTTTTGATTATCTAATTCTTTGAGTATGGTTTCATAAACACAGGTTATTGCGTGATTTGTAGTGTGTTTGGTTCCAAAACCAAACTGAAATTCTGTGAAAAAATTCAATTTTTCCCAATGCTTAGTGAGTCTTTTGTGCAAAATTGTTTCAAAGACTTTATTCATTGGGGACAATATTGAAATGGGCCTGTAGTTACCCAGTTCAAGAGTGGATCCGCCTTTATGAACGGTAATCACGGAAGCAATTTTTAATACATGGGGATAGCTTCCAGTTTCAAGAGATTCGTTAAAAGAGTTTGCCAAGTAATCAAAAATAAGGAATTTTGATTCTTTTATGATGCGCACTGGAATATCAATGTATCCTGGAGGCTTATGATATTTTAGGGAAGAAATAATTTCAATGATTTCGTAAACATCAGGTGGTTGTAAGACAATTAATGATACATTACGTTTGCTGAGAAACGTAAAGTGTTGTTTACTCTAATGAAAGCTGGAATTCTTGGAATTTGCGGTGAGTTTTTCACCAATTTTAACAAAGTGTTTGTTGATTTCATTACAAATGTTTTGAGGCAAGGTAATTAATTTGCCATCAGTTTCAATAGTTTTCAGCAACGTAGTTTTCGGTTTGGTTTTTCTAAGTAACTGATTGATGCATTTCCATGTATTCGCGGAATCACGGGCTTCTTTAAACAAGTTTTCAAAATGTTTTTGTTTGGCTTTTGCTTTTACATGTGTCTTGTCACGTCAGTGTCTTAAGTCAACAACTTGATTGATGTCTTTTAGTCTGAAACAGCAGAGCCTGTTAGCCCAAAATATTGTGGAGCTCTGCAGTTGCATCACAACATTATGTGTGTGAACAGGTTATGGTGAATTTTTGTAAAGCCATTTTGAAATTACTCTTGAAGAAAGAATTTTTTTGGAAAAGGCTTGGCGCACGTTCCGTGCGCGCAGACATTTTGTAATTAAGGTTAAAAAACCTAACCCAAAGCACTAGCCTTAGCCCTAACCCTAATTCTAGCCTAACCCAAACCCTAACCTAAACTCTAACCCAAACTTATAACTATAATAATCAAAATAAAAATTTTCGAAAATGAGTGACATCATTGGAATCTTTGTTTATTTAGCTGCGCTCGTTCCGTGTGCCAAGACACTTCAATTTTTTTTTTCTAATTTTTGCATTCCAGTAAAATATCGGTAAGTTATACCATTTCAACAACAAGGGTAAAAAAGAATATAAATTCGGTACATTTTGAAAATTTAATTTTGGGTGATATTTGGGGTGTCATTAAGTATGAGCCGACGCTTTTTTTTTTCGAAAGCTCTGCGACTCGTGTATGAGCACGCATGCGCTCTCTCCTTCTCTCCGATCTAAGGTATTCCCCGAATCTAGCCCTAACACTAATAAGTGCATGCATGAGAGGAGCATGCACACGCTCATACACAATACACGAGTCACAGAGATTTAAAAAAAAAAAAAAAATGGACGGCTCATACTTGACGACATCCGATATTTGTATTAGAATGATAATTTTACTCGTTTTGAGATCCATTTGAAAAAACAAAATTTTTGAGATTTGAAAGCCAATAAAAGATCATCTCGTTTTCAACACAGAACAGGCATCAACCGTAATGGTTAAATATTATTGTATCAGATTGTACAATAATATTTAAGAATGGATAACATCATAAATAATATAAACAGTAAATAATTGAAACACTACCGATGCCATTTCCAATAAATCAAGATTCATTACAATTTTTAACAGGTTGAAATAGGAGTAAGATTCAATCAAATCAAAATTCAAAAATATTAGATGAAATGTCAATAAAAAACATTCAGAATTATACAACTTAGAATATTTACAAGTAAAGTTCAAATCAAATCAACAAAATCAAAAGTTAATATAAACATGAAAAACAAAAAACAAGTATGTTAGAATATGGTTGCTAAATAATAATCAAATGTAAGCTAGCAATGAAGCATTCAAAAAACAGAATCAACATGTGGTTGAAAAAAATAAGAGTTTATTGCACTAACTAAGGACCAACTAGTATAATAAAAATCCACATACCATAAACCTAGATAAATATTCCAAGTGTTAAATTTCACACAAATACAAAATCAAAAATAAATTACATTTTTGAAAAAAAACATCAAAAACCCAGAATGCATTACAATTAAACTTTTTTTTTTTAAGATATTTTATATAGAATACAGTATCAAACGTGAAAAACAAAATACATTATTAGTCCAAGACATAGCTACATCTGACATAAAGCTATATAAACTTGACATACTGGCATGCATCCACTGGCGTCTATTTTGAGGGGGCCAGGAGGTGGCGCCCCCTCGGGTCTGACACTGAAGGGGGCGAAGTACGTCTGGTCGCCTCAGTTTTTTAAATATAATGCCCACGTAGCGCTAAGTGTGTTGAAAAAATATTTTAAGAAGACATTTTTAGGATTGCATTAAATTGCCCTTAAAGGATAATCTAAAAAGAATGATTGCAAAAAATTGCCTCATAACCAGTGCTAAACTTCAACTGCAGTACGGGTACTCGAAAACGTAAACCTCAGCAGCAAAGCAAAATCGTTTCAATTGAAATTAATTTTAACCAAACTTAGCAAAAATTTTTTGCCTCCTCCGAATTTTCTTTACAAAAAATCAACGCCTATACATGCATCACACCTATTATGGATTATAACAAGACCTAAGTAATATTCAACATGCAAACTGAACTACTAAAAGCAAATAACAAAACACATGCACACTGGTACTGGCCTACTAACTCCATAACAAATCAAGTACCACCCAAAACATAACCAAAAATATATCTGAGTTCTGTCAAACAACTATTATTGCTCATCACTGTTTAAAAAAACAGATAAAACAAGAAGACTACAGCATTACAAATTAATAGTACCATACAGGGTGTTCATAAAGTCCTGGTGCAATTTCAAAATTTTTTTGTGAAGCCAATTCTCAAAATATCTCAACAAGGTTGGTTTTGTTTTAATCAGTGCTGCTTAAAGTTTTGATTTAAAATAAAATTTTGTATTTAAGGTATGATTTTTTAGGGTTTTATGAAGGTGTTAAATAAACCCTTATTGAATGGTTAGTTCTCAAGAGAAGGCACAATGTGTATCCTGGTTCATTGAAACAAAATCGAACATTCAGACATGGCATAGGTACCAGACTACTGCAAGTATGTAAAAAATCCACCATCACGTTCTTTAATTCGTCGATGGCATAAGAAATTTATGGAGACAAGGTCAGTGTTGGATGGAGTTAGAAGTGGGCGGCCAAGAACATCAGCAGAAAACATCGAGAGTGTAAGACAAGCGTTTAGCCATTCTCCTATGACGAATTGAAGAATGTGATGGTGGATCTTTTACATAGTTAGCCCTGCACCTTCGCTGAGTCTGAACATGTATCCTGGTCCTGTATGTAGTCCTGTACCTGCACTGAGTCTGAATGTCCGATTTTGTTTCAATGAACCAGGATACACATTGTGCCTTCTCTTGAGAACTAACCATTTAATAAGGGTTTATTTGACACATTCTTAAAACACATAAAAATCATACCTGAAACGTAAGATTTTATTTTAAATCATAACTTTAAGCAGCACTGATTATATTAAAACCAACCTGGTTAAGATAGCTTGAGAACTGGCTTCATCAACAAATTTTGAAATTGTATCAAGACTTTGTAAACGCCCTGTATATCTCTTCTAGACGTTGACCCTTGCATACAGTACCCAAAACACTAGCAGCATTTCCTCTTTGCACAGCTATTCCAATCGCTTGCATCAGGAAAACAGTCAACCTGCATTCATTGAACTCCACTGAAATTCTGCCAATTTCTTGAATAAGTTTTAAACCATTTGGACCCCTTGGGCCCATTGTTTCTATGCATATGGAAACAATCTCAAAATCATTTTCAAGCTGTGCAATTGTGCATACTTGATTAGTTTTGCCTGGTCTGCTCGTTCTGCTACTTTTACAGAAAGAATTGATGAGATATTAAGGTGACTAGGGGCAAAGGTGTGACTGCATGTAAAGTCCCACACCATACATTTTCCCTTTTTCCATGGAAAAATTGTCATTTCATCTGGCCTTTTCTTGTGGGAGCGAGATACACCTTGCGGTCCAAAACTGTAGGAACCGCAAGGTGTATTTTGCTCAGATGGGAAAAGGCAGACTTCAATGCTCTCTTAATCAAGTTGTTGACATATGAATGTCTGGAAAACCTTCCAGCACTCTTCTTACAGCTGAGACCACGCACTCTGCTGGAATCAACCTTAGTGCAATGGATGCATTGATGAGGATGGCACAAGGGTGAACCCAAACGAAGAGCACATGCAGTTTTAGAAGAAGAGTAGTCCATTTTTAAACCAAGTGAAGGAATGGGTAGTGCATTTAATCAATGAGATGCATGGAGTATATGAAAGAAATGCATTTTTGACTTTAAAATTAGAGAAAAAAAGAATTAGAGAAAGAAATGCATTTTTGACTCTAAAGTTGGTTTTAATAGCAGAGAGTATTCTTTCAATTTTATAGACTTCACCGATACATGCAACAACAAAATACAAGTGGTGGAAATGTCCAAATTTGAGAAATAAAACAATTAAAATTGCTCAGTTATTTCTATGCAGTCAAAAGAAGATGTTTTGAACTAAATTCTCTTGATAATTAGGCAAATCATTGGCAATTGCCTGTAAATCTATCTTAGTGCTCTTCATTGCAGTTTGGTCAGTTACTTTTGACACTTAATTATAGGTTAGCTGGTGAATGTATTCCTTCAAACTCTCAGAAGAAAAATTTTGATGTGACTAGATCAACTGATTTGACGCCATTAGTTCACATTGCAAAACTTGTGAAGCAAGCTGAAATGTGCTTGACAGTAATAAATAGAACAAAAGTTAGTCGTGATGTTGCAGTTTTTTTTCAGATTGCATAGGCAGTTGGTCAGACCTCAGTTAGAGTATGCTGTTTCTATATAGAATCCTTATCTCAAACGTGATATTGAACTAATTAAGGAAGTTCAGCGTAGAGCAACCAAATGCATTTGTAGTTTGAAAGATAAATCTTATCAAGATTGTTTGTCCACATTAGGAATTGATACACTGCAACTAGTGATGGGCAATATAGAATACCGAATTTTTAAGATTCAAATCTTAAATTATCTGGAATAGTTTACTTCTTTGCGTGCTGGCCCTGCTAGGTAAATATGAAAAGGTAAAATAAAACAAAAACCAAACTTTTGCATCTGCATCAACGCTCATTTAGAATGAGACTTTGGTCAGATATCATTTTTTTGTAGTTTTTGAATCTTAAGCTTTTTTCTTGTTCAGCATTTAGACTTCGTCTGATGTTGGGAGAAATTCAGTATTAGCCCCGAGCCTACATATATACCAGTATGGGTTTTTTGTCTCATAATCATTAAAATGTCAAGACCTCTACACCTAGATGCAGAGAAAACAGTTAGGTTTAGAGGTAACTGCTATCTCTGCATCTACATGTAGAGGTTCTTGGCAAACACTTGGAGGCCTTAAATGTGTTGCATTGCAATCATGAATTGTTGAATGATTGATGGATTTACAAGTTAACTTGTGATTTGTAAAATAAATGGCCTATGAGTATGCCTCATAATATAAAGTCTGTTTATTCAGTCAAACAAGCTTATTTAAAACCAAAATAGGATTCGATATTCTGGATTTGGTTTCAACTATTCAGAATAATTCTAGAATAGTCGACTATTCTGAAGTGCCCATCACTATCTGCAACAAAGAAGGTCTATTTTTGATCTGATTGAGGTGTTCAAGATTGTGCATAATTTATCTCCTCTACAATTTTCTGATTTCTTTTTGTTTGATATGAACAAAATTACACGCGGCACTAATATAAATTATCCAAACAACGTTTCCACTGAAATATTCGTAAATATTCTTTTTCTATCAGAGTTGTTAATTTGTGGAATTGTCTTCTCATATTGTTTGTGCTTCTTTGGTTTTGCAATTTCAAAGTCTTTTGAACGAATATGCAAAAAACCAAAATCTGTGTTAGGCTGTTACTGAAAATTTTATATTGCTGTTGACCTATTGCATGAAGATATGGTTTTATTTTTCTTTAACTTTTGATCATTTTAAATTTCTTCTTTACTCAGCATTAGTTTGATTACAATTAAACATATCTTCCATTCTATGTAACAGTAATTATTCATTTTTTTCATGTTTCTATTCAATTCATTATTTGTTTGTTTTCATATTTCTTCAAGATTGTGTTATTGCATTACATTGGTTTGAAGAAACTGTACATTTTATTACATGTAATATTTTTGTTGGTTTTGCCCTTTTTCTGTTTCAGTAGGTATATATTGCATACCTGAAATAAAATTTTCAATACTGGTACTTACAATTAATCTTATATATAGTTTTTTTTTAATATTGCTGTGAATTGGCACTATGAATATGATAACATATAAGTTCTAGTCTTGTTCCCACAATTAGTCTGCTAATGTTTTTACTGGTCCTTAATCTTGGGTCTAACCCAATGTATATTCATATTTTCGTGCTATGGTATTAATTTTGGTCTAAAATATTTGTATATTAACTTTAATGTTGATTGGATGATTTAATATTTACCCCGGATGATTGTCATCTTCGAATTTTCTGTGGATGCTACTTATGAAAACTTTTGTTTCTTCCTGTTTTGCTTGGTCACATTCGTGATGGTATGACAATTGATTTTATTTTTCACCATGACACAATTTCACATTGCTGGTGGTATGACAGTTGATTTTATTTTTACCATGGCACAATTGTGCTGGATCGGTACGTTATTATTATAGAAACAAAAGACATCAATCAAGTTGCTGACATATGGCAATGACCTGTGTTCCCTCTAACTTTATGGCTAATCTGTGAGCACCCAAGTTTTCTCTAAACAATTGTGCCCAAAGCTCTAAAAAGACGTTTATGTGCCCTAAATTTCGTACCAATTCAGAATTAAAGCATATGCAATGTCATATTTCCACAATTTTGTCGAAGTTTCTAAAGCTATGTTCACTACATTGCCAAAAGTTACTTGCCCTTGCTTCAACAAATCGCCGATTTGCTGAAAAAAATCGGCTTAGTGGGAACACTGGCAATGACAAGACATTCAAATTATATCAGTTAAAGCTCAAAGGCAATAAGTGCTGTATTTATCGTTATAACTTTATCATGTCATGCAAACAACCAATGATATTTTAGTAAATCCTTGAGCAATTAAACTAAAAATTGCAGAAAGCTAGCCTAGTTGATGATGCAAAGCAAGTTTCGGGCAAAACAAAACTGTTGGGTGTCAAATGCAAGCAAATCCCCCCATAACTAAAGCTGCCGAAAGAGCGAGAATTTTTGGGCTTGTGACTTTGTGATGTTATGCACAAGTGATGTAACAAATAAAGGGAATCAAGGCCCAAACTTAAACAGATTTATCGGTACCAATTTTATTTCGATATGAAACACACTACAAAAGCTATGTCAAGTTATGTCACAGGTCAGGAGTATGACAGTTGTAAAAAATGCTGCTCTTCAACATTTAGGGCTGGGGGAAAGGACTTAACTCCGTTTAGGTGGAGACAAA
Source organism: Trididemnum nubilum (assembly GCA_963965965.1). NCBI lineage: Eukaryota > Metazoa > Chordata > Ascidiacea > Aplousobranchia > Didemnidae > Trididemnum > Trididemnum nubilum. Next base: position 29,951,256 of record OZ014486.1, read on the forward strand.
ATTCATAAAATTTCAAAACAATTGCAATTATTTGGTATAATTTGAATCTGCTCATGATGTCACTATTATGAAGTCATTTGACTCCAAAGTTTTGCTTGTCTTTCAAAAAATGCGCTCACATGTCACAACTGAGTGAACCTACTGATATATTTCTATACTGAGCCAGTACTTTAAAAAAATTGTGCCCAAAGCTGTAAAAATACATTTATGTGCCCTAGATTTTGCACCAATCCATTATTTAAGCATACTAAAACAAAGTCACATTTCCTCAAGTTTGTTGACTTTTCTAATACTATTGGTATGTTAAATAGCCTATATTTTATGTTCTCAGTTCTAAAACTTCAAAATTCTTAAAACTAGCTTATATGGGCTAAAACTTTTATAAAACTTTTCTGTATCACATTTTGACACTGTCAAAAGTTATTTATTTTTGATCCAGCAAACCACTGCTTTGCTTAAAAAAAAATTGGTGTAGTGAAAACACTGATCTGTAGATTATTAATTGTGTTATGTATTTCTACTTTTCAGTTTTCTAGGCTCACACAACCTATGCGTAAATTGTGATACTGGTTCTACCAGTATGCAATTGTTTTAATGTTAAGAAATAATGCTGTTGTGCTGTTTAGTGAAACCAAGAAATGGACTGCTGTTTAAAGTATAAATGGAAATACAAAGCTGAAGGAAACAAGCATATTGTAGTGAGCAATGGAAAAGGTTATTGTTTAAGATTGCTAAAATGTGATTCAACTTCTCATCATGTGTGCTTTGAATCCAATGATGAAAAAGATTCTCTTTTATCTAGCAGTATTGAGAATGATAAACTCAATGAATTAAAATTTATTCAGTTAATAGTTCTACCTTTGTTGAGTTTCTCTGATGCTTGCAATGTGCCAGAAATCATTGAATTGCCAAAACAATTTTTTTGTGAATTAGACAAGCAAATAATTGCAGATAGACCAAAGCATCGCATTCATCAGTCCCTATGTCACACAGCCCCTGCCCTTTTGATGCCCGATTATTGTTTTATTCCTTCTACTGATCAGTTTCAGAAACTGGTTGAACATGGTGTTTGTTTTGATTCCAATGTCTTTTCTGTTGAAATCAAATTAAAGAAAGGTTTTTTCAAGCAAGATGAGGTTGTATCAAAATCAATCTGTCAGTTTTGTAAGATGCAACTTTTTCGAGTTCTTCAAGAAAAAAGACACCAACAGTGTTCCTTCTATTGCCCACTGGATCTGTTTTCTGGTGATGAAAAGCGAATGAAAAAAGCATTACACTGTCTGTTTTGTAGTCCTCAGAATAATCTTCGTTTGTTTCACAATGGAGAATTGATTTATTCACAAGAAGTTTTAGATGCATCTTTAAATAAAAGATGTTTGAAAGATATCAATGGAAGCAAACCAACTGATAGCATCATAGAAGAACTCTTGCCACAATTATTTAGTCTCAATAAGATTGTTTTACTTGAGCCACAGACAATCATTGACATTTTGCAGCAAGCTTTATTACTGCCAGTCATTCCAACTGCTGCTAAAAATGTTGCTTCTGCTGGGCACTGTAATGGAGAAAGCTATAAAAAAGTGATGTGCAATCATTCCCAGGTTGCAAATGGAGTCAGTTTACATTCGTCAAAGAACAATTTGGCATCTCTGCCTTCAAATTCAATACTTGGTTTAATTTTGTCCCAACAAAAGCTAGGGAAATGGTCTTTACTAAAGTTGCACTCAAAACTCCAAGGTGTTGATCTGTATTCAGATGAGAATTGTGATGCCAAAAAAGTACTTAATGTTGATGCTTTTTATGATTCGCCAGGCTGGCAAAAGTTTGTATTAGAACCATATTCAACAAAAACGCAAGAAAATGGCAAAGTGTAAGTTTAAATTTTTCTTGAAAGTGAAAGGGCATTCAAGTTAAGTTTTGCACTGTTGACCAAAATGCCTGGAAAAGCCTAAAACACAATCTTACCAAATTTGAACTTTCTACATCTTCCTGTTTTTGAGATATCACTGTTCTAAATGAGCAATTTTCCTTTTACTTCAGTGTTGCCTTTTTGTCAGTATTGTAAAAGAAGATTAATTTTTGGAAAGCTGGCTTACATTTACTTAAAAAACAGCTGATTTACAGTTCTGACCCTTTACTTTACATTGACAACAATCTGCTTCAAAACATTCAATGATAATCATAAATATGCAGTAACTTTTCAAAATTTTGTTTGTACTTGGCAACCGTGGTAAACTTTCTAAGGAGAAATGTAAACTGCTTGATCTCAATAACGGAAATTGTAGAAAGCGAAGACTTGGTGAAGTTAGTTTTCAAATATGTTCAAATTTTTTGAAAGAAATCAAGCCAAAAAATTTCCAACTTGAATGAAGTTTTAAAGTAAGGCATTCAGTTTGGAGGTTTTTTTTGCTCTGTTTCTTTCAAAAGGTTTTGACAGATCCTAGAACCAACTATGGTACTAGTATACCAGCTTTGAGCTTTGCGCGAGCTTTCGTTTTCAAGAAATGATAGCTTAGATTTTCTTTCAGAGTGGCTCTTTTCCCCTAAAAAATTGCAAAGTTAGTCAATTAAAAACAAAATTTCAAGAAGTTACAACATGTTTGTAACTCATAATAATTGAACCAGTGTTATATCCACATAATAGTTAAATTAAATGTATTGGCATGTCTTTCATATTCTAGTTTGATTGAGATAGTATTTGCATCATTCACAATACTGGCGCATGGCAACAAATTTTATTGAGGCAAAAACTTCATTTGCCATCATTAGTTTTAAATATTCTTAATGTTGGTCATTAATAATGATTGATGTTTTGTTGAAACAACTTTTAATACTTTTTAGGAATCAATTGCAGGAATTGTCTCATCAACTTCGTCAGTTTTTAGTTTCAAAATCTTTCTGCGATTGTTCCGTTATGATTTCATTCCAAAGGATTAGCGCAGTTCCAGATGATTGGTTTGAATTGAAAAACTGTTTACCATCTGCTTATCCTCCTTCAGCAAAATTTAATCTCGTTGCAGATCAAAATGAACATGAATATGTTGTGTCAATTGCAGTGGTTGATACTGATCCAAAATATTTATCAAATATGCCACTATACCAAGAAAAATACTCTCAAATATCCAAATGGTGGGATACTGTGCACAAATCATGATATTATATTCTTAAAATGCTTTAAAGCTAGTTTGTTTCTTCTTTCTGAAATTTCAGTCAAATGTTTAAATTTAGTCATAATTTTCCAGTCATTTCATTTTGTATTTTGGTTATTTTTATATTGCGAGCATGATTTAGTTTTTAAATGTGAAATCATACTAATTTCTAAGGTCAATTTTGACAAAGTTGTTAATTTATTTTCAATCTTTTACTAAAATTTTAGGCTATTGTCCGACAAATGATTGAAAAAAGCCTAGCTTCAAAGCATGATTGTACAAATGCTCTCAACAACTTTGTTTCATGAAAGCAAGAAACCAACTCTTGTGTACTAAAACTGTTCTGCACTTAATTAGAAATTTTGTGTAGATTAAGTTTGCAGTTACTATATTAGCATGCTGCATAATTTAAAGAATAAATAAGTGACGAGATCATTTGTAAAAATTTTAAAATAGCTGTACTTTTCAGTGTTAACTTTGTTTAAATTTACTATATTTTCCAGCCAATAAGCTGACTCATTAAATAAGCCGAGAACAATTTTTAACTTGTAAAATGAGAGTTTTACCATATTACCACCCACCAAGTCAAGGCAAAAAATTTAATCTGTGTTGCACCAGATTAATCCGTTGCTCGGCATCATGAAATTTTGCGCCAATTTGGAGAAAAACATGCAAATTTTATGTATCTTAATGGCACATGCAAATACGATACTGATAGTGCAAGTGGTGCTTGTGAATTGGCGTGTGGTGAGATTGTGCTGTGAATTGATGAGTGGTGATGTTTTGACCTCCGAGTATTGTCTGGTTCAAGGTTTATCTGCCCAATAAGCCGACCCCAGGAAATCCAGTTAAAAAAATTAGGTCCAGAAAATCAGCTTATTGGCCAGAAAAATATAGTAATTGTGGTTTGGAGTTTTGACCATCATTTTGATGCGTTGGCAGTGTTCTATTTTGCTACCTTGTGATTAGCTTGAGGTTATTAAAAATGGCCATTTAACTAAGCAGTCTGTAGAGATATTGTGTCGGTAAGCAAATTGCCAGACTACAAAATTTTGACACAATTTTTTTGTCTTTTCAAAATTGATTTTGGTCATTTTCATTGCTGCTAACACGATTTTAGCACGTAAATTCAACATTATGCTGATTTTTTTTGTCATTTTGATGAAATTGGCTTGTATGTTTTCAGTCATTAACTAAAAATTGCGGTCAATGACTGACAAATGATCGAAAAAAACAACAACCTAGTATCAGTGCAACATTAGTGGGCAAGCTTCCTAAAAACGATGTAACTGTTGATACTGCATACACATTGCATAATTAGCTGGTACAAAAACAGGCAAGCAAGTTATACCCCACTTCAATCAAATTTTCTTCCGACCAAATTTTGTTTAACAGCAAGCAATCATTAGTTGGTTGCTAGTGCTATGAAAGTGTGCAGAAGATAAATGAAAAATGGTGCCCTTTTGAATATCTCTGAATGGAATTAGTGAAACCAATGATAGTGGCAAAAATTAACTTGAGCAAGAAAAACGAAAAAATTATCTTTACAAAATGGTTAGCTGTTTTTAAATTTTAATTTTGATTAATCGATGACATTTGAAGGACCCAAAAGTTAGTTTTTGTCAGCTGTTGCAGCCTCTTTAGAGGAAAATCAACAAAGCACTTGCTTGCCAACTTGTAATTAATTGTGCTTTGGAAAATAAAATGTTGACTGAAAAATTATAAGCTTTTCGAAGTTTGTGTGTTGAAGGCTGTTTACATTTTTTGCTTTTGTTCAAGAGCTTTACAATCACATAAAAACTGAATTAATATGTGCAACTTGTTATGCTTAACGTTTATTGGATTATAAAAACTGTTGCCAATACTTTTCTATTATTTACTTTGGCTGAATTTTCTCAGCTCTTTATGTAGTTATGCTTAATCTGTTCACATAATTGGTTTAAAGAGCGCAGTAGTGCAAAATTTACTGTGATGCAGAAATGCTCAGTGTTTTTTATCTTGCTTAAACTCAAGACTTTTGACACTGCCAATTTCACAAAAATGTGGGATTGAGAAGTCAATAGTTTTTCCAGAAAAATAGCAGTCTGTTACAACTGCTATTTGGAGGAATATTATCTCATTAGTTAGACTAGATAAGCAGGTTTTTTATGTTTCATAACTGCTTTGCTGCATGGTATATTAATAATTGTATTTGCAAACAAAAGTTTCAAGGTACCACCTCCCATTAGTCCAACTAAAATTCAAGATCCAGCGTTCAATGGCAGAGTCGGTTTTAATGAAAAATGAGTTGCTGTTATGGTAAGATAATGCGAAGACATTCCTTGTTTCCTTCTAATCTGCAAAATGAGTAGACAATCACGTACCGCTACTATAAAGTCATTTTCAAGGCTAGTTAAGTGCTGCTTTGTAGCTAAGGAAAAAATATAAACAGGTTTTCAAAACAAAGCTCTTTTTTTGGTTGATGCCTATAGACCGCGACATTGGGCCATTAAAATAACGACCCACGGTTACTAGTATGTTTTCTTGAACCATTTTTTATAAAAATCGGTGGGTCTGATATTCTAGTTTAATGGCATGATTTCAAACCAAACATTTAAATACCGGTACCACATCTTATTGGTTAGTTGGGCTGCTATGACTCTGGTGACTGTTGGAAATGGAAAACTGTATAATGTGGCATCTGAATCATTTAGATTTTATACTCAGCTAGCCTGACAAATGAGGGTGATGGCTTGGATTTTTATTGGCCTGTAACTTATTTTACTTTTGATGCAACTGATTTTGTAATTTTGGCATAAAACCCTAATCCAGCTGCATAAAAACTCTTGCATCACACCGGTGTTGTCAAAAAGTCTGGATCCAATTTTTATTGCTCTTACCTGTAAAAGCATTTATGGTAATTTTATTACTTTGTGTAGTGTATTGTGCTTTTCTTAACTTCTGCCAAGCCTATTATTATTTTTGAACTGTGTTTTTAAGTGCTGAATTTAAAACTTGAAAAAGTTGCCTGTTGGCTTACAAGTAAATTTTGTTGGCAAGCAAACTTCTTTTATCAAAATATGTCATAAAGCATTCATTCTGTGATGCTACTGTCATAGTGTTAAATTAAAATATGCTTGCTCTTCATCTTGATCAGTGCTACAAGTTTTTTATGGCACCTGTTCAATTACTTCAGAAAAGGTCAAATACTTGATTTGGGAAATAACCGTGCTCAATTACATTTTGTTCCTCATTTAAGGGTGTAGATCTATTTGGTGTAATATCAGCTTAACTTACTCATAGCTAGGTAGAAATCCAAAGACAATTTAACAGCTGTCCTTTATTACATCACCAGAGTGTGGTTTGTTTTAATTCAAAATGCAGGTTTTCAAAAATATGAAGATTTGGAGATTGTTGAAGCAGCTACTGTGCTTGGTGATTAATCCATAGTTTATCCTTCCTTGGCTAGAAATAGTTGGTGGTGCTCTTATTTTGGGCATGTTCTTACTTGTTTTATAAATTTTTTTCTTGTCCCAAGTTTTTTACTATATTTTTTGACTTTTGACTAATTAAATTTTTCCATGTGAAAAATTAACTGTAAAAACACTTTGTGATTTTTTAACTTGGGTCCTAGCACAGCACATGTAGTCTGAACTTCAAACTACCGGTTTATTCTTAATCGGTGTGATAAACCTGACCATCAAATGATTGCGATTTGCAATTTGATGGGTTCAGTTAGCAAGATTTTTTCAGAAGATAAATTGTGTGAAATCATACACGACAAGATCAACGAAAATATAGGCATGAAAAGCTCTGAATTATTCTACCTGTAATGAGATCTTGGTAAATTTTATTGTCTTTGACTTGAACTTTTTTGTGAATAAGCTCCCCAAAAATTGAAGGCATATAATTGTGCTTGCAATTGTGAGAAAACTCAAAAAAATTTTTAAATGATCAAAAGAGTATTCAAAATTCAAATGATTAAAAGCATTAAGTGAACAACTAGACCCAGCTGAGAACTCAGAAAAATATTAGCCAGTGTTATTTACTCAATTGCCTTATGTTTGCCAGGGACAGAAGAGTTGTGTGAGGAAAATAAGAGACAAATCTGCTTATAAATCTTGCTATTATGTGCTCTATTGTTTGTTTTTCTGATGGAAACTGTTCAGTATTGTAAAATTGTGAACTTAGTGAAAATTTTTATGCTCAATATGCCACATGTTAAAAAGTGATTCAGCTATAGGTTAGTTGCTAGTAGCATGATGCTGTATGTTGCTGCTAAAGTTGATACTTTCTTGTATATCATTCTGTGCTATTAATATATTTTTATTGATTTAATTTTGTATGTTTAAGGCTTCTGAGCTTGATTTGATGCACTTTTGTGAGGCGTGCTGGTCTTTGACAATCTAAAACATGTCGTTTTTTTTATATCTGAAAGATTCAATAGAAAGGTTCTGTAACTGCACAGTTATATAAGCATTGTAATTACACTATTACTATGTGATTTTTAAGCAATACTTTGCACTGGCATCGGTTTCTAGGAAGTGAGGGGGTGCTACCCTGAAGGGAACAAAATATGTGTGGCCCCCTCGGTTTTTTGGCCAGCAATGCCCACTTAGCACTCTAGGTAAATACGTGATCCAATACTCCAGACGGAGATAGAACCAGAATGTGGTGAAGACCTTTTTTTTGGTCTTCACTTGAATTTGGGGGCAAAATTTTCTTTGACTGAAATAGAATTATTCAGTTTAACCAAACTTCGCAAAAAAGTTTTGCCCCCTCGGAATTTGCTGAATCAACAAAAAATCTTCTATAATACCTTGTAATTTGAATAAGGAACAAGTCTTTGCAGACTTGCTTTACACAAAAAAATTTGTCGTTACTCATTGCCATTTCAAAAAACACCTTCCTTTATTGTGTGTATCGAGAACTTGTATCAGCACAATTGTGCAGTGTATGATTAACCTATTGATTGGAAAGCTTTGTAATAGCTTACTTTGTTTAAGGACGTTATAGTCTGTGTTCCCTCTAACATTATGGCTAATTGGCGAGTGCCCAAATTTTCTTTAAACAATTGTGCCCAAAGCTCTAAAAAGACAATTATGTGCCCTAAATTTTGTACGAATCCAGTATTAACGTATACCAAATGTCATATTTTCACAAACTTGTCAAATTTTCTAAAGCTATGTTTACTATTTTGCCAAAAATAATTTGCCCTTGCTTCAACAAATCGCCGATTCGCTGAAAAAAATCGGCTTAGTGGGAACACTGGTTGTAGTCATTGCCTGCTTGTATCATTTCTTTTTTTGCATTACATTTATAAATGTCTATTTCAGATGCAGTAACTAAATAGGTTAGTTCTAATTCACTCAAAATTAATTGGTAATTATATGGCCCAAGATAAAAGTTTTGATTATGTATTAGAAGGTTGTCGCAGTGGCAGCGTGTTGGTTGTCGCTGCTTGCTTGGTGGAGGCCGGCTCAAAAAAGAATGAACTTTTGTGTCGTCGTCACAGTACAAACAATGGTATGTATTGTAGCCTTATTTAAGCTTCTGTGATGTGCACACTTGCACAGTGCTCTGGTTAAACATTTTGTCTTGATGCTGCAGTGTGTTATTGATTGCTTGAAACAACAATTATAGCACTCTGACTTGTACTATCCCAATTTCTCTCACAGCCAATTACTCCAGTGGTTAATTTGATTCTGCACAAAATTTCAATTCACTTTGGCAAGCTAAGGTTTAGCTGATTTGTTATTACTCATGAATACTTTTTGATTTTTCGTGGAAAAACTAAAAATTTTAGTTGCTAGTTAGCAAAGAAACAAGCTAGTGTTTAATGTTTGTTTCAAAAGATGATTTTTGGGAATACATAGTTTTTGTTGCTACATTTCATGTAGGTATATTGTAATTGTAATTAGATCATTGTTTATCATGTTGTCTTGGCCAGGAGACAGTGAAGAAACCTTTTTGTTGTTGAGTCAAGCTGCCACCTGTCTACCACACACATAGGAGGCTTCTCTTTGTCCGTTTTAATGCTGAACGCCAAGCACGGAAACTGAATAGTCTTTGGTTTGACCCTGCCTGGAATTGAACCGTAGTGTACTATTTCAATAGCAGATGCTCTATTCATTCGACCACTAACATTAGGCTAAGCAGTGAGCATGCAATACAATGAAGTGTTTGGTTTCTGCGGACTTTTCACTTTTAAATTGCTTTTTTTTGTTCGACAGGTTGAAAAAATTGATCTGCATTCTTTTTTAGATTTCTGAAATTTTAATACTAACTTGAGCTTTCTTTTTTGTTTACAGGTGAATCTTATTCACCATTTCTTGTAGCTGTAAGAAATGGCCATACAGCACTGGTTCGTTTATTGTTAGAACAATTCCAAATCAACCAAACAGATCATTTCGGAACACTAAATTTTGATGGCTATCTTATTGAAGGTGAGCTCACCATCTGCATTTCAATAAGGGCTTCTTCATAAAGTTGTAGAGTAATCGGAGGTGGGCAGTGCCGAGTACAAAAGTACCACAGTATTTTTTTGTGCTGATACCAGTACCTACTTTTTCAAAAATAATAGTGAAGTACCGGTATCATGTACTTTTTAAAAAAGTTATCAGTATTTTCAATTTTTTGATTTTACTTAGTGTTTGAAAATCAAACTATCTCTCTTTCTCTCTTTGAAGAGGAGCTAATAAATTTTTAACTCCAAAATATACCGTTGTGGTGTGCTACAAAGAAAGGTTCAAAGTGTGCTTGCCAGCAATGAGTATGTAATTGTACCATCTCTGCATCCACTGTTCTGTTATATTTATGATGACGTTCGAAGACAAAAATGATGAAACTCCTTTGTGTGAAAAGGAATGCAGCAAATGTTAAATCCAAAGTTAGTTAATTTATTACAAGAGAAATTGGAAGCGCTAGATGCTTATGATGAGATCGGGGATATGAATTAGAGTGAACATTCTGATGAACTTCTTGATTTTTTACACAAAATAAGCAATAACACTTGCTGAGACAGTGCTACAAAGATTTTTTTAAAGTTTTGTCGATCAAAAGCCTCAAATGCAAATTAATTCATCTGCTAACTTTCAAAATGATGTGCTTAAATATCTCTTTTATTTGATATAAATATAACACTGCCCTGCCTTCAAGTGCAGTGGTCAAACGAATGTTCTCTTTAGGGAAGGACATAACCCTAGTTTACACGGAAGCAAAAATGCTCCACCTATTTAACTCCTAAACCAAAAGTCATGGAAACACTAACTTTGCTACTTGAGGGTTGATGTTTACCAAAATTGTTTAGAAAAAGTTGTTTTAAATTCATGACAAAATGCCTAAGTCAAGTTGGTTACATCACAAAAATGTCTTATGACATTATTTAACTTAAATATTGGCCAAAAAATGTTCGGATTTCAGAAAGTGATTTCGGGAAATCTCAAACTTGGGAAATTTCACGTTACATTCGCAACTTAAAATTTTTAGGAGTTATTTGTGATAAAATTTGGATCAAAGTCAAGTTGATTTGAAAAAATTTTTTTCTCAAAGGGTTTTATCACAAAAAAATCAAGAGGGGGTAAAATGCCCTCAGTGTAAAATAGGGTTAAAACCCAAAAGAGTTTGGTTAAGTGATGAATTGACAATCTGATTTTTCTTGAAATAAATGGTTGCACGTAATTTGGTTTGTCGTGCTTTTTTTTTTTCATCAAAATTTACAAGATTTTTGAAACAAACGTTCTTCAGAGATTCTATGACAATTCAGTTGAATCATCAAAAAGTACCGGTATTGCAGCACTTTTTAAAATAATATCGGTACCACGGTACTTGTAAAAAGTATCATGCCCATCTTTGAGAGTAAATATAGTGATTTAGTGTTAGTTTGTTAGGTTATAATTAACTGATCAGATTCAAAAATGTAATTGCCCCACTCAATAAAGTGCTGAAGCTCTTGATGTATTTTTTACTATTGAGCCATAATTTCAGCGGATTTACAGTGTTATTGTGCTTGAAACAGTGTATATTAGCATTGGCGTGGATTTTTTGTCGACTAAGCAAATTCCGAGGGGGCGAAATGTTTTTGCGAAGTTTGGTTAAACTAAATAATTCTATTTTAGTTTGGAATTTTGCCCCTAAATTCAGGTGCAGACCAAAAAAGTCTTTGCAACCAACTGGTTTTATTTTAGCCTGGAATTTCGGATTTTTGCCCCCAAATTCAGGTGAATAGCCTCATCATGGTTCTATCTCAGTCCGGAATTTCAGATTTCATGTTGTCAAGTGGGTATTACTTTCCAAAAAACTGAGAAGCCAAACATATTTTGCCCCCTTCAGTGTCAGACCCAAAGAGGCGTCGTCCCCTTGCCTGCTCGAAATTGACGCCAGTGTATACTACTACTAGAGCTACATGTGTTGAACGACATCAGTTTGATTATTATTACTGCTGTCACTGGGCATTACTTCAGTGGTGTGGTAATGATCATGGGAATAGTTTTTGATGATGACATTTTAAGATACAGTCGTGTGCACCTATTTGCTCTTTAAGACCAGTTAAACTTTCTATTGCTATCTTGTGCTTTTAAAATATTGATTTGGGTGGTACCGGTATGAAAGTCCATGGAACCAGCTGTGTGATGATCCAGCTAAAACAGAGATGTTCAGAGTCTGGCCAATGCTGAAGTTTCAAAGGCCTGCTCCAGTGCTCCTGGTTCTCGCCTTTTTTTTCTTTCGTATATGGTTTTCCATCAAATACATTTAAAGACCTTTGCTTTTTTCTCTGGTTTGTGGTTTGCTAATGTTTTCCAACTGAATTGGCCCAGAAAGCAATTGCCAAGACTTTTTGGCTTCACGTTTTTTCGGCTTAATTTGTTGTGGTTAGTAATGTTCAGGCATGTAAAATGGTGTTATTGCAATCAGTAGGTGGTGGCGTGCATGCATGTCTTCAAGTAGTTTAATTCAGTATTCTCTAAAAAAATCGCCGGCCAGTTGGTCGAGCGGTAAGGCGTTCATCTCTGGAATGAGAGGTCTGAGGTTCAAATCTAGGGCTGGTTAAATCGGACGCAGTATTGCCAACGGCTCGCCACTGCTGCGACATTTCTTTGAAAGAAGCTATGTTGCCGGGTGCAATGACACAGAGATGGGTCTCGCCAACTCGTTACACGCTTCGACATATTACAGTGAGTATAATGAAAGATTTAATTTGATTTTAGAAAAAACTTGGACACCCTTGATCTAGTAGAATGCGTAAGTGCTCATCTTACTATCCTGGGTTCAAAGAACAGATACCGACATGGTTGGCATCTTCACAACTTTTATGGTTAACAAAAATGGAAGATACTCTTCTAAAAATATTTTTAGGAGCTTCACCTTTGTGGTGCGCCGCAGCCAGTGGTTATTTTGATATAGTGAAATTACTAGTGAACTACGGTGCAGATGTCAATCTCCCTACTACTACAAATTCGACTCCTTTGCGTGCAGCTTGTTTTCATGGAAGCCTGCCTATTGTTAAGTATGTGTTTTGTTTTCAGAAATTGTTGTGATTAATATTTAACTATTACAGGTGCGACTAAGCAAAAGAACGCTACAGAGAAGCTTGTTATCATGTTTTCGATTTAAGTAGTAGCATATGTATTTAAATCGGACAAAAATATCTATTGCTTTTGTGTGTCCTTCAGATTAGCAAAGAAAGCGTTTTTGTTTTAGGTTCATAAACATTTGCTAAGACCCTTTAATCAGTTTTGATTGGATGTCCGAGAAATCGCCGCACTTTGGGTAGCCAGATAATGGGTCTTGATCCAGTTATTGCATTCAAAACCCTGCAAAGATAAAAATCCAGCTCGATCTAGCTCGTGGGAGATAGTCCAATCAGTACTGACAAGGCAATCGCGATAGATGGACTAAAGACTATCTGACAATTATCTTTTTGTTTGCCATCGAGCAGCAAAAGCCTATCCATAGTTGGGCAATCCCAGTTGCAATATGGACTATTAGTCCATATAGCCGTAGTTTTGTGGGTTTGGTTTTCAAACATATTCAAATAAGACCATTAAACGCTTGGATCAGCAACTTTTTTTCGATTGCAATTAAGATAAAACAAAATTTAGTATATTGTAACAAAGACATAGTTTTTGCAAACCTCAAGGCTGTAGTTGAAGAGCATTAAGCAAAAATTCAATATAACAAAAATTTAAAAAGCGACTCCATTCAATTATCTACCGATTTCTTTATCTCTTGTCGGCTTCTAAATGGTCGGGCGGGAAAAAATTGCTTGTATAATAAATTTTCCTTAGATCAGATTTGGCTTTCTAAAATTCGAACTTGTTATTTGTACCTACATCAATTTTCAAATCTTATAAATTTATGATTTAGATTTCTAATGGATAATGGTGCAGACCCAACTATTGCCAATCAGTACCACAATACATGCCTTATGGTGTCGGCTTATAGAGGACATGATGATGTGGTCGACTATCTCCTCAACTGTAATGTGGATTGTAATGTGCAAGCGAAATGTGGAGGTACTGCGCTCCATCTGGCATGCGAGACTGGCTATCTAGGCATAGTGGAATCGCTCATCGCTTTTGGTAAGGTTAATTTTTCGCGCACAATTTGAAGTAAAACGTCTTAGTCATGTCATACTTTATTTTGGTCAGTTTTGTTGTTGCGACTGCACGCATGATTTTCGATTTTAAATGCAAAATCTTTTTTCAGTCATTTAAACTGAACTTCGGTCAATAAAATTTGATCAATTTCACCAAACCTCACCAACACTTTTGGTCAATGGCTGGCAAATGACCGAAAAAAAAAACAGGCTTACAGACCAGGAGGTTGAGGAGAGAGAAGAGCTCGTACATATCAGAATCAGGAGAGTTTAAACAGTCTCTAACCCTATGATAAATTCTTTGGCTTTGGTTCTTAAACAAATATGGATCAATTGAATTTGCCAAGGTTACGTAATTTCAGCTATGGTTAGATATGGACATAGGGCGAATTATTATTCATTGCTAAGGCTAACACGTACGCTCTAGGTGTATGATTAATCATCCTCCTTCAGAATTTAGTGCACACCACAGAATATCTTATTGGGTCAGTGGCCACTCTCTTGATTGCACATCATTAGTCAACAAGTTATGAACGTCAATAGGTTTTTTGTAAATTTCATTTCAGGTCGTTTTTGTGACTGGAAGTATGCACTAATGTTTTTGTTGTTTTTTTTTCAAACAAACACGCAGAGTAATTGCATTCATTGAGGTTAGGTAGAGGTTAACTTCAAAATATAGTTTATTCGTAGTTGTTGTTATGGCTATGATTTGCGCGTAAATTTCGTGCGTACGTTGCTGACGTGACGTGTACATGAACTTTCGGGCGTGATAGGGCGCTCGCTATTCCTAGCAAATTTATCAATGCCTGCCTGGCATTGTGTTGTTAGAATTTCGCAGTAATGGCAGAATGAAAAATAGCTGACACTTTTCAAAAAGAATTCATCACTTTTAAAATCTTAGATTGTAGAATTTTTAAGGAAAATATGTCACAACAGATTACCTAAGAGCGAAAACATTGAAAAGCAACTTCCTATTAAACCCTACAGTCTGTTTCATCCGCAAATTGGATCCCATTTACGGTTGAAACAAACTGCTGAGTTATATAGGATTTGAATTTTTTAATGTTTTAGCATTGTGGTAACCTGCTGGGTTATTCGCTCTAACTCTTTTCTATTGAGTACTTATTGAAACCCTGATACCTACAGATACACAATATCACAGACCATCTAAAAAAAATGGGTAAAGGACGATTTTCCCCCTGTTTAGTGTCAATAATTGGTTATACTTGTATGCAAAACTGAAAAGTGAAAACTGAACAGCTCCTCTTACTCGATTTTATATCCTTTTTAAGTGCAGTCAGTTTGTGAAAGCATTGTGGTAGTGTGGTACCGGTACACTAGGGAGGCTTTACACTGACCCTTTTTAATGCTAAACGTCAAGCAGGGAAGCTGTGAATAACTGAATACCAATTTTTATAGTCTTTGGTTTGACCCGACTGTGAATCGAACCCCTGTCTACAGTTTCATTTGCAGACGCACTATCCACTCGACTACTGGTTGGTTAAAATTGTTTGTGGTAGAAATTGACGTAGAAATTGTTTTCTAGGCAGTGACGTCACTATCAAAAACAAGGCTGGGATGACAGCTGCAATGGTTGCTGCTGACGCATGTAGGAGTGAAATTATCGAGCTCTTCATCAAACAGCCATGTCTGGACCGCATGGAAAAGGTAGGAATGAGCTATGGAGTAGTATGATTTTTTGCTTCGGTAAATGCAAAATACCATGTTAAGCGCTCAAGATGCTGTGGAAAACAGAATGGATTATCGTTGATGCATCTTTCACCAGTCGTTTCGTGACTCTAGGGTCATATCAATGGATTTAATACCAACTGTTACCCTATTTCATTCATCTGCATTGCTATAAAATCCAAGAAACTAGGTACTGTATAGTACAGAAAAATGAGGTACTTTTAACCGAGTCTTTTTGGCACAATCATAACTATGATTAGCAAGCCAAAGACATACCGTTTTGGAATGGGCTACTGTCTTACATTCCTTATCCAGTATAAGGCAGAGTCTGTAAGCAACGGGTACTAACATCACACATAGGAGAAACAACTCTAAGAAAAGGCTTTTTTAAAATGATGTATCATACCAAATGAGTTTGTGTTTTTTTTCTGGCAAGATAAAGGCAGCACCAGCGTTTATCTTAATGTCTTTTAGATTACCTTACTCGAGCTGCTTGGTGCCTCTTTCGCTAATGACAAGGACAACTACAACACTGATAAAACGTATCATTATCTTCTACTGGGACTTCTTATGAGGAATAATGGTACGGCTTATTGTATTGTCCAAATTACGCTGATTTGATCATATCCGTTCACGACAACTTAACACAAATTAAAAACTGGCTTCTGATGCAGAAATAGACGTTTACTGGTGTCGGCAGCTGCACGTATAAGCATCAAAAGTATCGAAAGATTTTAAAAATTGCAGTGCCATGCCTTCGTTTTGCGAACAAAAGAATATAAGCGTAATGCTTCATTTTTCACAGAATTTCCACTTTTCTGCACTGCTCTTGTTTTTGTTCGCGATAAAATATAAAAACCAAGATCGATAAAAAAGAGAAAAACAAAAGGATTCGATGTCCAAGAGCCAGGTCAAAAAAACTTGAAGGGCGTACGTAGCTTAGAAACTGGTACCTGTTTTTTTTTGTTCTCTTAAATGCAAGATATTAAAAAGGTGTCTAGTAGCAGTCTGATTGCTTGGTCAATGACCACTCATCAGCCTAAGTCCTACGGGAACCAAAGCCTTGACTTTCAGGACTGATTTTTGCACTTTTGGTAGAACTAGCCCCCAATCGTATTGATTTAGCAGCTGTAGGCGCGAAATTGTTCATCAAATAATATTAAATTTAACATAGCTGTAGTAGATTCGATGACCTATTTATTGCTTTAATAAGCGTAATAAACCATTTGATTACTCTATAGTTTGTGACGAATAGGACCTACTTATATCGGTTTTGTACATTTTGGTATTAAAACCAGTAAGTTTTGAGTTGAGGCTGGCTGTTCTTAAATTTTCACGACTTTGCCTCATTTGTTTTTAACCTTATTGGAGAATAAATTGACCCAGATTCATTTTTGCTTGGTAAAAAGTTGTTTGGTTTTTTGTCATTGATCATAATTACTGTTACACAAATCAACAATGGCAATACAGAAAAGGTCAAGAAAACTCCGCTGGTTACTTAAAAATGCGTTTTTTTAGCTCGTGTTTTTCATGCCTTGGCTGGCATTGTTCTTAGTTTGTTCTTAAATTTTGAGTAAAAATGAGCCTCGTGTACTTACAAACTTGTTCTGGTTAAAAAAAGGTGTATATGCGTTCACCTGTGTATTATCATGTTGCAGTATTTGCGTCTCTGATTAAATGTTGCTTTTGAGTAGGCCATACGCGTTGCGGAAAATATGACGTGAGTCTCAATTGCGTGTGTGCTGTCACGTGACCTTGACGTCAGACCTGGCGATTTGTTTTGAAAGGACACTCATGAAGCTATTTGATCGATCTCTCCTGCAAAAGTTCGCGTTGAAATACACAAGTGTTTGCCTTTCGTTGTTATCCAGAAATTTAAAATCCCAGTTGTCAAACATGCGTTTGAGGCAACCTTGCTTGAATTTGGTAACCCAAATACTGAAACTTAGCACACCGCAATTTACTGACTACTTTTCGCGACCTGCTCTTGGTTCTGCTGCTTGCTTACTGCTGAGTCATGCAAAAAAGTGCCAAATTGCGAAATAGCCATACTTAACAAAGAGTGTATAATGCTGGCGATGTTGTTTTGATGGCATATATGCTTATATAGTATGCTATGCATTTTTTGATGGGCATGATTCTTTCGTAATTTGGAACGCAACGATATGCCGGAAAGGAACCAAGAACCGAATCCTAAAAGTGGCCAGAATGTAAAAATACTATTTCTAAAGCAGAGTTACGCAATGGTTCTGCAACGCAAATACCGCAAAATTCAGCTGTAAATATTTGCGTTTCAACCTTGTTTAGTGAGGCTCTATCTGTCAGCCTGACGTAATGAACTCCCTTGCTTTGTGTTTCTGACAAATTGTGATTGCTTTACTAAGGTAGCAGTATAGTTTAGTTGGTAGAGCGCCGGCAAACTATTAAAAGGTTTCCTGGTCTCCAAGCCGACTCCTAAATTGGTCAATCGTCGTTGTGTCTTTGGAAAAGACATTTTGCGCATTTCCCATTGGGGTCCGCGACAACTAACTGCCTCAACTTGGCCGCGAAGAAACTGATCACAAATCAATTGATCGCCAACTAACCTTAACTCTGATGTTGGGCTTGTTGGCGGTCAGTTTGCAGCGGTCAGTTTGTGACGGTCAGTTTACGGCGGTCATTTGACGTGGTTCGTAAGTGATGGTTTCAATTTCCTATTGACTACGATATATTTTTGTTATTATACAGACAGAGTTAGCTACTGGCATTTAGCTACTTAATATCTGACGTACTAAGGTATTGTACTCCTATTCTGCACAAATACTTGTTCTCTATGTGAGTTTGGTAGTAATGTTTGCAGAAAATCATTTTTCATTATCGCAAAAAAGGAAATTTCTGATACTGCATTACGTACATCCACGTCAGAAATATCGCTTTGTGATACTGCCATGGCCTAGGGCAAACTGCTTGATTTTGTTATTTTTTCGTTTTAACTTGAGTTTATTTTGTTAGACTTTGAGTCGCAGCGATTGCTTGCCTTTTTGCTCCACTAACATTCTATAAGGGGGTAGGGGAGGCGGAGTAGAACGCTAGTGGTGGTTATTGTACAATAGTTCAAGTTTTCACAACTCTTAACCATTGGGCTTAATTTTTGACCTCGTTTAAATGCAAGCAGAGCAAGGTTAAAATACCGTTGCCTCTTGTAAAATACGTTTATTAGTGGCCTGATTACTGTTGCTGTATCCTGAGAAATCAAATATCACCAATATTAGTAAAATCGTCATATGAATGTTATACTTTTTCAAGTAGCATCTCTCTTTCGCGCTCTTCGAAATGAGGCCTTAGTATTGATTTTGTGTGTTGCTTTCAGACGATCTTCCGAAATCTGTCCTTCCTCCTGTAGAAGCTTACAACGGAAGAGTGGAGTGCCAAACCAAGGAAGAGCTCGAGACAATTCGATATGATCAGGTGGTTTGCTGTAATGAAGTATTAGCATTTTTTTGCTATTGCGTTTTTAGGCTTGTTGTTGTTTGCTAATCTTGCTACGAATTTGAAGTGGTTGCAGAATTGGCAGCGAAGCTTACAGGAGTTGTAACGTGAATTTTTTCTGCTATTACCCAACAAGACTTAAAAGCCTGCAACTCCACGGCTCAAGGTTGTGGAAAAACAGAATTTGATGAAACGACTGAAGAAGATAGTGAGGTATGGGATCCAGTCATAAGACACCAACGCTTATATCCCCACCTCCACTAGTTCTTCCGTTACCGAAAAAGGACAGGAAGAGTTGTCTCTGCGAAAATATTTTGAACAATTTGTGCTTGTCAGTTTTTTTCTATAGATTTTGTTTGCTGTAAAAGCAGTAACATCCCCAGTTTTATTTTGAGAAAGGATCTAATGTGTAGTCTCTAGTCTTTTTTGTCGTTCAATAAACCTAACTTTTTTTGACCAGAATTTACCGAGACGTGTTTTGGGTTGCGCGGCATTAATGGTTGCTTAAAATGATAATTTTTCACTCTCGAAGTATTTAATGAATTGTAAGACGTTGACTTTTTTGCAATTACGTGGAAGACAACATCTTCCAGAAGAGGTTTAGAAAAGTTACTTAAGATTAAAATATTTTTCTGATCTTTCAATGTAGGAATTACGTGACCTCGAGTCTTTATCTGTACTAGGTTGTTTGCCACCTAACTGTGTGGCGTACGTGACGTCAAATGGTCTTTTGGGCGTAAAGCAGTAATTTTTGATATTTGAGATAGCGATGTACTTTTAGAAAAACATGTTCGACAAAACAAACTTAAAGAGAAAAGTTCAATTTCGTATGTTAAGTGTTTGCAATTGAACTGTAGTTCAGATTTAACAGTTTAGTTTTGGTGATAAGTACACGTACTTGCGTTTCCATGATCTAAGAATCCTCGTTCCTTACGTTACATTATTATCGAATTGTCGCAAATTGAGGTAATTGTTTACAGTTGTTCGACATATGGTTGTCCATTTCAGAATAATTATGCATTTGAGAATAATTCCGAATCTGTTTTTCCGGATTCCGAATTCTAAATCTATAAAATGGTCGTCGGTCCGATTTTGATATCGATTCAGCACTGCTCCGCGTTTCTCAAACCATGGGACGCGACTCAAATGTTGGTCACCAAGGCTCTGTGAATGGGTCGCTGACACAAGTAGAGCCCTCAGTACTTTGATTATCTTTATTTTATTGTTAGGCAAACGAATATGCAGCATCAGTAGCGTAGGCGGGGGGGGGGGGGGGGGGTATAGCCTCCCCCCGTTGGCATGTCGACCAAAATGCAGAATGGAAAAACTCTACGTTTTTAGCGCTTTTGAGACTTTTTTATGCACTGGAGTGGACTAAATCGTGATTTAAAACATCTTTTGAAACATATGTTCAGGGGGGGCTAATTTGTCAAAAATAAAACCAACAAATAAATGAAAACTTTGAAAAATGGTAAAAAATAAGCCATCAAACTTGATCGCAAGTGTAAAAATGCTGAACATAGGTGTCATCAACAAATATACTATAAACTAAGGAATAGGGGGGCGGGGCGGGGGGGGCTACATTTAGTATTAGTTAATTACCAATTATTTCTCTCAAATCTCTTTTCAGTAGCCCTCCCCCCCCCCATTTATTTTTCTCTATAAACTGTATACGAAATAGATTACTCCGCGTGAGTTTTATTGAACTATTCGATTTTATAATTTACCAGCATTTAAACAAGAGAACTAACATTTTACCATCAGCCACCTCCCAAATAGCATATTTATGCCACCAGTTTAATCTTGTTTGCACTGCCAATTTCTAAGCCACGTTTTAAAAGCATTATTTTTTAATCAAAATAGTCCTAAAATAAAGTTATTTTTGCAAAAAAATGCAAAATTTTCGAAAGCTAGGGGCTTTGCTCCCAAACCCCTAGCCTCCGGCGGCTGGGGGCTTTGCTCCCAAAACCCAAGCCTCCGGCGGCTGGGGGCTTTGCTCCCAAACCCCATTGGCCTCCAGCGGCTGGGGGCTTCGCCCCCAGACCCCCCAAATAGCCCCCTCCCCATTGCGAATTTCTGGCTACGCGCCTGTCCAGCATTGCATGAAGAAGCCTTAAAATTATAATCTCTTTTCATATTTACGTGAGATGGGATTTTCTGCTCTGGCATATGTAAAAGACGAATATAGAAACGTTCTGGATGCAGAGCAGTAGCGTAAGCAGAGGTAGAGGCGGGGGCTATTGCATTGGTCTGTCGACCAGAATGCAAAGTTAGGGAAGTACCACGTTCTTAGCACGTCTGAAACAGTTTTTTGCACTGGAATGGACCAAAAAGATAATTAAAGCATCTTTTGAAACATACGTTTAGTGGTGCTAATTTGTCAAAAAAAAATCAGTAAAAACTTTAAAAAACGGCCAAAAATAAGTAATCAAATTTGGTCGCTTGTTTAAAAATGCTGAACATAGGTTTCATCCAAAAGTATTTTGAAAACTTAGGAATAGAGGGAAAGGGGCTATTTAGTATTCAGTGTTAGTTAATTACGAATCACTTCTCTTAAATCTCTTTCTATTAGCCCCCCTCTCTTTCAATCATTTTTTCTATAAAATATAGACGAAATAGATGACTTCGTGTGAGTTTTATTGAACTATAGGATTTTATGATGTACCAATTTGCAACTAAGAGAACTGAAATTTTACCATTAGCCATCTCCCACATAGCCCATTTATGCAACCAGTTTCTGCCAATTTCTATGCCAAGTTTTAAAAGTATTAATTTTGATCAAAATAGGCCTAAAAATAAGTTATTTTTCATACCCCTGAAACAGCCCCTCAACCATTGCGGATTTCTTGCTACCAGCTTGATGCAGAGCATCCACTACGTATAGCGTTGAGTGATGTTGAGCTACGATTTCAAAAATTGTTGAAACGAAATGGCAGTATCTTTAATACAAAACACAAAGCCAAAATAACTGGAAACATATCTTGACGTTTCGTGAAGCTACTTCTCACATTGTCAAAAGTAATGAATCCCGAAAAACACAAAACACAAAGCACAAGCATATAAAGCAACAAAAAGAAGCAGCAGCAGGGGAGAGAATTATTCATATTACTCATGTGTTAAACAAATAAAGTGGTATAGAGGTCCTGTCAACATTTAAGTTGGGATTGTGTTTTTGAATTAGTAATGTTTCGGTGATCAATAATTTTCGCCAGTGATTGGTTTGGTCCATTATTTCTGTTTTGTCAAAATCAATTTTATGATCGGGGTTACCTGTCAAATGTTTGGATACATCGGTATCTTGTCTATTTGGCCAATTGGGGTCGTGATTTTTTAACCGAGTAATTAGATTTCTTGAAGTCTAACCAATAATTCTCTCCCCTGCTGCTGCTTCTTTTTGTTGCTTTATATGCTTGTGCTTTGTGTTTTTCGCCATTCATTACTTTTGACAATGTGAGAAGTAGTTTCACGAAACGTCAAGATATGTTTCCAGTTATTTTGGCTTTGTGTTTTGTATTAAAGATATTTCGATGTTCCGAACATTATGCTCCGAAATGGCAATAAATGTTCAATAAAACTTGTTTTTTGTGTGTTTTTGTGACTAGTTAGTCGGGCCGCAGCTGTTCTTGCAGATAGGATTGTTATACGACTTTGGGTCGCCGAAGAAAATAATTAAGAAACACTATCTTAGCTGCTCCACTACTGCAAAACAAAAAAGTCCAACATTTTGTTTCATTTTTAATGAATGTATAGCCAATACAAGGATTATAGCGCTTTAAATCACATTATTATTGGATATTCTCATTCTGCAATGCTTCATCAGTTTCTCTGAATTTTTCGTTTTCATTTCAACTGTCATTTGTAGTTGTTTTCAGGGAAAGGAAATAGGCCCGCAACCTGGGGGGATTAGCCCTCCTAGAGAAAATCACGCCATTGTTACAACCGAGTACCAACGCGGTTAATTGGCTCGGTTGAATAAATTTATCACTTGCAGTTTTTCTTCAAAACTAAACCGAATCCTAAAAACGGAACCGGTTCAAAATAGGAGCCGGTTTCATAGGATTCGATATTCTGAAATGGATATCCCTAGTTCTACACAGACTTGGAAATGTATTCGCTGTGTTTCATCAGAATCTCATTGGATCAACCAATCACGATCAAACAACCAATCAGGATGGACCAGTTCAACGAAAGACTTGTTAAGTGTCACTCAAAAGGGGCGCTCTTCTTTGGTGTGGTCGTGCGAACGCAGCGAGTGTCTGGTTCATGCACAAAAATAAATAAAACAATGCTCCAAGTTGAAAGTTTTTTCAAGATCTTTTGAACTACCGTGAGCTAATATGTTAAGTTTAGCTCGAGGGATTTGAGAATGGATACACTGATGCATTATTGGATGTCAAAACTTCACGGCAGTTGGGATATAGATATGAAACTCTTAACCTTTTTGTTGTGTAATCTTCTGAATTTTCATGCGCCACCTTTCCAGGAATGCACGATGCCAGTGTTTGCTACTTTTCAATTAAGAACAAATTTGGCAAATGCCGTCAAGTTTACGGTTGCGATTGGAAATCGCAATTTGACGTTGCTTCATATTTTCTTCGTTCAACTCATTCAAGTTACGAACGGTATAGCGATTAACCGACCATTTTCCGGCTTCAAAATTTTGAAGGTTACCCAGTAGTCGTAAGAACCCATCTATGGGTTTCCAGTGTTTCCTCTAAGCCGATTTTTGTCGGCGAATCAGGGATTTGTTGGATCAAGGACAAGTTATTTTTGGCAATATGATAAACACTGCTTTAAAAAAGCCAACAAAGTTGTGGAAAGATGACTTTTAATAAACTTTGAAACCAGATTAGTGCAAAATTTAAGCCACATAAACGTAGTTTTACAGCTTTAGGCACAATTATTTTAAAGAAAATTTGAGCGCTTGCCGGTATGCCAAAAAGTATGTGGGAACACTTGGGACCCAACGACCTATTCCTTACCAGTGAGCAGTCGTTGCCCAAATAAGGAGAGATCATCGCTTTTTGAAGGGCGTGGAAATGACCACTTTGGATTCTCTGCCAGGTTCTCCAGCGCTACTTTGGAGTTGCATGGGAGACATACCGTCGCACCATGCTTTCATCCACTGGAAAGTGCGTGGTAATTCCGACAAACCATTCATCGCTGTAGTACCAGTAATCCAGTATATCTTAAACGGGAGTGACTATGTCACCGAAAATTTTTTAAGTTAAAGAGAAAACGAAAATGAGGGATATTCATTCGGTTCTAGTTAGGTTATAGGCTAGTTTTGGATAAGGATTTGAGTTTGGATCAGATTTGGGTCAGAATTAATAAAAAAAAAACAAGATTAAAATTTCCGGTAGAATAGTCTCTTTCATCCTTAACTAAACGAGCTGCCCGGTTGAGACCATTTGTTCTATTTTTTCTTGCCTATTTTAGGATGCCCTCCACATAGAAGCTTTGATAGTCCGGGAGAGGATTTTGGGACTTAGCAATCTGGAGGTCATTCATCCAATCGTTTACCGAGGAGCTGTGTATGCTGATGGCCTCCAGTTTTCGCGCTGTATAAAACTGTGGAAACGAGCTTTGTTTTTGCGCCAATTCAACCACAAATCATCGCACAATGATCTACTACGATTTGCAGAGGTAAAATTGGACTTAAAAAATATTTTAATATCAAAAGTTACAATAAGCTTTATAAATCAGCTGCAGTGACGTTAGGTTGGCTGTAGAATTGCAGTAGATTTGGGCTCTATACCCAAGTTGAGTTGAATTCCTCTCTCTATTTTAGGATTTTGATCTGTCCATATCATCCTTGGTTATGGATGTTACGATTCAAACCATTAACTACCAAACTTATTGATTTTCTCTTTCTTTCATTTACCTGCAATTATGGTGGTGATAAATTAAGAATTGTAAGTTTCATCCTTTTTTCAGGTCTTTTCCCAAATGATTCTGTTGAATGAGAAGATCAACTTGGCAGATCTATGTGACGTCACAAATCGTTGTATTGACGAGGTTTCACGCGCCAAAGAAGAACTGGAAAATCACCGGGTAAAGAAATTTGCTACTACCACATTTTGTGCTTATTTTTTGTTGGCCAAGAGTGAGCAAAAATACGCGTTATTTGAGTTAAGAAATCACTGCCTGAATGCGCCCTCTACGCAGCCTGAGTAAAATATTGCCTACCTCGTCCCAAATAGAAAAAAAAATTGCAATTTAGCGCATACCCAAACTAATCAATCTATCACTTTTGAAGCGGATGACTATGTTTTTACGTTTAACAAAATAGCACTGCATTGCATGCAATAAATGTGAAATTTATTAGTTAGTTGGTTTCATCTCGAACTTTGCGAACGCGTATATATACTGATTTTATTTAATGTGAAAACGAGTATTTTCTTGTATTTATTTAGATGCTTTGACAAGGACATAGTGTTAGCCGAAAACGTTTAACATTATTTAATGTAACTAAAATTATTAAAGTGCTTAGTTGCGTGATAGTAGTGGCAATAATTTGCTTATGGATTGTAAAGTCAACCTCTCTTCCCAAGTTAGAAGTAAAATTATGTACATTGGTTTACACTTTACACCTTAATTAGCTTGTGTTTTTGTATCAGACGATGTCAAAGCATATGCTTGGTGATAGTGACACCGCGCTGCCTCCGTCTACTTCAGCGAACTTCTCCGCCTCTTGCGAAACTTGCCCTGCCTGTGAGGACCTTCAAGCCAATATGGGAGCGCAGGCAAGAAAAAATATGATGTTTACGTCTTATTCACCAAGTTGCCTTGGCCAAAGACAGTCAAGCGACTTTACCATGTTCGAGGCAAGCTGCCACCTGCATATCTGTTTACCATACGCAAGAAAGCTTCATTTACATCAATTAATGCTGAACGTATAGCATGGAGTTATTGGAAGTTTTTGTTTTCAACCGACTGGGAACTGAATCCGCGTCTATTGTTTCAGTAGAAGACGACCTTTAAATAATAAGCCTTTCATCGCTTTTGATAATTTCCGGGTCTGCGACTTTTTGACTTGACTTACTTGACAGCCGATTCATGTGACCGAGCGCTCCGTGGTACGGTGAAACCCTTGCCTCAATTCCTAATACGTTCGATAGTTTTCCGGCATGTTGGGGCTTTGTGGTATGGCAATCAGTTGTCCACGGTAAAAAGTTGAGTAATTTCAAGCAACCAGGTATACGTTTAATATCTAGCGAAGTTTCAAACTACTTGGCTTTTTGTCTTAATCTTTATTTTCAATTTCTGTCGAAAAATTCACTTAGGATTAGTGCTCAATTCCTTAAAGTTACGTTAGAGTCAAATCAATCGAATCTTTCATCATACTTGCTGTATTACGCCGAATTGTGTAACGATTTTTTGGTGCCCGCCATTGCGCCTGTCGGCAACACAGCTCTTTTTGATGAAATTTTTAAAAAACACCGGTGGCGAGCCATTGGTAACAGCGTCCTCCGATTTGACCGTCCCGAGCTTTGAACCTCTGACCTCCCGCTCCATAGACGAACGCGTTACCGTTCGGCCAACTAGCAGAGTTAAAGTCTTTTCTCTTTTTTCAGGCGAGTATCGCAGCTGCCACTAAACGTCTTGATGCAAATTTGTACACCCTTGCATATTTAGTTTTTATTTTTTGTCGCATTGAAAAGCACTCTATGGACAGTCGCAAATATGCAACTGCCATATACAGGCAAGTCTTACATATTCTTAGAATAACCTCAGCTTTGCTCGCCTCTTTCTGGCATTAGACAAATATCAATGGATAGCTGTGACCAACCTCAGCTGTGGATGTAATGTCTATTTGTAAGTATTGTAGCTGCGTATTTATCTTCTTGTCACTGGACTGGGTCAGACGCTAACTGTTGGACGATCCGCATTTTTTTCATTGCGGTAACTGATTCGTGTTTGGAGAAATCTACACCCAAGGATGGCAATACAATACGGTCAAAATTTGAACATGGTGTACTTCAAAAGTGTACCGTACACGTAACGTACCAAAAAAAATTTGCATTCCCACCGTACGTACGTACTTTTCATTTGATGGTTCACTTAAAACGTACCGTACAATAAAGGTACGGTACGTAGGTCAATCAATGTCTAGACGTACCGTACTTAAGAGGTACGTTGGTAAAAAAATTGCTAAGATTTTTTCGAAGTTCTCATTTTCCGCGCTTTAAAAAAAAGGTTTAACTGCATATATATTCTAAAATAGAATTCATGAATATCAGTTTTGCCTAGTTTGGAGCTTTTCAACTCATGTGACGCCTTTTGGCTTTAGTTTTTGGGGAAGAAAGGAGAGTAGAACAAATAATCGAAAGTCAGAAAACGGGTCATAAATAATTTACAAACTTATAGCAATGCGTCATACTAACACAAGTACGGTACGTAGCGTCGTCAGCGAGTTGCAAATTTTCTTACGTACCGTACCCGTACCTTCACAAAAAGTGCATACCGTACTGCCATGCTTGTCTGCGCCTGCTTAGAAGTTTCCAGTGATCCAATGTTCTTTTGGATTTTTTTGAATTTTTGTCTACTAAATTTTCTGCTTGTTTCGAACCACCAAGTGGAGATAATCATCGTAAAGCGTCTTTTCCGGGAGACACAACTACGTGACCAGGTTTCGGCTTAAACCAGGGGTCGAAATTAACTTTTTTAACAACTTGCCCGTCGGACAAGTGATATCAAATGTCTACTTGCCCGAGGAAATTTCAACTTGCCCCCCAAAAATAGGCACAATAAGTTTTGAGGCTGTTTACTTGCGGAAAAAATTTTGTAAAATGTACTTCTTTGCAAAAACACTGAGTTTGCGTAATACGTGGATCCACTGTATCCTATTTCGAGAATCACGTTTTTGTGCGCGATTGTTGTGGTAGCATGACCTAATAAATAACTTTTTCCCAATGCATTACGCAAAAATTGATTTTTTGATTGTAATGTGCATTTTTAATCGCGAATAGTTTGAAAACTGCACCAGCTAGAAAGCTGAAATTTTTTTGCAAAAGTTATAGGAGCTAAAAGATTTTCAAAATAATCATAACAAAAAATTGCAAAATTCGGTATAGTTGTACAGCTGTACTTGTGATATTTAAAACAGCGGTTAACGTGACAATCATGGGAAAATTTTCCTCGGAAAAAAAACGTATCACGTAGTGCCAAAAAGTTACAAACAGCGTCTGAGTATCGAAAAATTTGCATGCGATTAAGTAATGTTAATTGCGGTTAACTTTATTATGTGAGTACGATTAGGCAAAGTGTTCGTTGTGATCATAGCAAAGTGCTAAAATAAAGCAAGCAAAATCATTTTCTCCCCACATTTTATTCCATTGCAACAAAAGCGGACCTAAACTGCATTTTTAACTAACCTTGTTTGATGTTGTTTAATATGCAGTATTTAGTTAGCTTGCCTGTCGGACAAGTTAAGGCGAAAAATAACTTGCCCGAGGTGATTTCAGCTAGCCTCGGGCAAGCGGTAATTTTGAACCCTGGCTTAAACCGATTTTAAATGCGGTCTAGGTCGTCGTAAAAATGACGCCTTTCCTGTTGGTCACGCTACCGACAAGCATTTGTGTAAGGAGTGCATTGCTAGACAAAGTAACCTTTTTTCACTGATTGTTTGTTGCATCATTGTCCTGTCATTAGAACAAGATCATGGCGCTCGTCTGTGAAGTGTAGATGAGTCCTCACGCGTTTAATAGCTGATAAAGTTTCAAGTTTTTTTTCGTTCATTTTTTCTTTTTAATTTGCTGCTGGTTCTTAGCCACTTTGTAGAATAATCGCGAACAGGTAAGCTAAGCGCAATTTGAACTCCGATTAGGTTAATCATAAATGCAACGCTTAACCCGGTCCACACTTTGTGTAAAATAGTGCGCGTATTCTTTGTTTATTTTAGCTCAAAAATCAACACGTCCAGCTTCTCGACTTACCAGCGTACTATTTTGCTAGTTTTCGAATTTGTTAAAGCAAACAAAGAATACGCACGCTTACGATTATACACCAAGAATAAACTTAGCTTTATTTTCTTTCTCACGCCGTCACAAAAGGTTTTCTGAAGAAGGGTAGACGTTTGCAAGTTTTGCTCTGTCAGCAGAAGTTACTTATTACCCCATTTTAATGCCCCTTTTAATCTAAGCTTAGCTACAATGTCGTTAGGACAGAAACTAGGAGTACACTTGATCTTCTTTCCATTGCTCAAATCGAAATAATAGTGCAACTTGCTTATTTTAGCTAGTTGTATTACCTACCTTGTTGTAGTAGTGCGTATATTATTTATCCTCCTGTCACCGGACAGCGTCAAGGACGATCCGCGCACTTATCATTACCATGACTACTTCGTGCTTGGAAAAACCCGCACCTGCTTGAGAGTTTCCAGTGATCCAATTTTCCTGTGGATTTCTTCGAATTCCTGTGCCCTGAATTTGCTGCGAAGCCACCAAGCAGAGATAATCATCGTAAAGCTTCTTATCCAAGGACGCAACAACGTGACCAGGGTGCAGGTTAAACCCAAATCATACGATCAGGGTCATAGAAACGACATCTTTACCCTCTTGGTCATACGACTTTCTTTCCTAGCTAAGTAATGAGTAGCCTACAAAGCTTTGGCTCCCATGCGTTTGGGGCTTAGCCTTTTCGCTTCTGTCCACCTCTCAAGTTGGACGGAAAATTAAAGTGCTAACGAGTTGATGCACGCTACGTGATGCCGAATATGGAGTCACGTTCGAAAAAACGCTAAACTGCTTAGCTAGAAGAGGAACATAGAAACTTGATGTATGGTTCTTTTTACAAAACGTTCCATAATTGATGTACTTTTGTTGCATTGCTGGAAAGTTTTAACAGTGCCAAGTCTCAACCACATAGCCTAAGAAACAGTAAAAATTTCAAACGTTTTGGACTTGACTACCCCCATCACCTGTAAAACATATTTGAATTAGATTTTATATTTTGGAAGAAGCTGTGATGCCTGGGCGCAATGATGTGGAGATGTGCCCCGCAAACTCGTTACACGCTTCGACGTAATACAGCGAGTTTAGTGAAAGATTTGATTTGACTGATGATGGACATAGTCAAGTCGGAAACGTTAAAAATTTTACTGTTTTAACTGAGGTTTTGTTGTTTTTAACCAAATTAAATAAAATTGCCGTACAATCAGGATCGAAGAAATTAACAATGTGCTTGATCCAGGTTTCTGAAGTCGGACATCCGAAGTTCAGACGGTTCAACGCTACTGCACATGGCTGTCAACGAAAAAACACCTGTCGATGATTTTCACGTCAAGTAAATTTTTTGTGTATTGGACTGGTATTTTGCAAGAACTTACCTTTTTTTCGGGGTAACCAACCAGCCAAATTAGCACATAAATCGTTTAAAATTTATAATCTTTCTGGTTAGATTTAGGTTTCAAATTACATTTAGGGTTTAGACGTATATATATTTTAGGTTTTCTACCTTCCATATTTAGGCACGTTTTTCAAGCTGGCGAATTGCACAGTATATTTAATGCGTATTCAATTTATTCATGGGTTAGTTTGCTCAGTGGTGTCGCTAAGGGGGCGGCCTGCCCTGGGTGGGTTTCGCGATGAGAAAACCACGAAACCTCGTTTCACGATGAGAAAACTCGTTTACACATGGCTGAAGTTTCTTTCCTGATTGCGAAAACCGCTACGTGTAAACGCAGCCTGAGTTAGCTTACTTTTTTTGTTTTCTAGAGATGTATGTTCTTTTCCTGATGCTGACGTCACTAAATTTTTACTTCATTGCGGAGCAAATCCAAACCTTTGTAATATGAATGGAGATACTGCACTGCACATTATTGTACAAGTAAGCCTGAAACAAAGTTATTATTCATTTATTTGCTCAGTTAGGAACGAGACTGGGTAGAGTTTAGAATGCATAGTTCACTTGGAAATTGTTTCAACTAAGTTTAACTCTAACGTTAAACCTAAAAAAGGGAACTGAAGAGTTAAGTAAAGCGCCACCCCTCTTAGCCTAGTCATTTAAAAACTGTAACCCAAATATGCCAACTTTAGATCGTATTTTGAGCTTAACCAGTTAATGGGGGACGGGGGTGCAGATTTAATTCGTTCAAATGTCTCTAAAAATGCAAAATTTCTTCAAATTGACGTTAAATTTTTTACACTTTTTTTTTTCAACAAAACATAGAAATTGTTTGCCCAGACCCCCATGAGCTCATTCGGTGGCTTAGGGCTCCCCAGTCCCCACTGATCTATGTGTATGGTAACACTGCAGATGCATCAGTTTACTCAACATGTCGAATGCTGGATACAATTTGTTGGTTTAAGTTAACCTTTTATCAGCTTGTTTTCGCGCCTGGTTTTACACCATTTGAAAATGCACGCAATTAACCATGTGCTTTTTCAAGTGATCATTTTTTTTTTCCTAGAATCTTTTTACATGCGATCAGTGGTCGAGTGGGTTGTGCGTCTGCTAATGAAACGTAGACTCGAATTCGATTCCCGGCCGAGTCAAACCAAAGACAAAAATTAGTATTTACAGATTCCTTGCTTGACGTTCAGCGATGAAAGATACAGTGTTAAGCCTCCACCGTGTGTGGTACACAGGTGGGCAGGTGGCAGCGTGACTCGAAAACCGAAAAGGTCTCTTCGCTGTCTCGTGGCCAAGGCTACTTGGTAAATGAAACTGCAATTACAAAAAAATAATTTTTAGTACGAAAAACCTATCAGCGATTTTCTTACTCTACACCAAGTGATCACTGCCTTACTGGAAAATGGGGCCCATTTCGATGTTTGCAACAGACAGCGAAAATGCCCACTTGAACTTTCTACTACAGGAGTAGCCGAGATAATCTTGAAGACGCAGGCTCATTTGACACTCAAGTGCCTAGCGGCTAGAACCTTACGACAACATAAGATAAGTTACGCCGATATTCCAACCTACCTTAAAGAGTTTGTGGATATGCATTAGTGTTTTAAAATTGAACGTTTTCTTTCCTAAAATGGTGCTGCATTTTTCAAATAGATAATTCATGGAACTTAAAAGCTTTTGGAATTGAAAATTATTAAAATTTGAGAATTTAAAGCTATGTCTTATCTCACGAGACTCACAAAACAATTTTACATTTGCTATTAAAACAGAGAAAATAGGTACAATATGCATTAAGATTAGAGTGTCCCATTTTTAGCGACTTTTCAGAAAAATTAGGTTCGGGTCAAAATTTGACTGGATTTTCGACTCTAATTTTATAAATAATGCCATCTGGACGTGTCACATAGCGGAATTTATGTATTTATGGCCTATCTCGAAAATGGGAAGGGCTAGAAAGTTGAAACTTACACCAGAATGGCCAAAAAAGGGCGGTTTCTTATCTGCTTTAATAAAACGCCAACTGCAGTAGAAAACGAGTTGTTAGAAAATACTTGTGTTTTACCAACTTTGACAATCTGTCAAACAAAAATTAGTCGGTAGATTTTTACAACCAAAGTAGCGCAAAATTGCAAGTTAAACCAGTGTTTACCAAGGCGATAAGATATAAGGAGGTAGTTTTTTTTTTTTTTTTTTGATGTTAGGTGTAGGATAGGCCACCCCCATTGACAGCCCTGCGTTTCAAAACGAATCAAATTTATTTGGCGTATAAGGGGAACAGTGGGAAAGGTTATGGGCACCTCTTTATTACCTCAAAAGCCAATCCCTTGCACTAGCTTGGTAAGCAGGCTTGGAATCGGGAGATTCTTGTTAATGCAACTGAGGATTAATTTGTAGTGAGACACTGAGCCCAATGTTAGCCGATCAGTGGTCAAGTGGTTAGAGCGTCTGCTACTGAAACGGTAGACTCTGGTTTGGTTCCGGGTGGGGTGAGACCAAAAGCTGTAGAAAATGGTTTTTACAGCTTCCCTGCTTGATGTTCGGTAATGAATGTTTTGTAGACAGGTGGCAGCTTGACTTGAAGGTCGAAAGGTCCTTTGCTATCTCCTGGCCAAAGCACCTTGATAAATACAGATGTAGTTACAATTTGATGAACCAAAAGTGGTCGTTTGGAACACCTGTTATTTGCACAGTGTATCCAGAACTCTGTTCAATTCTAGATTGTTTCTGCCAAACATTTCGATATCTTGTAGTAACATTTGAAAACACTGAAACTTCTTTGAATTGTTAATTAATTGAAACTTCTCAAAGCTTACATTGTTATGTTTGCGGGCATGTGTTTAACTGTTAATGAAATTCATTTCCCAATCCTTGCTTTTAAGTTCCATGAATTAGTCGATCTATTTTTTACTACTGTGTACGCTAGAAGTCTTTGAATTTGCAGATCAAAACGAGTTCTTATATTGTGACTTATTTCTGAAGTTAATTGTGCATTTGTTATCAATTCAAGTTTTGTAAGGATTTGGAATGATTTAGGGACTATTTTTTCACATTAAGGATAGTGAAATGTCGAAAATTTAACTCCTTGTTGAGCAATTGAGCATTTTTTTAGCCACTAGGCACTTGTTGCTTGGGAAGAGAGGTTGTGTTCACTAACCATAGGATAACTATTGCCAATTCTGACGCGCAACTAGTCATCATAATAATAACTTTATTTACATTATTTAAAAAATTCTTGTAAATATTGTAAATGAAATAATTATTATCATGATTAGTTGCGTGTCAGTATTGGCAATAATTTGCCTATGACAAGGCACTTAATTAAATGCACGCTGTGTAGCTGCACAATAGAGCTACTCTAAGGCATTGGAGTTAATTTTTTTATTACATTGAAAGCATTTCTTTTTTTACCGTTGCTACCAAAAACGTAAACTCAATTGTGATTTACTTCTGATTAAATTGAAACGTCAGCGAAATAAAACATTTCCATGTTTTACGTTTTAGTCTTAACAAAGCAACTGTGAAGCAGAAT
Organism: Trididemnum nubilum; assembly: GCA_963965965.1. NCBI lineage: Eukaryota > Metazoa > Chordata > Ascidiacea > Aplousobranchia > Didemnidae > Trididemnum > Trididemnum nubilum. The sequence goes on from OZ014486.1 coordinate 29,985,022, forward strand.
CTTACTTTTATCAATATAAAGAAAAATAAATAAAGAAATTTAGAAGAATCTTCATTGCCGAATATTTTTGATCTACAGTATTTTCTCTTCTAGACCTTTATCGGTAAACAGTCCATATCTTTTATATCCGAACTTTTTCTACCATTAAGTGAAGACGACAAATTTTTTTTTTAAGCCCAGTAGCCCAACAAGTTGACCAGCAGGCTATCAATAGTACAAGCCCGTGTTCAACAAAATTTTTCGATATTCCAGCCATTGGTTATTTTTCCACTCTATACCAAGTACTGTACTTAATATTTTGAGATGAACTGCTTGCTGCAAGAGCACCAGCTTTGGAAGATGGAGAGCTATCACATTTCCGATGGCTTATTTATAACTAACTGCTGTGGCAGTGATAGTGACTTCGTGACGGTCTGCCCATATTTGATACTTCAGGTATTTTTATTGATTATTTTAAACTAGTCAAATGGTCTTATGTAATGCTTTTATTCCTTTTCACACATGATTGTTTTTCCCTCAAGACATATATTGTTAAATATAATGGTTTAATTTAAGATTGCAATTTTGATCAATAAGTTTTAGTTGTGTTATGATTTAGACTTAGTGAGAGCTACCAAAACCGCGATTTCGAGGGGATTGGCTCATTTTAGGAATGGAACACCAGGCTTCTACCAAAACAGTTACCCTTCATGTTTGGCTAAAATAAATCAATTGCATTTTAAAATTGTACCGTAAAGCACTCAATTGTATGTATTACATTAGATGTTTAACTCGAATAACTAGTGTATTTTTAAATAAGGATTCGAACTCGATTGATTTTTTGTGAGTTTAAATTTAAGCTAATGAAGTTTAAAATGAGTTCAGTTGGAAATTTCTTCCTTTGAATTTCCGCTGTTCAAATTCGAATACCGCAAAATTATCAAGTTTTACGAACTGAAGTTTTGTTAAGAACAAGTTGTAAAAAACCAGCTGATATGACGAAACTTAAACTGCTTTTTACGGTTTGCTTTGAATTTTGTGTATTGAAGAATAAAACAGTGTATGAGTTCGGCTAAACGTTTGAGTTCTCATCTTTGTCTTAACATTGAGATAATGTGACTATTTTAGAATAGGCCTGTTTTTTTGCCTATTGTAATAGAAGCTACTCGGCAACAACGACATGTATTGCCATGAAAGTGTTCTTAAAATTTGTTTTGAGTAAAATTGTTGATTAAGATTGTTCTTGTATGTGTTTTATTTTAAAATTAAAACTTTGAGAGAAGTTGATGCAAGAAAATTAACGACAGTTGTGTGATCAGTAGAAACACTGTATTTGAAAAATGAGCTTCCTAACGTACAAATTTTGGCGTTTCGTTTTTTCGATAAAACCTTGCATTTAAAAATGCGAAATGAACGAGTTTAAATTGTTTAATCAAGTGCTAATGGTTTGTAGGATGGTAGATACAGTGTTAGTCTTTTTACTTTTTAACTTACTTGGAGTTTATAAGTGAAGAGGTCGTCTACAGTTGTTTAAGTCGAGTTAAAAAATCCAAAACTATTAATTCCCATTGCGAGTGAAAAAACTGCTAACAGAGTTGAGAAACGAATGTTACAAGAACGATTTTGAATGATAACAAAAAGCAAACCCCCCACTAGACTGGCATTAATTAAAAAATGCACATCGGTGGTGACGAGCACCGGTCCAAAAAAATATAGCACATGTTTGAAGCTTCGGCACCGGAGCACAAGCTGCCAAAAGCAGCTCTATGCCACCCTGTTGAGCATTTTCGTTGAGGTGAGAATGGTGCGTCGACGCAGCGCCAGACACCATTCAAGTTCATAAGTGAATATGAACAATATTTTGATGAAAGTTTTTAAAGGGTGACTAATGAATTTTGGGCTACGAGTGAAATTTTTTAGAGATTAATAGGCTTAGCAGTTGCAATAACCATAGGCGTAGCCAGAGGGGGGGCCCGGCCCCCCCCCCCCCCCCAATTGAAATGCTACCAATGATAAAAATGTCACAAAAAAGACTACTGTTTTTTCAGTTTTTTTTTTAGGATCTTCGCGTACAATAATACACGCGTACAACAGTAATTAACAATAATATTGATCCAGAGGGCCCGGGCCCCTCAATTTAATTTTTACCAACCAGTTCAAATGCACCCCCTACAATAATATTGATCCAGGAGGTCCGGGCCCCTTCAATTTAATTTTTGCCGACCAATTCAAATGGGCCCCCTACAACAATATTTCACCAGACTCCCCAGGCCCCTTCAATTTGATTTTTGCCACCCAATTTAAATGGGCCCCCTGAGATAATGTTTGAATGGCACTCAATTGAAATGGGCCCCCAACAATAATATTCATCCAGGGAGCCCGGGCCCCTTCAATTTAATTTTTTCCAACGAATTTAAATGGGCCCCTACAATAATGTTTAAATGGGCCCCCAGCAACAATATCGATCGAGGGGCCCCGGGCCAACCAATTTAAATAGGCCCCCAACAATATTTAAATGGTCCCCAATTGAAATGCCCACCTAACAATAATATTAATCCAGGGGGCCCGGGACCCCCCAATTTAATGTTCGTCAACCAATATAAACGTATAGCCCGAGAGAAATTAAGGGCCTGAGCCCCATGGCCGTATATGTACTCCTATAACTGGTTGTTTTCATGACAAGACGAAAATATCTGTGGAAAATCTTCGAGTGGATCGTTATTTACTGCTGAAATATTGCAGGAGGCAATGTACTTTACTTCCCCCTACTTGGACCAAATCACTTACAAAATTTAACCCCAAAATGCAAGATTTTAAACGGGTTTTGGACTTAAATTGCAAGCAAAACAAGGACTGAACAAATCAATTTTTTCAATATTGGCTTTCAAATGTTAAAAATCTAGTACTTTCAAATGGTTCTGAATACGTGCAAAATGTGATCCAATCAATGGTGTTAAAACAGCTTTTTTTCAAAAAATTACAAAAAATCGCCCAGCGGCTGGGGGATTCGCCCTCAGACCCCCTCAATGATACATTTGAATTACAATACACTTTTTTACTGAACACGTCTCTCAATTTAGACATTCCCACACTTCAACTATTGGTTTAAGCCTTCCCCTTTGAACGAGTTCCTAGTTACATGCCAACACTAGGCCACGGCTTCTGATCTTCCATTCTACGATACCTATACCCCCACAAAAAATTCCTCTTTCGAGGTTTCTGATGACGTCATTGCATGTGGTTTGGGGCCCCCCCCCCAATCAAAAATCCTGGCTATGCCTATGGCGATAACTATCGTATTGCTTTAAGGTTAAAAGTTCTTGCGTATATCGTAATGTTGGGCAAAAGAAAGTTTTTGTTAGAGGGCTGAAGCCCCCATTAGTTCAAAAATTGACTAAACTTGATGATTATTGTGAGGCTAAGCTAAAGAGAACTAATTAACTCGTACGTTTTCAGTGCGCAATATTGATTCCAAAAAGGGAGGAAAGTTAAGCTGTTCTACGTGATAGCACGATGGCCGGTGTGTTTGGGCAAAGTTTTAAAGGAAGACTGAGGCCCATGTTATAATGTATTACCGGTACGACAAAATACTTCAACGAGGACTAAACGCAAAATTAATGAGGATATCTAAAGTTAGGCCAATCGCATAACGCTATATTGGCGTTGACTCCATCCTTTTTGACCCAGTCGTTCCGGAGATATTCTACTTCAAACACGACGTAGGGGTCTCTAATTTTATAATTTTTATTGGCAACCCTGACGTTGAAAGCCTTAGCGTCGCCATCCCAGTTATAACCTAAACCAACGCCGCTATTGTGCAACTGCATTAAATCGCTTGGCGGCGCAGTTAGTAGCGTAGCCAGTGGGAAGGTGCTATAGCCTCCCCCATTGGCCTGCCGACCAAATGCAGAATAGGGACGCTTTTTGCACTTTTGTGTCTGTCTTTTGCACTGGAATAGACTCAAAAAAATGATTTGAAGCATATTTTGATACGTTTATTCAGGGGGAGGGGCTTTGTCAAAAATAAAACTCAGAAAAAAACAACTTTGAATAATAGTCAAAAATTGGTATTTGATCGCTTCTTGAAAAATGCTTAACATAGGTTTCATCAAAAAATACATAAGCTCAGGAATAGGAGGGGGCTATTCAGTATTAGTTAATTAACAATTACTTTTCTCAAACTTCCTTCCGTTAGCACCCCCCTTTCTTTCTCTACAAAGTATAGACGAAATAGACTACTCCTTGAGAGTTTTATGGCACTACCACTTAAAGGATTTTATGATTTACCAGCTAGAAACTAAGACAACTGAAATTCTAACAATTGCTAACTCCAACATAGCGCATTTATGCAACTAGTATACAATGATGTTTTTGCACTGCTAATTTCTATGCCACGTTTTAGTAGCATTAATTTTTATCAAAATAGGCCTAAAACCAGAGCTGTCGTTACAGGGGGGCGTGCGCAGTAGCTTACGCAGGATTTTTGAAAGGGAGGGGCAGGAAATTCAGAAAATTTGAGAATAATGAAGACCAGAATGAAAATTTTCCAGCCCAAAACCAAGTCCGTTTTCCTGCCCAAAATTAGATGAAGACCAAAAAAAAAAAAAAGGTCCACTCAATTTTAGTCCGGTTTCTGGCCCAAAAAAAGGTCTTCGCCCCCCGTTTCTGAGTTCAAACCCTCGTTACAAAGGGGGCCTAAGTTACAAAGGGGGGGCCATGCCGCAATTTCGCGTACTATTCTATGCTAATCATACTATCCTGGCGACCCAAACGGGGGCCATGGCTCAATGGCCACCCCCCTCTAATACGCCCCTGGGCGTGCCCCCCTAGCGACTGCTTGTGCCCCTCATTTCGGTTTGCTCAAAATATGTTTTTGAAACATCTTGTAACGACAAGACAACAGACAATAATGGAAAAAGGAATAATAACCAAGAATGGCAGTACGGTACGTTTTGAATATCTGTTCTACGTTCCTCGCACCTTGAACCGTTACGCACCATCGTACCGTACTTCAGTTCATTTTTTGAAACGCACCGTACCCGTACCATTACAAAAAAGGCGTGCCGTACTTCTTAGCAAAAATTGAGGCGTGCCGTACCATACTGCCATCCTTGCTTATAACTACTCGCAAACTGACTTCGAAATTAAGCGCCAATAATTTAGCTATCTCAATTCACACATTAAGCGTCGGCAGCTGTCTTTTGCCTCTGCGTACAAAACGCCGGCGCAATGTGCGGAAAGTCTGGGATTTTGAAACCACTGTGTATTCAGCTAAAGTGTCGCAGTTGTTTCCGTTCAAATTTTTCGTCAATATACATGCATGTCACGATAGTCCTAGGCACCTAGCATCTATAGTCAAATGTTATCACATCACAACTGGCCATACTTGTGACTTGTGACATCATAATACAATTGTAACGATAAATTAAGAGGCTATAATGATTATTTGAGAATAAGCTAGACTATGTGCACGCCGGGCACGGTCGCACGAATCTTCATTGACGGTCGTACGTTGCACCTAAACAGTATCCGTTTTTCGTCCATTATTGTTCGTTTTTTTACGTTTTTGCTTCTCCGTAAAAAAGTATCCGCTTTTTCATCCGCATTTTTATAAGTCCATATCCGCACTAAGTAGACTCTGACATTTGGATAAAAATTTTGTGTATAAACGATAAGAGCGATATTTCAAAATACAGCGATACTGTACCTCTTTACAAAAAATTTTTTTTGAAAAACCTTTGTCCAGAATGTGACAGTCTGGGTAGTGCGAATATGGAGATATAAAAATGCGGATGAAACAGCGCATACTTTTTCATGGAGAAGCAAAAACGGATACTGTGTAAATTTGCCTTTAGTTGGCAAAATTCAAACAGCGTACCAACGTATCGTACCCGTACTTATAGGTATAGCCAGGATTTTTGATTGGGGGGAACCCACACCACAAATCATTTGCAATGACGCCATCAAAAATTTTCGAAAGAGGACCTTTTTGTAGGACAAAGATATTGTAGAATGAAAGATCAGAAGCCGCATAGACTGTGTGTTGGCACTTAGCCAAGATTTCGCAAAAGTGAGAGGGCTTAAACCAAAAGTTAAAAAGTGAAAACCTCTGAATTGGGAGACGTGTATTAGTAAAGTAGTATTACTCAAACGGATCACAAATGGGGGGCTGGGGGCGGATCACCCAGCCGCCGGAGGCTATAGTAATCTGTGGGCAAAAGCCCAGCCGCTGCGCGATTTTCAGAAATTTTTTAGAAAACATATAGCTATTTTAATGTCATTGGATCTCATTTCGCACGTGTTCAGAACCATCTGAAAGAACTAGATGTTTAATATTTGCAAGTCAATTGAAAAAATTAAAATGTTCAATCCTGCTTTTACTTACAATTTCAGTCCAAAACACGTGTAAAATCTTGCTTTTTGAGGTTAAATTTTGTAAGTGATTTGGCCCAGGTAGGGGGAAAAGTACATTGCCTCGTGCAATATATTAGCAGTAACTAATGATCCACTGGAAGATTTTCCTTAAAATTTTTGTTTTGTCACCAAATTAACCAGGTGTAGAGGTACATGTACGGCCAGGGGGCCCAGACCCCCTCAATTTAAATTCAATAATTTGTTCAATGAGCATTTCTCCTAGCTAAGTTATTTTTCAACAATATTTCGTCGCTTAAAAACTAGCAATGTGGAGGTGAATTGTTCCTGTTGAAAATCGTACAATAAATGGTTCCGCCAATTAACCATGTTATTGCTCGGGGCCTCTGGCACTTTGAAGATTTTCGCAAAATCTTCCTGCCAAATATAGGTGAAGACAAAAAAGTATCACCATCTGAGCGAAGAGCTCCTAACACTGTGCCAAATGGTAACTCCGGTCCTGGTGTTTGCATGCATTACGTTCACAAAAACGTTAGATGCGGGCCTGAGATAGCAACTTTTAGGACAAAAACCCTTAATTTTACCCAGGCTATACATTTGAATTGGTTGCCGTAGCCCTTTGGTCATCAATATTATAGGTAATCAGGGCGCCCGCAGGGGGGGCACTTACCCCCCCCTGGAAATTAAGATGTAAAGTATTGTTTATGTTTAAATTTGAAAAATAAGTCTAAATACATCTATCCCAGTAGCGTACGCGGGATTTTGAAAAGGAGGGGCAGGAACTTCAGAAAATTTGAGTCGAACAAAGATCTGAATCACAAATTGTTCCACTCAAAATCAGTCCGATTTTTCGCCCAAAATTAGGTGAAGAGCAAAAAAAAAAGGTCTTCACTCAAATTTAGCCCGATTTTCCACCCAAAATTAAATGAAGAGCAAAAACAAAAACAAGGTCATCACTCAAATTTCCTCAGATATTAAGCCCAAACGTGGGTGCAAGCCTACAAGAAACGCGCAGAACATACCCTTTGTGTGATCAAACCTTATGCCCAACTTGCAAATGGGGGGGCCATGTCTCAATTTTGCATACTATTCTATGCAATTTTACAATCCTGGCGACCCAAAGGGGGGGGCCATGGCACAATGCTCTCCCCTAAATACGCCCCTGATCTATCCAAACTAAGAAAACTACACTTTGTGGAGCTTTTTTACCGTTTTTGCCTTGGTGCAGAGGACGGAGGCAGAAGGAACAAGATTGCTCATTTTACATGAATTATCATACAGCATTTTCTTAAAAACGGGGGTATCCTAAGCAACACCCTAGGATTAAGCATTAAATCGCTTGATTAAATAATCCATGAATAATCAATATCAAACGTTTCACCATCTGTCATTGTAGTAGCGTAGCCAGAAGAGGTGGGGCCCCCAGAAGGGCCTCAGAGAGAAATTTTTCCAGGGGTTACGAAGATGGACGTCGGGCCCCCAAAATTAAGTGAAGCGCTTGCAGATAAATCAAAAAAAGTCTTCACTCAAATTTGGTCCTATTTTTTGGCCAAAATCAGGGATGGATGAAGGGTAAGGGAGAAAAAAATTTGGTCCAAAACTTGACGCGACAACCTCAACTCTTCCGGGACCCCTAAGCCCGGGCCCGGGTACGATGGACCCCTGAACCCCCCTCTCGCAGGCCCTAGGTGGGGGCTATAGCCACCCTCCTATAGTCCTGTCGACCAAATTGTAGATTAAGAAAAACACCACGTTTTTAGCACTTCTCAGACAATCTTTTGCACTGGAATGGACTCAAAATGATTCAAAGCATCATTTGAAACATGCTGTATATTCAGGCGGGGGGGGGGCTAATTTGTCAAAAATATACCACTAAAAAGTTTGAAAAATGGCCCAAAATAAGCAATCAAATTTGATCGATAACATAAAAATGCTGAACGTTGGCTTCATAAACAAATATACTGTAAACTCAGGAATGGAGGGGTAGGGGCTATCCAATAGCAATTAATTACCAATCACTTCTCTCGAATCTCTTTCCATTAGTCTCCCCCAATTATTTTTCTACATAAAATCTAGACGAAATAGATTATTCGGTGTGAATTTTATTGTGATTTACCAGAATCTAAATAAGAGAACTAAAATTTACCATTAGCCACCTCCCATGTGGCCCATCTTTGCAATAAGTTTAATCATGTTTGCACTGCCAATTTCTATGCCACGTTTTAAAAGTAGTATTTTTTCATCAAAATAGCCCTAAAATTAAGTTATTTTTGCAAAAAAAAATGCAAAATTTTCGAGTGCTGGGGGCTCCGCCCCCAGACCTCTTTGCGAATTTCTGGCTACTCGCCCGTGTCATTGAGCTCTTATCGGGATCTAAACACAATACAGCGTTTGATATTTCAAATCTACGCTGTGCTTATATAAACACTAAAATGATAATTACTCCGCCATTAAATTAATTTTGCTCAGAAACCGAAATTAAAACCTAACTTGTAACCAATAGCGTAGCCAAGGGACTGAGCCCCCTTGCATTGACCTGTAGACCAAAGTGCACGATTAGGAAAATACCACAACTTTTGCCCTTCAGAGGCAGTTTTTTGCAGTGATAGCCTATGGTCTCTAAAGTGGTTCAAAGCCACTTTTGAAACATTTATTATCATTATTGTTTTTTTAGGGGGAAGGGTATTAACCAGAGGTGGAGTCCTTGAGGACTTCCTTGGCCTCGAGGATACATTTTGAAGTCCTTGGCCTTGGCCTCGAGTTATTTAACTTTCATGAGCAAGTAAAAGTAATCAGGCGCATAGCCAGGATTTGGAAAAGGGGGGGGCTATTTTGAAAAAGTGAGAACTGTGCAAACGACCTTGACCCGAATTTTCATTGTTCTTGAATCAGTTTCACACGATTTGTCCGGAAATTCAAAGGTTTTTTCCGCCCAAAATCAGGTGGTCTCCAAAAAAAAAAAAAAAAAAGGTCTTCACTGAAATTGAGACTGATTTTTCGGCCTAAATCGGAAATCCAAACGTTTGAGGGGGGCTGTTTTCCTAAGGGGGGGGGCTATTTTTAATTTTTCACAAAAAATCGGCCTCAAAACCACCAAAAACGTGCGATTTTGCATACTTCACAAGCCAATGGGAGGGGCTCGAGCCCCCCCCCGCCCCCCCCCCCCCCCTGGTTACGCTACTAAAAGTAATGGAGGGTAAAGTGGCGCGCTCAGTGGGAATTCTAAATAAACTTAAACAAACTCTTCCTCAAACTGTTATGTTACAACTCTACTATGCATTAGTACATCCGTTACTATTGTATGGTATAATTATATGGGGAGCCACGTATCCTACTTATTTACAGAAATTAAAATCCCTACAAAATCGAGCGATAAGAGCCATTGTTGGTGCTCATTTTCGAGATTCAGTAAACCCATATTACTCCCAATTGAAAATACTGCAAATTTATGACTTGTTCAAATTTGAAGTCGCCAAATTTGTTAATGGTTCCTTACACAACAAAACTCCAAACTCATTTCACAAATATTTCTGTAAAATCAATGACCGCTCAGGTCGAGCTACGAGGCAGTCGAGTGATTGTAACAATTTAAACATACCTCGTTGCCGTACTACTAAATTACAGAGGTGCATTAAATATCAAGGAGTCAGGATTTGGAATTGCATTCCCAAAAATATTAGGGCATTCTCGCACAAAAAATTCAAATATAGCTACGAAAACTTTCTATTATCTTCGTACAAATATTAGCATCAAAGATTTTGTTGATGCAGTGTGCATACTCCTTCTTGATATAATTAAGCCAATGTCTGCTTTGGTCACATGAAAAGTTCATGCTGATGACGGATCGTCATTTTTTTTATTTCATTTTTCATTTTTTACGAAATCGTCAAAATGTCGCAAATCACTTAGGCAAAGTAGTGAAAACCATCCATGATACTGGCACTAATTGCCTCTATGACAAGTGGGTGGTTGCTTGATTCGATGACCGCAAGGTCTTTCGCAACTTCCCTGTCGCCTTTGGAAACAGATGCTGATTATATTTTCTTCTTTCTGCTATTACTGAGCGATGAAATAAATTTGTCTTGTCTTGTCTCAAAGCCTCAAGTCCTCGAAAATTGCCCTGTCCTCGGCTCGAGGACAGCACTATTTTTTGAATGGTTAAAATTTTGTGGATCGGCTAAAAAATGTTTTTCTAGACCGTTCTTTTCGGAGATCGCCGAAAAAAAAATTTTGAAGACCTTTTTTTTCGGAAAACACTTGCATTTTGTGTCCTTGGTCTTGGCCTCGAGCATTCCTGTCCTTAGCCTTGGCCTCGGATTTTTTTGTGTCCTTGGCCTTGGCCTTGAACCTTGTTTCCTCGACTCCACCTCTGGTAATAATTTATTTGTCAAAAATACCGCTTACAAATCAATCGATAAAAACTTCAAAACATGGCTAAAATTAAGCAGTCAAAATTGATTGCTTAATACAAAATGCTTAACGTAAGCTTCTAAAAAAAAGAGTATAGGGGGGAGGAAGGGGGCTATTCAGCATTTAGTTTACTTAATTACCAGAGGTGGAGTCCTCGAGGACGTCCTTGGCCTCGAGGACACATTTTGAAGTCCTTGGCCTTGGCCTCGAAGCCCCAATTAAGTCCTCAAAAATTGCACTGTCCTCGGCTCGAGGACAACACTATTTTTTGAACAGTTGAAATTTTGCAAGAAAACGCCAGAAACCTCCCGGAAAATTTGCGAACACCTTTTTTGTTTTCCTCATAGGAGGGGGGGCTGGGGGCCCGCCCCATCAATTGAAATTTCACCAATGACAAAAATGTGACAAAAGAGCCTATTGTTTTTCAGTTTCAGTTACTTTTTAGCATGTTTCGCTTACAACAGCAACTAACAACAATATTAAAGACCAGGGGCCCCGAGCCCCCCTCAATTCAAATTTGGTCAGCCACTATTTAAACGTCAGCCAATTTAAACGTCGGCAGCGTGGCCGAATGGGTAAAGGCGTCGTTTTAACGACGACTCTGATCGCAGGATTATGAGTTCAACCCGCACCCTGGTCACGTTGTTGCGTCCTTGGATAAGACGCTTTACGATAATTGTCTCTGCTTGGTGGCTTCGAACAAGCAGCAAATTTACGTGGGAAGAAGTCAAAACGTCAACAGGAAAGCTTGAAAAATGGTCAACTCCTAAGCGGGTGCGGATTCGTCCAAAACATAGCGCACCGTCGCTTTCTCGTGATAGGAGGATAAAGATGCACCAATCAATCAATCAGTCATCACCCGGAGAAAATGGAGAGTTTTTGTCTTAAAAGTTGCTATCTCAGGCCCACATCTAGCCTTTTTATGAACGTAATGCATTAATTAGGGCCGGATTTACCATAATATGACGCAGTACCAGCTAGGGGCCCCACGCTGAAATCGTAAGACTTTATTTGGTCTTCTATATTTGGCAGAAAGATGTTGCGAAAATCTCCCAAGTGCCAGGGGCCTAGCGTGATGTAAATCCGGCCCGGCAATAACATGGTTAGTAGACGAAACCATCTATTGTACCCTTTTTCAATAACAATTCAGTAATTCCCCTCCAACATCGCCGGTTTTTACGCACAAAATACTTTTTAAAAAATTAGCCATGAAAAATACTGCTTGAACGAATCATTGAACTTCAGTTGAGGGGGCCTGGGCCCCCTGGCGAACGTGTACTCCTATAACTGGTTATTTTCATGATAAAACAAAAATCTCTAAGGAAAATCTTCGAGTGGATTATTATTTACTGCTAAAATGTAGCCAGAGACAATGCACCCTTACTTCCCCCTACCTGGACCAAATCACTGACAATTAAAATTTAACTCCAAAATGCAAGATGTTAAACGTGTTTTGGACTTAAATTGCAAGTAAAAGAAGGATTAAACAATTTAATTTTTTCGGTTGGCTTTCAAATATCAAAAATCTAGTGCTTTCAAATGGCTCAGAACGTTTGCAAAATGTGATTCAATGGCATTAAAATAGTTTTTTTCCCAAAAACTTACAAAAAATCGCCCAACGGCTTGGCGCTTCGCCCCCAGACTCCCGTCTGTGATACGTTTGAGTTACAATAGCTTTCTCAACACGTTTCCAAAGTTAGATACTTGCATTTTTCAACCGTTAGTTTAAGCCCTCTTCCTTTGCAAAATCCTAATTACGTGCCAACAGGCAACAATTTCAGACCTTCCATCCTACGATATCTTTGTCTCGCAAAAACTCCCTCTTTGGAAAAATTTTGGAAAAAAAAGTTTAGGCCTCCCCCAACCAAAAATTCTGGGTACGCCTATGAATTGGAGATCGCCCGAAAAAAAATTTTGAAGACCTTTTTTTTGGAGAACACTTGCGGCTGTGACCTTGGTCCTTGGCCTTGGCCTCGAGAGGGTCTGCCTCGGAAGGGCTGTCCTTGGTTTTGGCCTCGGATTTTTTTTGTGTCCTTGGCCTTGGCCTCGAGCCTTGTGTCCTCAACTCCACCTCTATTAATTACCATAAGTTTTGGAGTTGACCTGTGAGTAAAGTAGGGATTTGAAGGGGCTGATCAATTCAATGCTTTTAAATGGCTTCCAAATTGTATTTATTTAGTTTTTTTAATGGCTCTAAAAAGATGCAACATTTGATTCGAATAACGTTAAAATGGCTATTTTTTTTTCTGAAATATCACAAAAAGTGCCCATCAGTTAGGGTTTTGCCCCCAGAACCTGGTTTGTAATGTGCTTAAGTTGCATCTGTTTGCTATTTTGAAGGCATTTTTGAAGTAATTTTGAGCATTTTTGAAGCGAAAACTCTCAATCTTTAGGTAAATCAAGCCCTATCATCTATTCAGGTTGCAGTCAGTGGAGCAACCGAGGAAGCTAAGGAAGCTTAGCCTTCCGTTCTCCTTATCCAAGTTACTTGGAAAACTTGACTCGCATAATTATGCGAGCGTTTAAACGTGGTTTGAATTTGATCTGGAAATAAATAGGACTAGAAGGGCTGGGCAATTTAAGAATTTCAAGTAGATTCCTAATCTCAGCAACTTTGTTCTTTTCACCGGCCTAAAAAACGTTCGAAATGTGATCTAAATGACGGTAAAATGGTTATTTTTTCCAAGAAATTGCGAGAATTGCTCAGCGACTGGGGGCTTTTTCCCCAGACCCCCTTGAATAATACACTTGAATTGTATCAGTTTGTTCAACATGCCACCCAAATGCAACATTTTTTGAGCAGAATTATTTTAACTTTTGGTTCCAAGCCCGTAATCAAAATTCTGGTTGCAGCTGTAAGGTTTTATGTGATTCGGTAGATAATGGATACGTCGCTTGCCCTCCTGAAAAAATTTCTGGGAGCTCCTCTGTTGGTAATTACTGTTGTACGCGAAAAATGCTGGAAGAAACTGAAACTGAAAACACAATAGGCTTTTTTGTCACAGTTTTATCATTGGTGGCATTTCATTTGTGGGGGGTGGTCTCCTGGGCCCCCCTTGGCTATGCCTATGTTTCCATCTATTTGCTCTTGAAGGCACTTTCATCAAAACTTCTAACCCCGCCCTCTGCCGACAAAAAAATTCGTGTACAGCTTAAAGATTGTGCACTAATGACGCTTTTTTATTGGTCTTTTTCCAGCCAATCAGAGCTCTTTTTTTTCTATTAATATCCGCCCCTTTTCCTGAGTTTTCATTTCTGGCGAATGTGATGAATCTTCTTGAGAAGTGTCAGACGAAAAGCTTTAAAGTTATGAGTATTTTAATCTAAGCAATTTTCAAGCTCTGCACCACCTATCAACTTTTCAACTAAGAACAACAACAGCAGCAACAGTAGCAAAAGCTGCACCAACAGCAACAACCACAACATTCAAGTTGAAGCCCTGCTAAAATTTAAAAAAAAACAAGAACTATTAATGTTCATTGGAGCATGTTGACACAGACTTTTTTGCACTACTTGCATGATGGATAGCCTATGGCCTTACTACCGTAGGCCTACTTTATTTAGGCTTGTTATAGATAAGACTAGGAGCAGTAGGCTATATGTATACATGCATAGGCCTATTTGTATTCCATTTCCAGACTTCCAAGGACGTGCTGTATACTGTGTAGTTCTTGCATTTTGTTGTCTGGCAGGTACCGTAGGCATAGGCCTACAGTTCTGATCTGTGATCAGAAATCTAATTTGATTCTTTAAAACTTAAAGCACAATCCTGAATCTGCAATGCACTAGTAAAAATAATACGGTAGGCCTGCCGGTGCCCTATTGTATCAAGTATGGGTTAATGTTAGCCTACTCAGATAGATTAAAATTCTTTATGTTTTAAATTTGGTAGTGACTATTTCACCGAAAATTTTCAACTTAAAGAGAATAAAACGAGAATGAGAAATATTCATCCGCGCTTTTTTCATTTGCTTTTTTAGGGGTTAAGATTAGGGTTTAGGTTAGGGTTTGGGTTAGGGTTCGATTTGGGAATAGTTTTAGAGTAAGCATTTGAGTTTGTGTCAGATTTGAGTCAGAATCAATAAAAAACTAGATAAAAATTTCCGGTGAAATAAAGCCTTCCTTTAAATTTTCGTTAGAGTTTGGGTTAGGATTAATGTTAAGGTTAGAGCTAGGGTTAGGTTAGAGTTTGGGTTAGGTTTAGAGTTGGGATTAGAGCTAGGATAACGATTTTCCTATTCATACGTAACGCAACGGCAGCCTCTGCCTTCGAATTTGCACTGTAGGCTAGTTCAGTATTGCTAAAAAAATACTGGTAGCCTACCGGTGCAAGATCACAATAGACAAGGGTTAGGGTTCTCATTGTTTTAATAATTCATTGTGTAAAATATTGTGATTTGTCTTAGTAATTTATAGTTTTTAACGATTTTGTATTTAAATTGTGAATTACCCAGTTATAGGCAGATAGGGTTACCTATTCAAAAGTAGGCTTATTTGGAATGTTCCAACTCCATGCTCAATGACTGAGGTTTGGATAGGATTTTTTTTTATCAGTCACAAAGTTGTCAATAAAATATATTTTTGACAATGTTTGAAATTCTAAACCCTCTTTGGTGTTGCAGAAGATTTTTCTAGTTAATTTTTCAGTGCGAATGCAAAAGTTTTTTTGAGGTTCCATTGTTCAACATACGTCAGTCGTTTATTGGGATTGCTTCTCAGCAAGTTTCCATCTAGTTACAGTAGGCTATGGGACTGTTTATGTTTCATTTCATTGAATCATTTACCAAATTGTCAAGTTCTTAAAAAATATGTTTAGTTGCTCTTTTTGAGCCCTGCACGTCATAGATTTAGATAGAATGTTTTTGAAATCTTACCACTTGCAAACTTCCGCAAAAATTCGACAAAATCTAATCGAAGTTGTTGTTTTTCAGCTAATAGTTTTGTTTGCATTTTGTGACACATGTACCGGTATAACTAAAAATAAATTGTCGTAAAGCTAAAAGAATATTTAGAATATTTCATGTTAGCTGTTGCCAAATTTATGATTTTCAATTTCAATCATTGAAAGAATGAACAATGTCTGATCTTTATCCTAGTTTAACTCGCGCTGGACTTACTCAAAATTATTTACATACAAATTCGTAAGTATTGTGCTCTGACTAAAAATTTAAGTAGGCCTGCTGTATATATATATATATATTGTGTATCAATAACTAGGCTTACGGCAGACTATTAAACGTTTCAGTTTGTAAAGGTCTGATTTTGTGAAAATCAAAAAATTAAATGTTATTTAAATTCATTGTATTTCAACAGGAGCTACTGTTGTAATGATTGCTTTAACACATTAAGTAGGCCAGCATGAAAAAATGGTTTAAGCGTCTACCATAATCCTGGTTAATTGAATTTCTTCAGAGTTCGAGGACTGATAAAAATCTTTATTAAAAAAGAATTAAATGTAGAAAGCTAAATTTGATTTTTTGATTTGAATGAGATATTTTTAATTCTTTAGTTTTTTGCTTTCAAACTTTTTTGGTGGGAGAAGAGGGAGGAACTGTGACTATTTGGGCATGGACAATTAAGCACCACCGATTACATGCCAAGACTATTAGGCTGCTGGGCTTTTAGGCACTAGAGACAAATTTTTGATTTGGAAGTGACTTGGCGAATGGAACACTTGCGGTTTTGTTTTGTTTTTTTCTTGCGAATGGATCATGCGCTATGAATAGCTGCTGCAGGGAATTGATATCCCTCAGGCTGGTATCGCTGCCCTAACTTTAACTGTAATGCTAGGTTTTGAAGCAAAAAAAGGATTATTCTGTGTATATCCTTCCCTGATCTTGCGTACTGCATCTGCTCTCCGTAATCTTCCATTGCACACATTCGCACCTCCGGCACGAATCGAACCCGGGTGCGATAATTGGAAGCCGAATACTGTAACCACCACACTATGCAACCTGCATCAATGTGACGATAAAATGTCGTATTTAAACCAAATGTATGAAAAAGGCAATGACTCCATTCGCAAGGAAAAAAAAATATCGCGAATGTTCCATTCGCCAAGTCACTTATTTTTGATTTTGCAAAACATTTTACACAAATATTTTTGTTAAATTAATGCATTATATTGTACGCAGTTTTATTTCTTTACATTTTTCTTTATTTTTGCATTTTCCATTACCTCTTTTTGCAGGTTATTAGAGCTAATCATGCTGATACCAATGGATTGTTTACAACAAATTGCTTAAGCTCTAAGAATTTTTAAGTACTCAATAAAAGTACACTAAGAATTGTTTGTTTCTGCAATTCATGCTGTTTTTTTTGGTGTTGCATGCGAGAAGTGTTAAAAATGAATCTATAGTAATTTTAAATAATAACTATAAAAGACTCTCCAAATAATATAGTAGTTGTTTGTTTTTATGATTCATACATTTTTGCTTCACATACAAGAAATGTCAAAAATTAATCTATAGAAAATGTGAAAGTCATGGTCAATAGAAAATTTAATTTCACCTCCAGTGTTCCCTGTAATTCTGGATCTACTGCGTAAATGCCAGAAAGGACGCGAAAATGCCTGAAGTCGGTGCGAAAATGCTGTTGCAAATCACAAACAACAATGCTGTTTACTGTATATACTTGCCTATAGGTCACGCCACCGTATAGGTCGCACTATTAGTTTTGTGTTAAAAAAGTTTAATTTAGAGTTGGCTCACACTTAAGTCGCACTGAAAATCTTGGGATTTAAAAGGCCCTTTCCCTAGCTTTTTTGCGCAGATAACTTCAAAATTTTCTGCAATTGGTTGTTTTTTAAGCATTGAACTTCATTGCATTGAAATCGCAAAGCCATTTTTTCTCAACTAAGCAGGAAAATCCAACGCACGCTAAGCAGTTGCATGTGCGTTCATGAAACTGTCTCGCATTGGTATGTGCGTGCACAAGCGCATGCACCCGTATTCGATAGAACCACAGTGGCAATAGCACATTTCCACTACAATTCATGTCTATAACGGCTTATTAGCCGGAAAATACGATACTTGCAATAGCCGAAAACTTTCAATTTTGTTCCAACTTGGTGACGATTTGCACTTATGTCGAGCGGATTGGTTGCACCAATTTTTTTTTTAAATACCGGTATAAGGAAAAAGTTGCGACCTATCCGTGAGTATATGCGGTACTCAAAGTTTTGTGCGATCTCAATCAAAAAAAAAAAAAAAAGATTGCACACGGAGACTGCCTGCCAAGAGTTTTCTTTTCTTTATTAGCATACTTTAAAACAAATGAAACACAACAGGTTTTCTGGTAACGTAACGTTGTGCATTTTTTTCTGCGACTTTCGATACTTCAGCATCAAGTTTCAAAAAAACGGCTGCGCCGGACGAAGAAAAAATGGCGTTGCGCTGGACACTACAGCCAAACAAAAATGCAGTAATTTCAAAAATCAAAAAACACCATTTGCAGTTGCCAAAAAGTAGTGAGAAAATGCCGTAAAAAATTTTGCACTATTTGCACTTTTTTACACTTACAAGGAACACTGTTCACCTTTGAAAAGTACGCTAATGTTTGTTTTTGTGATTGCATGCTTGCTGCCTTAACTGCTCTTACAGATATCACAAGCACTATCCTGGGCTGCAAGGAGACATCAAAAATTTTGTGATTTAATTTTGTTATTTTAAAGATCTTTAGCTCGACTATTTTGTATAAAAAATTTTTGCTTTCTAGATGTTGTAATTTCCAAGATATTCATTCGAAATCGTAAATGCATTTGCACGAAAAAGACAATGTTAATCATTGTAATTTGACAACTGAAATGATCACAATTAAAAAGTCAATTTTCGTGTATTGAAAAAAATTACCTATTATGTAACAATCTTGTACAAAAATTTGAATTTTCCAGAATAAGATACTAGTTTGATTTGATTTTTGGTTTGATTTTTGGAGTTGGTTGTTGAGAATCGCCTGTCGGCCTGATTCCCTGCTATTCTCCTTTCAGCTATTGGCTGTTAATTTTTGTTTGGCCTTGGTACCTTGCTAAGTTTTTCAGTTTTTTAGCACATTTTTGCTTCCAAAATAATGTTTTTAGTTAAACTTCATGGCAGATTTCAACGGCTAATCTACATAATTCTTTGATCGGTTCATTAAAACTCGTAGCCGTTTTCAACGCTTCTTTTGCATTTTGATCGCTGGCGAAACGATAATTTTGACTTCGGAGCTTATTGTTGGTTTTGCCGATTTTTTGCTCTTTTGTTTTGGCCTTCTATATTTTTTTGGCTTGGCCTGTTTTCGGCGACTGGAAATTCTATAAATAGTGAGAAAAATTTTTTGCTTTTTACTCTTTTCGATTCATGCCAGCTCAGCTGACGAGGTTTGATATTGACCGAAATAGCGCTATCCTGAGCATTGCATGGAGGGTTATTTTACTCTCAATTTTCTTTTTGCTACAGAGAAGATTTTTTTTTTTTTTTTCGCACGACTGTTTTGCTTGGTGGTAGTTCGGTCAAGAAATTGACTGAGCTCTATTACTTAACAAAATTGTTATGCTTTGGACTTTGCCGGTACCGATTATCCACCAAAAGTTTTTCCTAGCCTATGCGAATCTTGTAAAAGATACTAGTGTGTGTGCAGTTCAGTGTTTTTTGCTAAGAAGTGCATTTTATGCTTTTCCAAAACTAAGCGACTTCGAAATTCATTGTGTCTGTTATCTTTTGTTTTGGGCAAGTAAACATTTGATATCCTTCTCAATGGACAAGTTCTTAAAAAACTTAATTTTGACCCTTGCCTAACATATATTATTCCAAAATTTAATGTACTCTATGATAAAAGTATTTGGTTCTGTCCATTATTAATTACCGTATTTGATGGCATATAGGACACACGGGCATGTAAGACGCACCCCATTTTAGCAGGTCAGATTCAGGAAAAATTCGAACTTTACCTACGCAGGGCAATTTTTTGAGCCAAAATTTTGGAAAAAAAGTGCGTCCTATATGTCGTCAAATATGGTAGTTGCAGTTTTTACATTTCAATTTTCTGTATTTTTCAAGCAATACAAGAAGCAGGTTCAAATCACAAAGAAACAAACAGTTTATTTTTTGTTGCAGATTATTTTATAGCTGTTAATTTATTTATTAACTATGATTTTCGCGTTTTATTTTAGGACAATGAAAAAAACATGTAATGAAAAAATTATGTATTGAAAACATGTATTGAAGCATGTAATTGAAGCATGTAATGAAAAAAACAGCATGAGTTATAAAAACAAACATTTAGTCTATTTTTGGAAGCGCATTTTATAGTTGTTAAATTAATTTTTTTGTTGATTTATGATTTTCACATTCTCTTATAGATTCGTTTTTAACACTTATTATTTGTATTTAAATATAATGAAAAAATTAGAAAAATTTGTGTAAAAATTTTGCAAAAATTAAAAATTTGACTTAGGCGCAAAATAGTCCTGGTGTATAATGTCTTAGCAGATAATCGTCAGTGCCTAATTGTCTCGGACCTAAATGTCTGCCCTTAAAAGACATACATCGGGGAAGGAAAAAGGATACAGCCACTATAATAACTGTCTTATTTTCAAGTTTATTTTATTCATAATTTTTTTATTGGTTAGTTTAAATCAAACTACTCAATGCCATAAGAATTTCAAACATTTCAGAATCCTGAGGACATTCAACAACTTTTTCAAAGAGAGTTGTTGCTCATTTATCGAAATTTTGTTTGCTTTAATGAGTTAAACTTCTAAAGATTAGTCTAGTGTTTAATTGGTTGGAAGACTGCTGGTTGTTATTTAGGATTGCTTGTTGTTGGAAACTGTATTTCTTCCACTTTTATTCATTTGTTGGATTACATTTGAAAGTAGCTTAATGTTTGATTGCCTAGACTAGGAACATTACTCTAAATCAGGAGTGCCCAACCTTTTTGAGGAATGAGCCACAGTGACTTTGGGTGGGCCGCACAATCAGTGATGGCCAGAACTAGAAAGCGGCTGCTAGTGAAATTTGATGCAAAAGCAGGCAGAAGAAAAGGTCTCCATCATATTTTGAGTGATTTTTGCCAAAGTTTTTGGTAATGAACAAAAAAAAAAAGAAAGAAAGAAAAGCCCTTCACTGTATTTTAGTAGTGACTAAACAATACAAAAGAAAAATTGATTTGGTTTCTTGCAAAAGTTTTTTGTTAGCCCATCTTGAAACCACTTGTGGTCGCAAAATCTTTTTATGCAGGCTGCATGGTCTGCAATTTTAAGGGGGTTTGGGCAGCCCTGCTCTAAATATTATTGTTTTGTATTGCGTACCATTTATCGACGTTATTGTATTTTGCTCAGAACCACACATGAGTTTCTTTTTGGAGCTTTAGCAGAATTGGTTGACAATGCCAGAGATGCAGCTGCTACTAAGATTAACGTGTATTCTACTCCCAAAAAAGATGTGAGAGGAGAGTTTTTGCTGAATTTTTTGGATGATGGAGAAGGTTGGTGATGACTTAAGTCTATAAATTTTTGTGAGATTAACTGCTTTGTCAACTACTGGTAGTACCGGTAGTGTTCTTAAAACTGGTTACTTGGAGCAGCTTCTATTATCCATTAGATTTTTCTTTTTTGGTCAAGGCGTTGAATTGTTTTTGATACTAATGCATTCATACCAGTATCATCAGTTGTGATAAGGGATGAGCCATTAAGCAAAGCAGAACAATCTACAATTTTAGAATAGTAAACCCTTTTTGTCTGCTTTTAAAGTAAAATGTTTTAACTTGGCAATTTAGGACGTAATAATATTTGAAGTTCATTAAATCGTTTATAAGTCAAAATCAACTAAACATAGAAAGCTAAAATTTGAAGTTTAGCGCTTTCGCTCCGAAGAAAGGAGCATGCTTCTGCCCAGTTTTGTGTCATGTATTACCGGATCCATGCTTTAGATGCACATGTGTATAATGAGCAAGTTCGATTGTATGTTCAACTTTGTACAGTTGAGTGTGCTTAGCGATTGAAGTACTGCAGTTGGTGAAAAAGGAAATTTAAAAATAAAAAAAATTATTTAAAAGGCCTTGCTGGGTATATTTCTGTTGTAGAAACAAATTGATTGATACAGTACAATATTGCAAAAAAGTTGTGGGATTTAAAAAAACAAAATGCTCTATAAAGTTAAAATTGCTAAGAACTCCTAACAGATGCGAAGTTGCAGTATAACTGTTGATTGATGTATATTGAAAACTTTCCGAGACTTATAAGCTTTGAAGGCAAAACTGTAAGTTACTGAAATGTGGCGCTATTCAACAGCGGTCAATTTAGGTCATATATTCGAGTATCAGTGACCGTATTCTACAACTTGCTTAATGCAACTGGGACATTATTTTAAAGTTCATTAGACGATGGATGCTGTCGTAGAGGTGTCGACAGAAACTGACTGCCAACTAACCCTAATGTTGGTGCTCAGTTGACTTCGTTCAATCATTGAGTTCCTGGATAATACTTGCAATGTCATTGTATTTGAAATTTTCGCAAAGATTAACTTTAGCAGTGACTTGGTAATTAATAAAATGCTGTTTTGCCAATTTGAACAAAGTTTTAATAAGTTGTTTTTATATTTTGCAATGTCTTTTTTTTAAGGAATGGATCCTACAGATGTTGCAAATATAGTTCAGTTTGGAAAATCATTCAAGCGAAGCGCAAGCAACCAAATGATAGGGCAATATGGCAATGGTTTGAAATCGTAAGTTGAATCATCTATTTTAAATTGTATCCAGGTACTATCAGTGTAGCTTTATTTGTTATATTCCACTTAGTGGTATTATCTTTACACTTTCCAAATAAAATTTATGATAACCACTTTGGGTGTATTTTTTTTCTCTCTACTCACAATCAACTTCAAAATTTGGTAATATTTTTTGTCATTTCAAAAAATTTTATTGGATTGTATGTAGAATATGCAAAATCTTTTCAAATTTTTTGTTATTTTGACTGGAATAGTCATTTGCTACAAAGTTAAGGTTGATGATTGAATGACTAAAAAACAAGAAAAGCTTGCTACCGCTCATACAAATATCTCAAAACGAGAGTGAATTGTTTTTTGTTGCTGATTGAAATAAAGTAACATATTTTAAATGTGTAATAAATTAACACTTTACAGAGGTTCCATGCGCATTGGCAATGACTTTATCTTATTCACAAAGAAAGGAAGACAGATTACTTGCCTTATGCTTTCACGAACTTTTCATGATCATGAAAATATTGACAGTATCATTGTCCCAATGCCAGTGTGGGATTGTGACACAAAAAAGCCATGTTTACAAGCTGGTGGTCAAGAAAGGGTGAGTTAGTTCCAGCTTTTGTGGTTAACAGTTTCGATTTAATTTGCATTGTAGAGCACTATATCAGTTTTTCTCTAATTTAACCAGTGTTCCTACTACGTTGATATTTGTCAGCAAATCAGCAGTTTGTCGGATCAAAGGGAAATAATTTTTGGCAATAAGATAGACGTAGCTTAGGAAAGTTGACAAATTTGTTGAAATATAAAGGTTAATATGCTTTAATACTAGATTAGTACAAACTTTAGGGCACATAAACGTATTTTTCGGCTTTGGGCACAATTGTTTTTGGAAAAATTTTGGGCACATGCAGGTTAGCCAAAAAGTTAGAGGGGAAACTGGTTTACGCTTGAGTGGGGTACCAGTTGATGACCAGTGACTGATAATCCTAGTTAAACAGCCGCTATAAGGCCTTATTTTTTATTGCTTACATGCATTTGACCTTTAGTATTCGATAATGTGACCACTTACCACCACTGCACCCCAGGTGTTGAACTGTGACCATGTGATGTCTTGAATTTTCTTTTGTAACGTTATGGCTGTTTTTTACTTATCGATATTTTTTAAAACTTTTTTTAGTATTTCATGTAGAGAAGACAGACCTTAAAACCAATAGAGCATAAAAAGCGTAATAAAAGATGCTTCAACTTGCAAGCTACTACAACTTCAATGAAAAATAGTTTCACAACAATTGACTGCAAAGCAACTAATCCAAACTGTAATGTTGGTGGTCACTTGGTTTGCGGTCAGTTTGTGGCGGTCAGTTGGTGTGGTTTGCTTTGTACAGTATTGACATTTGTGATTACTATTAAGGCCTTACATGCTTACTTGGTCAGTTTAGTTTTTTGGAAAAACTTTACATCTTGGTAATGAGCCTAAAATTATGGATGAAGGTGATAAAAACAAGATCAGTCTTGCTCATCCTTTCAAGTTTTTCAGTTACAAAATGTTTACTTTTTCCCATTTTGATAGCTGATTATCTGATTTACTAAATACATTTTAACTATGAAATTTGCATTTTCCAAGTTTATCTTGTATTGGCTAATTTTGGCATTTCTTTATAAAAATCAATTTAATAGCCGATGAATGATTAGCTAATGAATATTGTTTAGTATGACAGTGAAATGAAGTTAATTACAAAATACTCACCCTTCAAATCTGAAAAAGAAGTTTTGCAACAATTCGCCAACATCAAAGACCAAACAGGTATTTTGCACTTATAATTTTAAACTTTTGGTTGTGATAGTGTTGTATGACCCAAATCATAAGCGTCTAAACACTTTTGGACTTGACGAGTGAGTGAGGGGGGGCTTGAAGGAGCTGGGTGATTTAATTTTTAAACTAGCTTTCAAATTTACGCAATTTAGTTCTTTCTAATGGCTCCAAAAAGGTACAAAATTTTATGAGAATGGCGCTAAAATGGCTATTTTTTCTGAAAAAAAAACACCCAAAAATTGCCCAGTGGCTTAGTCCCCAGACTCCCATGCCCTTCGGCAGTTTGGGGGCAGAGCCCCCAGACCCCCGTTTGTGATACACGTAAGTAACACCAGTTTGCTCCACGTACTGGCCAAATGAAGACATTTTTCAAGTAAAAAAGATCACATTTCAGCATTTTTGCTTGTTTAGGTACCACATTTTTAGTTTATTTTTGATATTCTGATTGAAATGTAGCTATTATAAAATATTTGCAAGAGCCTTTTTGTGTAGATTTATTGCAGTGAGTAGGTTTATTGAAATATTTGCAAGAGCCTTTTTGTGTAGATTTATTGCAGTGAGTTTGGGCATCAAGTTCCAAAGATTTTTGAAAGTTGTTTAAAAAATCGATTTGTTAAAACAGTTTTTTATTTCGTAGGAACTTTAATTGTAATTTATAATTTGAAATTGCTGGATTCCGGAGAGCCTGAGTTGGATATTCAGAGTGATCCTACTGATATAAGAATGGCGGAAATGGATCCAGATGATGACAGGTAGGATTAGATAATTCATTTTTGTCTGATATTTTAGAAGTATTTGAAATGAAATGCAAGTGCATAAAGTAAATTCTCTTTTCTGCATCTACTTTGCAAATTCTGATGAACGAGTTGTGTTCAAAAGTATCCACTTTTGTTTCCTCGTTAAAACTATTACTACGCCAGTCAAGTTGTTTTGACACATCCTGACATTGCTGTCGCTCAGATTTTGACTCATAACCTCTAATGTCAGGTCCTTGATCCCTAATCCCGGAACTTTGACCACTGATGCTTAAATCCTGAGCTCGGAATTCTTGACCGCTGTCTCCAAATCAATCGGAATATGATTTTGTATATTACGATTGATGGTTATGGCGTCGTAATAGGTACACTATGACGTCATACCGGATAAACAGACGAACATGAATCCAAGTTTTTGAATGAGACACCCCTGATGATCCGGGTTACGGGTGAAACAGGACTGTTTGGTTTTAAATTTTTTAATTTTTCCATTTGACATTTACTGTGCTAGGAAACTAACTTCATCTAAGAGATTCGTTGTTTTTTTTTGTTTTTTTTTGCAGTAACTGGCCTGAAAGAGTTTCATTTAAAGCCTATGCCTCCATCCTTTACCTTGACCCAAGGATGAAAGTTTACGTACAAGGAAAGAAAATCAGAACCAAGCGTCTGTCATGCACCTTATACAAACCAAAGTAAGTCGATGGTACTGTTTCATTTATCGAGATGCTCTAGCCTGGAGGCAGGAACGCAATTTAGCGGTTTTCAAATCAAGCTGTATTCGACTCTTATAAACAAAGACTGTGAACTCTTCGAAACAGAGCCATCCGTATAATCACCACTGCAAGATACACTGATTCCTCTTGTACATTATATTTTAAACTTGACATTCCAAAAATGGATGACTTGTTTAACTACGAATGTGCAAAACTGATGTGTCTAAGTTAGTGTGGTCGCCTGCCTTCTCATCTAAACCAGCAACTTAATTTTAAGAAAGTTTTAACGGTACATTCCACCACCCGTCAAGCTTATGCAACTACAAATTCCTAGATTTTCCACGGCGAAATGTCAAAGATTATTTAAATATGTAGGAACAAAAGTTTGGAATATAATCCCCCAAGAGTTAAAAACTCGTATTCCAAATTTAAAGCAACTTATGAAAAACAATTAATTCAACAGTATGTCTGATTATCAAGCTAGCAATACAGCTCAATAATTCGTGCATTCTTTTTTACATGTAGTTTTTAGTTAGCTCTCAACTGCAGCTATTACGAATTATTGTTTATTTTCTAAAATATCACTTTACTCATTTAAAAAGACTAAAATCTCTCCAAAACAAAGCTATTAAAGTAATTGCTGGAGGACAATATGTAGATGATGCAACAGCTACTTTAAGCAGCTGAGTATTTTAGAGCTTGAAGACCTCTACAGTCAACACGCTGGAAGTGGCTTAACTAGTGCATACATTTACTCGAAATAGACTACCGAACAGCTCTTCCTCCGTCTTTAGTCCGATAAATGCAATACGCACATGAACCTGTTTGGCATCTTCTAACCTACATCCCAATATATACCATTGTATCGATTGTAAAAATTGCAGATTCTTTAAATTTCAGGGAATTAGCGTTTGGAATTCCGTTATGAAAGTATTGTCATTCGATTCTTTCAGATTCGATTTAAACAACACTTAGTGTCTAGTTACCAGTGATTCTCTTGAAATTATTGCTCTACTATTAATCCGCTGTTATAAAACCATATCTTTGATCTTAAGTCGATTCCGTACACCGTCAACACTATCCTCCACCATTGAAAATCTAACACTGATATAACAGTGCAGAGCATCCTGTACTCTTGATTGACTAACTAGGTAGCTGCTCGACTTGCTGACGGAGAGGTTCCTTTGCAGCTTCCTGTCACAGTTCACTCGGCTGCCTTCTTTACTGCTTGATTGTGTTACTTTGTTTATTTTTTTTTTCTCGATTTTATAGCACTATTGTTTTTGATTAACTTTGGCGAATTGAATGAAAGAAACAATTACTTATTTTATTGCATCGATTTTAATTGGGAGGGTGGCTGCTTGACTTGAAGACCAATGTGGTTCCATCGCAGTCTTCCCTTGTAGCAAAATAAAGAAAAATCGTAAAGCAGCAGGCAGTAGGCCGATATTTGAATTCGTTTCATAGACTGTACTCGTAATTATTTTGGTTGTTGTGTGTTTTTTTTTTTTCGTATGCATAAAATAAACAATGTTTGTAATGTCAAGCTGCTACCTGTTCTACCTCGCAGTCGGGACTCCACATCTTCGTCTTGATGCTGAAGTCAAAGGTTAGAAGTTGTGAATGCCAATTCAAAAGTGTTTGGTTTGACATGCTAGTAATTGAACCCGTGCCTTCCATTTTAGTAGCAGACTTCAGTAGTGATTGTTAAATAAAATGCTATTGTTAGAATCATATTAATAGTAACATTGAGTTTTCACCAATTTTTTTTCAGAATGTACAAATTTTCATCTAATCGGTTCAAGAAACGTTCAGAGGAGGAGGTAGCGAAGGCACAACATGAATATCAAATCGGTGGGTGGTCAATTGGTATATTTTACCAATGAGTAAATTCCGTAAATGGTTCATATAGCATTGTGCTAATCACTTCAAAACACATTGTTTGAAGTAAAAAAGTTGTGTTCTGTAGGCATTGAAGTTAGAAACTTCGGTGCGATTCTCTGTCAAAATTTACGTTCCAGAATGGCCGAACCAAGTCGACTGACCGCCTACCAACTGAGTGGCGGTCAGTTTGTTAAGGGTGTCTACTGTCTCGGCTTGTTTGGGTCCAGCTTGTAAAGGGTGACTTATGGCTGTCTTGCAAGAGCAAAGTTAAACTGAAGTCCAACTTGAGCTAAAATTTAAAGTGCTAATGAAAATCTGTAGACGGTTAACATGTTTATGAAGTTGTAAGCATGCTACTTGAGCTGATCAAGTCCCCCTTTAAAACCTTAAAGTCTGCGTAAAGTCACTTCTCACATTTTTATTACCATCGCAAATTTTTGTTCAGCTTGGATCAAGTTTGTTCTTGTAATACAACCTTGGGAATTAAGACGTGGGTTCGAATTTATATCCCTTTTTAATTGTAATTACATGTTTGTTCACCAAGTTGCCTTGACTAGGTGACAGCGAAAGAACCTTTCGGCCTTCGAGTTGAGTTGCCACCTGCCCACCTGTCTACCACACTCGATTGACGCTTCACACACTATCCCCTTTTATGCTGACCGTTAAGCAGTGAATACCTTTTTTTATTGTCTTTGGTTTGACCTGACCGGGAATTGAACCCAAGTTTACTGTTTCAGTCGCAGACGCTCTATCCACTCGACCGCTGGTTAATTAACAGAGTTTTCACGAAAATTGTCATTTAACAGCTGACCAAAAAGCTCGAGAAGCTGAAAGTGTAAGCCGTGACCTCGAGAAGAAGCTGTCACTGAAAGCGAAGCCTAAAAAAGATGAGCTTGTTGAACTTCGAAAAGCACAAGACAAGGCCGTTGGAAGTCGAAAACTTGCAATTTCAAAGAAAGAAGTTGCCGAATTTAAGAAAAAGTGAGTCGCCATTAAAAGTTGGTTTTTGTTAGAAACAAAACAATGTAGTGGCTGCACTTTTTCGTATTACATCTTTATTCATTAAGTTGCCATGGCCTGGAGACAACGAAGGACTTTCGGTCTTCAAGTCAAGCTACCACGTGACCATCGCACACCGTGGAGGCTTCACACTGTCTCTTTATTTATATTTTTAACATCAGTCAAGCAGAAAATCTGTGAAATCCAATTTCTCTGGTTTGACTCTATCAAGAATCGAACCAGAGCCTATCGTTTTAGTAGCAGACGCTTTATCCGCTCGACCGCTGATATGTATTGTCGATAAGCTACTGGTGTTTGTCAGAAAGAACGGCTGAACTTTCAAACCCTGCAATGCTCCACGACAAGTTGAGTGGCATAGTACGGTTGAGTAGTTACTGGGTTAGACATACCGTGATGCTAGGTAGTGGCAACGTCCTATTTTTTCCAGTGTGCGAATTGGTGAAACTGCACATTCTACAGTTGGATGGAGACTGCTTGAAACGAACTCTATCAACGGAAAACTGCTTGCAAATTTAAAACTAGTAAAATGAAAATATATTACTGTAGAATGAAAGCAAACTTAAAACAATTATTTTTATGATTCAAAGTTGCTTTAAATTTTTTTCCGAGAGTTTTAAATTTTAGTTTCAAGATAAGTAAGTCTAATTATTTGAGATAACTACCTTAATTTAAAAAATAAAACTAATGCAATAAAGTGAATATCATTGTTTCTTTTTGTTGCAGGTCATTAAAAGATAAGAAAACACTGGATTTTGTATTTGGCTTCAACATAGAAAACCGCAAATATTATGGAATGTTCATATATAACTGCAGTCGGCTGATTCGGATGTATGAAAGAGTGGGACCCCAAGTCAATGGAGGCGTGTAAGTACACGTAGCATATGCTAAACTATCTCAGAATACTGTAAAAATTAACTTAATTGATATCTGCACATACCTAATTAAACTGTACTGTGAATGCTTGAATTTAGTCTTTTTACGATGGAGATGATACTCTGCAGTAATTTTTTTCGGTTTATAAACCGCGATTTGTTTCACTGGCATTCTCTTTCTTCATTGAGCTCTCACATCTTTCTCTCCTGGTTTTACTATACTTTTTAAACGGTCTATTACGGTGTATTTTCTTGTTTACGGTAAATTCTAACGCTTTTTTAAAAGCATCAATGATTTCATTATCTTTTGTCAACAAGTGCTTTTTCAACTACGATTTCAAATTGTTCTGTTAGTGTTGTTTTAAGTTAAAAATGCATTGCAGAAACTGCGCCGGCGTAATAGGTGTAGTGAATGTACCTTATCTGGTGCTGGAGCCAACCCATAATAAGCAACATTTTGCCGATAACAAAGAATACAGACATCTCCTCAAGGCCATGGGTAAGATGTAACATTCGTGTACTATTATATTAAACTTTTTCTTACTGGCATGACTGTAACTTTTGCATTCATATGCGTAATGCATCTGTTTAAGATTCAAATGACGAACTGTAGCTTTTTAAAGTTTCGATTTGAGAGATTGTATTATTGCATTTGCCGCAAATGTGATCTGCTTTGGTGAAAAGTTATTCTAGTAGCGAATAGTCAAAAATTGTTGGGGTTGCCAAACTCAGATTTTTGGTGATTTTTCCGTTTTAGATGATCGAGCACTAAGCTGCTTCCAAAGACAGTCAAACATATTAAACTTTTCTGCCATCTTTTCTTTTTTAACTGGGAATGAGAATTGGTATTACATCTCACCAAGTTGACTTGGCCTGTAAACAGCGAAGATACCTTTCGGTTTTCAAGTCAAGCTGTCACCTGCCCACGTGTCTGCCACACACGGTGAAGGCTTTGCACAGTCTCTTAATGCTAAACATACAGTAGGAAAGCTTTGAATACCAACTTTTCTTGTCTTTGGTTTGACCCGACCGGGAATTGAACCCAAGTTTACCGTTTCAGTAGCAGATGGTTTATCCATTCGACTGATCGGTTAAATGATGCAAGCTAAAACCCACAGAGTTTGGGCAACAAAGTGTACAAATTTTTCAAATACTGGCATTGAAAAAAATGGTACTGTTGGCCAAAACCGAACAAAAACTACTGCATACTTGATATAACAGCATTAGTTTGGTAGGTGATCATTGTTTTCACGGCCAGTAATGGTTAAATGGTTTGAATAAAATTTGTCTGATCTGAATAAGGCGTTGTTTGTGGAATTAAATTCTTTTGAAAACACGTTTCAAATGGTAGTGACTATTTCACCGAAAATTTTAAAGTTAAAGTCAATAAAATGAAAATGAGGAATATTTATTTTTCGTTTACTTTCTAACGGTTAAGATTAGAGTTTGGGTTAGGTTTGGGGTTAGTTTTAGAGGAAGAAATTGAGTTTGGGTTAGATTTAGGTCAGAATTAATGAAAACCAGATAAAAATTTCTAGTAAAATAGTCTTTTTCTATCGTAAATTCCGTAAACTTTCGTTTTTTATCTTTTTTTTTGTCATATAATCACTTAAACCTGCTTTCATCTTTAAGTCGTATGTCTACTGCTATTTCAGGCGATCATCTTCAATGCTATTGGAAAGATTCTAAAGTTGCAACCGGAAAAGGTGTTATAGCTTTTTGGGAAAACTTTGGCTACTTGTCAGAATCCTGGGGAAATCCCCCATCGAACGAAGAGAAATATTTGAGACAACGAGCAATACACACTTCCAAAGTTATCCAGTGCGGTGAGACTCAACGTCTGGTTATTTGTTGATATTTTGGTGATACTTTGTTGGTCAGTAGCGTAGCCAGGGGGGGGACCGGGGGATTATAGCCCCCCCCCCCCATTGGCCTGTCAACCAAAATGCAGAATGAGGAAAATACCACGTTTTTAGCTCTTCTGAGACTTTTTTTCGCTGAAATGGACCAAAGAGTGATTTAAAGTATCTTTTTAAACATATATTCATGGGGGAGCTACTTTGTCAAAAATTAAAGTCACAAATTAATGAAAACTTTGAAAAATGTCCAAAAATAAGTAGGGGAGGGGCTATTCTGTGTTAGTTAATTACTAATCACTTCTCTCAAATATCTTTCAATTAGCCCCCCCCCAATTATTTTTCTTTATAAAATATAGACGAAATAGATTACTCCGTGTGAGTTTTGTTGAATAATAGGATTTTATGATTTACCAGCATGTAAACAAGAGAACTAAGATGTTATCATTAGCCACCTCCCACATAGCCCATTAATGCAACCAGTTGAATCATGTTGTGCTGCCAATTTTTATGCCACGTTTTAAAAGCATTATTTTTTATTACAATAGCCCTAAAATTAAGTTATTTTTTCAAAAAAATGCAAAATTTTCGGCGGCTTTCCCAGACCCCTAAAATAGCCCCCCCCCCTTTGCGAATTTCTGGCTACGCGCCTGTTGTTGGTTGACACTCAGTATCTATTTAAACTACATAAATATAAGGTTTCCAAAAAAAACATTGCTTTTAAGCTTCCCTTGTGAAAAGTTGATTTCTTCGCTGCAAGAACTGGCTTTTAGGAAGGCAAGCCCCGTTGTACGAGAAAGTGATACTTTATACTTTCTTAAAATCCTGCTCTTGTGTGTGCTGTTCTGCCCCTCCCCCCTTCCGTTCCTTCGTGCTGTGGTGTTGCTGTCTTAAACGCAAGTTGTATTTTTTGGAAATAAGTTGGTTTAAGTAGATACTAAAAGTTTGTCAAGTGCAATCCTGTTTAGCTACAGCTGCACAAAAATCGAAAAAAAAGCATTGATATTTTAGTATGCAAAACGCCGAACTAGATGCATTTAAAAAGTCACTTATGCTTTTTACAGGTCAGCTTTTCGCCTCCATTAGCACGGTTTATTAAATTCTGTCTTTAACGATTGATAACTTTTTCATTTTTATGCAATCTGATTTTTGAACAGATGGGTGCTTGAAATGGAGAACTTTACCTTTCCAGCGTGAAATGGTGGGGAAAGAACCCCCGGACAACTGGATTTGTTCCCTCAATCCTGACTCGAAATTCAACAAATGCCAGTGCCCTGAAACTTTTCCGCAAATTCCCGTTGGCGAGTTTCAGAAAGAAGCTAAAACGAACGAACAAAAAAAAGCTGATCTTCAAGACAAAATGGAAAAAATGCAAAAAGAGCTAGAGAAAGTTTCGGTAGGTTTAAATCTACCGCAAAGTCTCAACATAATAATTTCTTTAACATCCTTTTGTTTTTTGTTGATCTCAATTCCATCACGGCTTACTACAGCTAAGTTTGGGGCAGAGACTGGATGTTGCTAGCAGCACGGAACGTTTTGCTTCTCAGCCGCGAAACTTTTTTTAGGTTCTTTGGTTAATAACCAGATTCTATCGCCATTGTTGAAATTCTCAAACAAAATAATTCATTAAAAAAAAACAGTCCTATTATTATTATTTTATTTGAATGAGATTGAATAATGATAATAGAACTGATGTTTGTAGAAATTGACGAAGTGATAATTCACAAGAAATTGTAAAAATTAACATTTAAAAAAAACAATTAAGAAAATTGCTGTAGAGACTAACCGAAACGTCTTATTAGTTATTACAATTGAACAATATTAATAATAATTTCGCTTTTCCTAAATTTGTTACCAATGTTCTGAGTATTTTGCAGAAAATTCAAACAGTTACTAGCAGCAGAGATGCAATGAAGAAATTAAGTGCGCCAATGGCGAAGAGGAGGAAAACTGTTGAGTCCTCCTCCTCCTCCGAGGAAGAAGAGGATGAATCTGAGGACGAGGTCCCAGTCTCCAGGCATCAGGTTACTCAAGATTCAAAAATGAGCTCCACCAGCGTCGGATACAAGGTAAAACTTTTTTTGGGGGGGTGACTATTGGATTTGTGAAAAGAATGGGAGCAGCTCAGCCATTGAACCCCTGTGAAAGAGATTTTTGTGTTGGTTTAGATTTTTCAAGGTACAGAAGATTTGTTCTGGCCGGCCGGTTGGTTCAGTTGTTGACTAACTCGCTTTGGAATCATAGGTTGGAAGTTCTGTTCCTGGACTATTCAGAGCTGACGCAGCTCCTCATCTAGCATGCTTGTGTTACTTGTTCTTGTTTTGCAATTCTTTTTTTTTATTTTATGTTTCATTTTTGTGTTCTTTCTTGGAGAAGAAATGATCAAAATGTGCCAAAAAAAAATGGACATGTTAAAGGAAGGTAGAGTCTGTTCTATGTGTTGTCAACGCCGCGCCACTGCTAGAACAATCTTCGTATGAAGCTGTGTAGCGTTCGGCATGAAATAAAGTTAAAATAAACTCAACAAGATTGTCACAAGTTTCGACGCTGTGCAGTGTGCAACGTGTAGAATAGATTGTGAATTATTTAACGTCAAAATTTAACGATTTCATTATTTCTTTATACTTTTGTTTTTTCATGTTAATGTTGAATTTGAGCTCGATTATTTTGCATTTTTTTGTTATAGCGACGGGCTAGTAGTACCAGCAGCCGAGCGAATAGTACCAGCGCCAGCACAACAAATACTACGAAGAGAACTGTGGCTAAAAAATCAGCTCCTTATAAAGAACCACTGCCAAGAAAATCAAGGGTTGGTAAATTTCTTTTTTTCTGCACACCTTTTGCAACCGTAACACGTCTTTTATGGTACTTTTTTTGTGGTATTTGAATTTCTTCTGTTTTCTCTACCAAGTGCCAACTGGGGGTGTCCGGTTTATGTTCACATATCACTTTGGTCAATGAAAGGGGATGATCATCCTGAAGATTTTAAATAATATCAGTTGCGGTGTTGGTAATTTGAATTAGAAAATAATTAGAAAACAAATGTGCAGAAAACTGTTGAAACATCCGTTTCCGTTGAACAAGATAGAAAAAAGTGTGGATATTTTACTCTTGATATGATTTAGTTATTGTTACAGCTTAAACTCTGTTAGCTTTAGGTAAGGTAGCAAAATTGCTTTGAATAAGACCCGAGCTCGTGTTTGGAGTCTAACGACATTAGGATGCACACTGCAGACAAAACCGCGCTGCGACATAAAAGCGCAAATCGTGATTTAAAAAAGCGCAAAATCTTGAAGGTGCACGCTCATAAAACTGCTTTCAAGGCAGTCCACTACCGCTGCCCAGACCCATACCATAGCCTTTTCTCAAGAAACTGAAGAACAAAACTTATATTTTCTTAATCACAATTTGCGTTCTGTTGTCACAGAGTCATCACGCCGTTTTGTATTCGTCCTAACTTATACGGTCAAGTTCGGTTATGTTGGCATTTGTTAACCAAGACATATATTTGGCGTCGGGGTCGTGCCAGTCCTTCAAGGCTAAGCTATATCGCAGCAAATAATTTCGAATTAGTAGGGATGTACGTTTTGAGAAATGACTTGATTCATTGCATAGTTTTAAATCACAAATGTACCGACCACCTTGTTAACAAATCTTTAATGCGTTTGATATTTAGGCTCCCGTTGCTGTCGAGTCCTCGAGTGAAGAAGAAGAAGACGACGATGAAGAGGATGCCAAAGAAGCAGGTAAATTTATGTACAGTAGATTATTTTTCCAGACAATTCGACAAACACTAGTTTTTCATGAATTAACTATAGTGGTTCTAGTGTGGTATCATCAAGTTGCAACGTTGGCGGTGTTTTTAGCTTGTCTATTGTGGGCTCGGCTAGGGCGTTGAGATCTTCAGTTTCTTCAAGGTTAATACTGGTCGCAGTTCGTTATGAAGTGGTCAATGACTTCACATTTTCCGCGAACAGTTTTTCGAATTCTTTGGCGGTGTTTGGTACTGCCTAAACGGGCAACTCTGTCTCGATACTCTTGATTCTTTTCCAGGGCTTTGCGTGGAAGATTTTCACCTCCTAAGTGATCGTGGTTGTAATGTTTGTAGCCTCGTATGTGCGTACATAGTATGTACTTGTTGCAACTGAGACCGGTGCATTTTTAAATGAAAATATGTAGTTTTTGGGTCCCACATACTTAAAAACTTTTAACTGACTTGTAGCTGGTTTCCAAAGTTACCCACACGAAACCGACGACCTTCAGTGGAGTGAAACGTTTCTGTCTTGCGTTGACTAAAATACTGCATAAATAATGCTTTTGTGAAATGTGTTTATGCAGAAATATTTCCAACTGTTGGACTTAATAAAGAAAGCTTGGTTGGGCAGTATAGACCATTTCACAGCTTGCGTTTAAGTTTTAACAGAGTAGTGGAGCTGAAGTTAGTTTTGATTGACTGACTGATCCATATTCATCCTCCGCTCACGAGGAAGCGACGGTGGCGGTTTTATTTTGGACGAATCATCCTCAACCGCTTAAGACAGGGGCCGGCAACTTACTGCCTGCGGGCCGGATGCAGCCCACCAAGGCATTTTACCCGGCCCGCGACCTTTTATTGCCATCCGGCCCGCAATCTTTTTTCAATGACAGATATGCAGTAATAAACCGCCGAAATGATTTTCATCTCATGGCGAAAACCTTTGATTGTGGTCTTTGCCCTCAATGAGGCCGTAAAAAGGCCTGAATTTCTGGCGAATACCTCTTTTTTGGACTTCGCTACCGATTCCTCTGAAAAAAGGCTTGAACTTCTGGCGAAGACCTTTTTTTTTGTTTGGTTTTCGCTATCGATTCGTCCGGAAAAAGGCCTGAATTTCTGGCGAAGACC
Source organism: Trididemnum nubilum (assembly GCA_963965965.1). Classification (NCBI taxonomy): domain Eukaryota; kingdom Metazoa; phylum Chordata; class Ascidiacea; order Aplousobranchia; family Didemnidae; genus Trididemnum; species Trididemnum nubilum. The sequence continues at coordinate 30,021,280 of OZ014486.1, forward strand.
TTCTTTCTCTTTTGGTCCGCTGTAATGGTGGCGGCCCGCTGGAACCTTGTTAGAACTGAATGTGGCCCACTAGTTGAAAAAGTTGCCGACCCCTGGGTTAGGCGTTGACCGTATTCCAGTCTTTACCGATTGATGTTTGACTTGGCACGTAAATTTGCTGCTTGTTCGTAAAGCGCCTTATCCAAGGACGCAACAACCTGACTAGGGTGCAGGTTGAACCGGAATCATGCGATTAGATCATCGTAAATTAACGCCTTTGTCCTCTCTGCCACGATGCCAACCTTGTTTGTTCTTGACGTTTTTGTTTCAACTATTTGTTCAGTAGCCAAGGTGAAAAAAGTTGTAAAACTGGATTCTGGTAAACAAATCCCTGGTTAACAAATACTTAAACTGTTGTAGATACTCGGACTCGTGTCGGGCAGGCAGTTGAAGTAAACATTAGCGGAAAATGGAGAGCTGGACGGATCGTCTCATCAAAAGTACTCCGTGGTCAACCCACTAAATTCAAAGTGAAGTTCGATCAACACACGCAGGTATGATTGTTGGACTGATTACTTCAACCGTTTAGTTTCATCTTTCCTAGTTGACGTTCAGCAATAAAAAGGAGCAGTAATTTCGAAGACCGAAAGGTCCTTTCGCTCTTTCCTGTCCGATGCAACTCGATGAATAAAATGTAATTACAGTCACAATTTGTAACTTTTTATAATTTTTCAGGACCGATTTGACAAATGGTGCGTAGAAGGTTCCAGCGATTTTCGTTTCGTTAACAGTTCCGATTTTCTCGCTAACGGGGCTTCCCCCTCGTCCAGTTCCACTGCGACGACTACTGCGAAGCAAAAGAAATCTGAAAGTGCGAAAAAATCCGACGACAAAGCAATGGAACTCCACGAAAATGCATTGGGAAAACTCCGGTAGTTAAAAATGACTGGTGATTAAGCCAGGTCGCTTGCAAAACATCTTCGCACATCTTTCGCTCGAATCAGTATATCAGAGTTTGTTTTTCAAGTCAGCTGCTCAAACAAATGGGCCTAAGTTGTATGGTCTGGTTGCAACGGTTAATGCTTTAGCGGTTAGTTATAGCTTCTGTTATTGAAACGGCAAACTATGGTTTGATTCCTAATTGAATTGAAGCAAAGGCGTAAATTGGTATTCGCAGCTTCACTGCTTGACGTTCAGCATTAAAAGGTACCAGTTCAGAACTCCCACTCTTGATTGGGAGACAGGTGGCCTCTCGACTCCAGCAACAGAATGTGATTTTGCGGGCTACGTAAAGATTAAATATTGTAACTGCGAATTAAAAAAAAAGCGTCTTTCAATAGAATAAAATAATGCCTCCAACGGACTGTTTCACGTTTAGGTTTTTTAGGGACATGACAATAAAACCAAAAAAACAAAGTAAGATAGTATTAAAATCTGGCCCGTAAAAAAATCGTGAAAAGTTATCGTTCGAATCAAATTCTCATAGCTCTCCTTCCCTAATACGGCCAGGACAGGCTACTCATAACAGCAAACACCCTCTCGTCAGTCAAAAGCTGATACACAGATCGTGGATAGTGGTGCAGAAAAAATGGGTGAGGTAGGAAAAACCTGGTATTGCATAAACTGAAGTAAAACTGTCACAATTTTAGACGTTTCAAACCAATTTTGTTCATTATCAGTACAGTAGTCTAGAAACAGTAAAATCTTCACGTGATAAAACTGCTAACTATACACTAGGGTATATACGCCTACCAGATGACATGCAGTGTACACTGCACAGGTGTGCTATAAACTGTAATATTAACCTTTTTTCCGTTTTTCAACTTTGGTTTTTCTGTGATTGGTTCTTCTAAAGTTGCTAAACTATTATTCGCTGTTGTTAGTACGTTTGTGCATTGCATGTCGTCTTTTAGGCATACGTATGAGTGAGCACATTGATTTTACTGTTTTTAGATTACTGATGATGAACTAGATTAGTTTGAAACGTCTAAAATGAAAATTAATCTTTTGGCTCTTTTGCACTTGACTAAAATCATTGAAATTAATTTTAGAACTTGCCTACGATATTTTCTTCCTCCTCAATGGCAGATGCCTAAAGAAGAAATCAATAAATTGTCTCTGGAAGAACTGGTTGAATTTCCTATGGTATGTATTGCGTTGACTCTTAGGATTTTACAAGTAACATTTACGATGTCACATATGTTGAAATTGCTTTTTCGAATTTGGCCTCTCCAAATTGCAAAAACACTTTTATTTGCATTGCACGCAGGTCTGGTTGCATATTTTCGAAGTGTATCCTTTTTTTTTTTTTTTTTTTTTTTCGAACTTCAATTTGGTATCTCTCTGGCTGGCATCGCTGCCATAACCCTAACTCTAATGTAAGGATCTGAAGAAAAAGAATAAAAGAGCCCAGCGCAAATCAAACTCTAGTGTGAGACTTGTCAGGCACGCGCTTTAACCACTGCACCGCAGAGATGCTATTCAATCGTCCAAGTGACGTATTTAACTCTAGTTAATGAGAAAAAGCGATAGATTGCAAATATAAGGGTACATATCATTAAAATGCGGTCCAGCCGATACTAGCGTAAATTGTGATTGTGCGAGCGTATCCATAGTTTATTCTAACCAACTGGCAGCTTGTACGCTGGTAGGCGATTACGCCCAGCGTTCCGAATTTCTGTTTAAAATAAACTAAGGATACGCTGATATGCTCAAGATTTTGCTTGGAGTGTAGACCGAGCCTAAGTCGTCCAGTAAATCCTTACTCCAGTCACAGTGTCGTTTGTACCTGGAAGCGAGGTTTATGATCTGCAATTTTTATTAATGGACAGGGTTGCCATATTCTGGAAAAGTCCTGTTTTTGTTTTTTTTGCTGTCCTGGAAAGTCTTCGAATTTTGTTTATAAGTCCTGAAAAATATTTGAAAAGTTTTCCCGTGATTTACCAGGACAGATTGTGAAGTTGTTTTTTTTTTGTAATAACTGGTACCTTGTAATTGTACAAAGCCGTTGTTGAAATAATGTGCATTGTTAAGGTCCTTTAAAAAGCTTTATTGTATTGTTAAAAAACAGAGCTTATTTGTACGCTGGAACGCAAACAAAAAATCGCTATCCTAGCCCTAACTCATCCTTAAATCTAAACCAAACTGTAACCCTAGCTCTAACCCTAACGTTAATCCTAACCCAAACTTAAAATCTTAACCAAAACCGTAACAATAATTTAAAAACTAAAAGAGAGTAAATGAGCGCCCGTTCTTCTGCTGTTTGCTTTATTATTCTTTTTAAGCATTTCTTACTTGTACGGTAGATTGCAAATAAGCACTCCTTGTCAAAATGCCAAAATTTGCACTTTGCAGTATAGTATGTATAAATTATTGAACATTATTAGTAAGAGTAAATTTATGGATAGCAATTTATTGCAATGTGATACTCTGGTAGCAGTATTACTGCAAGTAGCAGTGGCTTAGCGGGCTATAGGCTCCGCATTGATCCGTTGACCAAAATGCACAATAAGAAAAATACGACGTTTTTCGCACTATACTTCTGTGGCAGTTTTTTTGCAGTAATATACACTCTAAAGTAATTTAAAGGCCATTTTGAAACATTATTTTGGGGAGGGGCTAATATTGGTCAAAAATAAAATCAGCAGAGATGGAGTCCTCGAGGACGTCCTTGGCCTCAAGGACACATTTTGAAGTCCTTGGCTTCGAAGGTCAAGTCCTTGGCCTTGGCCTCGAAGCTTCAAGTCCTCGAAAATTGCCCTGTCCTCGGCTCGAGGACAGCACTACTTCTTGAACAGTTGAAATTTTGTTGGAAAACGCTAGAAACCTCGCGGAAAATTTGCGAACACCTTTTTTGTTTTCCTCACATGGAGCATAGGTGTAGCCATGGGGCATAGGTGTAGCCAATTGAAATTTCACCGAAAACGCCTATCGTTTCTTCAGTTTCTTTTTAGCATTTTTTGCTTACAACTGTAACTAACAACAATATTGAAGACCAGGGGCCCCGGGCCCCCCCTCAATTTAATTGTTGCTTGCCAATTTAAACGTATATCCCGAAAGAAATGGAGAGTTTTCGTCCTAAAAGTTGCTATCTCAGGCCCTTATTTAGCCTTTTTATGAACGTAATGCATTAATCGTGGCCGGATTTACCATAATATGGCGCAGTACCAGCTAGGGGCCTTACGCTGAAATCGTAAGACTTTTTTTGGTCTTCACTTATATTTGGCAAAAAGAAGTTGCGAAAATCTCCAAAGTGCCAGGGGCCTAGCGCGATGTAAATCCGGCCCGGCAATAACATGGTTAGTAGGCGTAGCCATCCATTGTACTATTTTTCAATAACAATTCAGTAATTCACCTCCAACATCGCCGGTTTTTACTCACAAAATACTTTTTTTTTTAAATTAGCCATGAAAAATGCTAATTGAACAAATCATTGAACTTCAGTTGAGGGGGCCTGGGCCCCCTGGCCGAACATGTACTCCTATAACTGGTTATTTTCATGACAAAACAAAAACCTCAAAGGAAAATCTTTGAGTGGATTATTATTTACTGCTAAAATGTTGCAAGAGACGCTGCACCTTACTTCCCCCTACCTGGACCAAATTACTGACAATTAAAATTTAACTCCAAAATGCAAGATGTTAAACGTGTTTTGGACTTAAATTGCAAGGAAAAGGAGGATTAAACAATTTAATTTTTTTAATTGGCTTTTAAATGTCAAAAATCTAGTGCTTTCAAATGGCTCTGAACACTTGCGAAATGTGATTGAATGGCATTAAAATAGTTTTTGTACCAAAAACTTACAAAAAATCGCCCAACTGCTGGGGGCTTCGCCTCCAGACCCCCAAAGCCTCCGACGGCTGGGGGCCCCGCCTCCAGACCCCCGTCTGTGATACGTTTGAGTTGCACTGGCTTTCTGAACACGTTTACAAAGTTAGATATTTTCACTTTTTAACTATTAGTTTAAGCTCTCTCTCTTCGCAAAATTCTGGTTACGTGCCAGCAGGCAACGATTTCAGATCTTTCATCCTACGATATCTTTGCCCCACAAAAACTTCCTCTTTGGAAAAATTTTGATGACGTCATTGCATGTGATTTGTGGTTTAGGCCTCCCCCAATCAAAAATTCTGGGTACGCCTATGAACTGGAGATCGCCTGAAAAACTTTTTTGAAAACTTTTTTTTTATTTTGGAGAACACTTGCGGCTGTGTCCTTGGTCCTTGGCCTTAGCATCGGATTTTTTTTGTGCCCTTGACCTTGGCCTCGAGCCTTGTGTCCTCGACTCCACCTCTGAAAATCAGTAACAAGTAAATAAAAATGGCTGAAAGTAAACAATCAATCCAATCGCTTGATGCAAAATACTTAACGTAGGCTTTGTAAACAAAATGTAAGGGGTCTATTCGGTTTTTAATTCGGTTAAGTACCAATCACCTCTCTCAAATCTCGTTTCATTAGCCCCTCCTCCCAAATTATCTTTATCTAGCATTATAAAATACCGACAATTTGGATTAATGCTTGTGAGCTTTTTCAAAGAAAGTGCTTATTTGCACTGTAGCATGCAAATGAACTCTGCCTATAGAGACTAAGAAAGCTAAAAGTGGGTGCTTATTTGCTCATTTTTAATATATTATCGTTAGGGTTAGAGCTAGGGTTGCAGTTTGCGTTAAGTTTAAGATTGGGGTTAGGGCTAGGATAGCGTTTTTTGTTTGCACGCTGGCGTGCAATTAAGCTCTGCTTTTTTCAAATGATTAGATATTGTGGTTTACTGGCTGGAAATAAAGCTAGGACTCAGGTTTTATCGTTAGCTATCACTAGAGCTCGACCTATCTATTGGTCTGACAATATATATCAGGCCGAGCCAATATATCGTATTGGCTATCTATCGCCGATAAAATATCGGCTAAGTGCAATTACTTTTAATTGTTTATTTTTTAGAGCAAGCGCGAGCGCTCTTGTGTTTTATTTGCTTAGTATAGGAGGATTGGTGAAGCTAATTAAATGTGTCAAGTTAATTGAAAAATTGAAAAATTAGTGTCAAGTTAATTGAAAAATAGTCACAAATTTTTCGTAGTTATTAAACGGGCATTTAGGTCGGAAATTTATTTGCTCAATTTTCTCCCAAAAAACTTTGACAGATCTGAAGACTAACTTCACCAAATTTGAGCTTTCTACGACTTTCCGTTCCTGAGATGTAACAGTTTAGATTTCCCCTTAGGCAGGCTTTTTTCCCTTAGAAATTTTGCCAGTTGCCAATTAGAAACAAACTTTCAAAAAGTTACTGCTTGTTCCGGATTCTCAATAAATGTTGCGGCAGAGTTACAGTACTGTAAAACACAGTAAAATTTTAGAACTGCAAAATTAGCTGCTTTTCAATAAATGTAAGCCAGTTTTTCAAAAATTAATCTTCTGTCATAATACCGACAAAATGGTAACACTGAAATGAGAGGAAATCAGCTATCTTTGAACTGTAATATCTAGAAAACGAGAAGGCGTAGAAACTCTAAATTGGATGAGAATGCAATTTGGTCTTTTCCCAACATTTTGGTCAAAAGTGAAAAACTTGACTTCAATGCCCGTTTAAGTTGATATATCGGTTATCGGTATCGGCCTAAAAATTTCCAAAATGCCCTTATCTGTCTGAAAAAGTTACGTCGGTGGAGCTCTAGCTAACACCCTCATTCTGTATCTCATTTATGCAACCAGTGTAATCGTGTTTTTGCAGAGCTAATTTCTATGCCACGTTTCAAAAAAGCAATAATCTTTACTGAACCACGCCTAAATTTAAGTTATTATTGCAAAAAATTGCAAAATCTTTGAGCGCTGGGGGCTTTGCCCCCAGACCAAATGGCTTCCGGAGGCTAGGGGCTCCACCCCCATGTCCAAAAGCGCAGCCGTCCCATTGCAAATTTCTGGCTTTGCACTTGGCTAGTAGTCAGTATTAGGAATAAAAATGCGTTTCGTCAAATTTTTTCCTCAATTACAAGTACAAAAAATAGGTGCATGAAAGAATATTAGTCAAAATTAAATTTTAAGTCCTGTAAAAAAAAAAGCTTAAATAGTCCTGGAAAATGACCTTGGAAAGTCTTGGAATTTGATTTTGCGGTTTCTGTGGCAACCCTGAATAGACTGACTCTTGAATGCTAGCTATTCTCCTAACTTCTCTATAATTGCGATTTTTTTTGTTATTGAAAGCGACAGGCTGATGATATCTTCTTTTATTATTCAGTACATGTATATAGCAAACTTGACCAATGTTATTTTACCATATAGGACAGGGGAACTGTAGTTTTTTGTCTGATACTTCTTCAAAACTTAAGATTTTGCTTGTTTCGTATGTGTTAAGGCATATGATATTCATACAGTAGGCGTTTGCTTTGCTGAAGCTGAAAAAACTGTGGATGTTTGAAAGCTCAAAAATGTATTTGTGCCTCTCACACATAGTTAAAATTCATGCGAAAGCGAACTACATACCGCACTATCCTAACAGCTTATTTGGAAGCGTGTTGCTGGCTCGCGCGACGCTTTGCTTAGCGTCGTTGGAAAACAAAAACATCACAGTTTTTTTGCTTCATCGAGGATTGGGGTTTCTGTTTTACTTGCACTTTTTTTTGTTAGAGCATGAGGCTCGTCTTTGCTCAAAGTTAAAGAGCAAATGAAAAACAATGCCAGCCTTAGCATGAAAAGAAATTAGTGAAAACACGAGCTAGTGCAACGCATGAGCAAGTAATCAGTGGAGTTTTTATGGTTGTTTCTAGATTGCCATTGTTGATTTGCCGAAGTGTAATCATATACCACAACAAAAGACAACTTTAACTGAGCAAGAATATAGATTTGTATCACTTTATTCTCCAATAAAGTTAATGAGGTTGAAAATTTAAAAGCAACCTGCCTCAACCCAAAATTTACTGTACTGATTGCACGGCAGTTTTATTTAATTTGATTAAAAACAGTAAAGCCTTATGTAAAAGAGTAAAATTTTTAAACGTTTCGGACTTAGCTATATCCATCATCACTAAAAAGCTGTCGTAGACTTAGCTATGTCCATCATTTTTTTTACTGTTTTAGATTTTACTTTTTACTGATGATGGACATAGCTAAGTCCGAAACGTTTAAAAATTTTACTATTTTAAGTAAGGCGTTACTGTTTTTAATCAAAATTTACTGGTTCTTATAAAAAATAAAAAAAGATTAACTTTTTTTTTTTAGGATGATTTTTTTGACCACTATGAAAAAGGTCTACGGCGGTTGGTGAGCAACTTCCGCACACAAGCCGAGCAGCAGAAAATAGCTGCGGAAACTGCTCGGCAGGAGTTGGCTGAAGCCCAGCAATTGTTGTTTGATGTGCTTTATAAATTTGACAAGGTAATAATTTTTTTTTTTTTTTTTTGCATTCGGAAAACTTGAATATCTGTTAACCTATTTTAGACGAGGAACCGGAAAAATGCTCTCTCACTCAGTTTTTTCGTGATAAATCTTTAGAAATAAGCTTTTTACTTCAACCCAGCTTGACTTTAAGTCAAATTGATTCATTTGAGGCGATTGTGACGCTGTTTTAAAGCACTAAAAGCTAGGCTACTGTCGCGAAGTCCCGAAGAAGCCTTGCGATGTTACATTCTAGTTGCCTATTAATGTTTTGTAACACCGTTGTCAAAACAAAAGGTTAAATGCCCAACTTGCTTAATATTAATCTTCTGTCACAATGCAGACAAAAGTGCAACAGTAAAGTATTAAGTGATGACTAAAGGCAAAATCAATGAAAGTATTGATTATTGAAAGTTAGGTGAATTGTATTAGACTAGATTGGCGTTGACTCTATGCTTTTTGACCGAGCCATTTCAGAGATATTCTACTTTAAACACGACGTAGGGGCCTCTAATTGAGTCTAATGTTATAATTTTTATTGGCAGCCCTAACGTTGTTAGCGATGCCTTCCCAGTTCTAACCTAAAGCAACGTCGTTATTAGGCTACTGCATTGAGTCGTTTCGTTGCACACTAATCAGGTTGATCTTGTTAGCAGAACAGATCCGAGGCGGTAAAAAGAGTATACTGTACTTGTTTGGTAGCCTAGTTATCTCAGATCAAGCTCTCAAATACATTTCGATGTAAATCACAACCTAACCTAGCAATAAGGGTTTTATTACTAGGCTACAAAGTACAACCTCATACCTGATAATAAGACTACCGATTCTTGAGTGACCCTAGAATAAACTTTTCCAACTAAGTTGTGAACAACGGTCTACTACTCCTATAACTCCACTAGCTGTACTTTTGCTTGTTCTTAGACGTTTGTTACGTAGGTTACCTACAATGTACTTTTTTTTCAGCTGGGATCTGTTTTGCTGACGAGATCAAACTGATCCGACGAGATCAAGCGAAACGGCTCAATGCAGTAGCCTAATAGCGGCGTTGCTTTAGGTTATAACTGTAAAGGCGTTACTAACGGCGCTAAGGCTATCAATGTCAGGGTTGCTAATAAAAACTATTACATTAGAGGCCCCGATAATAAAAATAAAAAAATGTTTGAAGTAGAACATCTCTGGAACGGTTGGGTCAAGAAGGGTAGAGTCAACGCCAATCTAGTTTTATACGATTGGCCTAACTTTGGATAACCTCATTGATTTTGCCTTCAGTCTTCGTTTAAAGAAAATTGTTAACTCTAAAACTGCAATAACTCCGAAACGGCAAGACATAGTATGCTTAACTTTGATGATGTTGCATTTTAAACTCTCAATGTTTCCTAATCAACAGTGAAAAATTAGACGACCTGAATGCATTTGGGCAAGTTAATGCAAAACGTTAGCTTCGTTAACCACTTGTCGGTTAACAAACTTCACACCTCCCTTAACGTTAATCCGTTATTTTCAGCTTCAATTAACGGAAGTTAATAAAGTCCGATGATTCGTTAATATTTTGCATATGATTTACATTTCGTTTTATTCACTCGCTTTTAGAACACGTATTGACGCTGTTGAGCTGATTGTAAGGAAATATTTATTGCTATGGTGGTCATTTTGTGTTTTGGAAGTTGCATTTTACAGTCTAATCTAATTTCAAGATAAAAACAAGTTCAAATGCACTAGCGAAGCTGCGATCGGAAAGTTTTTGGAAATTGCGAACAGCGATTGCGAATAGACCTAAGACTGCAGCTTATCATTTGCCACAAAAAAGTGCTCCTTCTCTTTTTCTATAGAACTCGTGCTAATACGCTACAAGTGCTACCAGTGCAAACTGGTTTGTACCGGTACGATGAATGAATAGTGCCAGATATTAACGACCAAAACCTTAACGGAAGTTAACAGAACTTAACGGAAGTTAATTTAGTCCGTTAACGTGAAAAAGCTTTTTAACGGATTAACGAGTTAATGAAAAAGTTGGCTTCGTTATTAACGGACTTGTGCCCACCTGTGCCTGAATGTCCTTCTAAGATAAATTCCAGTTCATTGGCTGTAAGTGTAGGATTATGAAAAAAGTATTGGCCCCTTTTCGATCTCAGGGAGAAGTTGTTACTAACCAATAAAAAATTGTTTAGGACACCCCTTCAATGTCACACGATGAAGTAGTCATATACACCAAGAAATATCTAGAAAATTCGACTTGACTGTCTCGCTTCAATGCCACTGACCAATGACTGGCTGCCACGTTTCCTAGTAAATGAAGTCTACGGTGATGTAGAAAATTGCGAGATTTCGTCCTAGGTTCTTTAGGATAGCATGCATTGATAAGTCCAATTTTTTGCGGAAATTTCTTTCAATGTGCTGATGTCTGAAAGCATAACGACCATTAACTTTGAGTCTATTTTTGTGCGCATTTTTAATTGCTTGTACAGAAACGCTGGGAACTTTTTTATTTGTGATTTCGTTTCCAATAAAATGTACCGGCTTTTTATATCGTAACAGACGTACAAGAATTATTTTGGTTTGTAAGAGTTATTCGTAGTAAAGTAATAACATCTGTCTAAAATATCTGTAATTTTTGAGTAAGAGGGGTAAGTTATGTTAGAAGTGAAAATAATTTTTGTGGTTCTAGGAGCGTACAGAGCGTAACATTTCGTACAATTTGAATACTGACAGATTTTTATTCAAGACCTGCTTGTCATGAGCTATCCACAATCGACAGTTTCCAACCAAGGCCTCCAGAGAGCAATATTGTCAGGGGGTGCGACTGAAAATTTAAGATTGTGTTCCGCCGGAAAATACGTCAAAGCAAAAAAAAGCAGGATTGGCCTAAATATCAAACTAGGTGTATCATTGCTAATTGCGTGCTAAAAGTATCACTACTGCTAATTGAGTGCGTGAACTTAGAATCTTCCTGGCTTTCTAGACCCAGGTACGATGTACCCCCGCAACCCCTCTTGTACTAAAGGTCGTCTACAGCCTCTTGCTGTTTTATCCATGAAGAAATCGAACTCTTAGTAGCGCCTGTGAACACTCTCTTTCAACACTTCAATTGGCTTGCTTTTAATAATGTTCTGCTTCTGAACGTCTCGTACAGCCATCTTTGACTTATTTCCATCGTTGACCTTTGGTCCAGGTCTTTGAGTGCGTCCAGGTTTTGCTGTTGTTCAAGCCAAAGCGGTCGAGGGTACTGTAAATGTGCTCGACTCTTTTAATGTTAAACTTTTTCCACCAAATTCGAGCTTCTAAGACTTAGGTTGTTTTTTGTAGAGATAGTAAGCACTTTTCTATCTTGGATAAGCTTACATTTTTCCAGTTTTTTTTACAAATCCAAACTTTTTCTAAAATGATGGTATTTTAAAGGCACGCAGCAGTCCTTTCAAAATATCGTTAGTTGTTACCTTGTAACACTCAAAAGCTATGTAATTGTTGCCCTGTAGCTTCGCTAGCACTATATTCAATTGAGTAGTTATGCAGAGGCGTCGCTAAGAATGGTGGCACACGGGGCGGGTTTTCGTGGTGGCACCCTTTATCGGCGAAAAAATAGGTGAAGACCAATAAAAAAAGAAAGGTCTTCTCTGCAAAACGAGTTGGTTTTCAGTCCGAAAGTATGTGTTACAGAAGCCCTCCGTAACTCTGCTGATAGTTGCTCCAGCGGAACTCTGGAGCCTTCACCGTCCGTCTTGCCAACCACAAATAAGATTTCCAAATTAGACTTTATTTTTTAACAGAAATAAAATAATAAAAAGGGCAGTACGGCACGGCAAAAAATAACTGAAATTTAACCGTAGAATAAAACTAAAAGAGCGCCGTACGATCAGTCTTCCAAATTAAAAAACACGTCCGTTTGCCAGAGCTCTAATTTTAAAATGAATGCTAGAACAAAGGTAACTCGGCCAGAGACAAAAAGGCGTGCAAGAAATTAACAAAAAGCGCGTGATTTTAAAACGCTTGCAGCCAACGGCTACAGGAAATAAGGTAACGTGCACAAACTGATTAAACTAAAGAAAAGAAGCGGCCGAGTTCGAAACTAGGGTGGAGCAACAAAAGAAAAAGAGCAATCGGTGCTGTAACAATGTGATGACCAAAAAAAAAGGTCTTTGCCTACCAATCGGTGGGTTTTCGGTCTCGAAAGAAAAAAAAAACAAATGGTGTCACCCCAAATTGGTGACACCCGGGGCGGGCCGCTCCCCCCTAGCAACGCCACTGTAGTTATGAGCCCCGAAGGGAGGAAAATTGAGCGTTTTTGTGATGACACTTATTTTTCTATAAACAAAAATCTAAGCCATTTAGGAGCTGGAAAACCTGAAGGCAGTGAGAGAACTCTATCCTAGCTCAGATCGAATTATTGGAGGAAGGCGGCCAAATTATTGAGGAGGATATTATGATATTAGATCAATGGTTCACAACCTTTTTTCCTAGCGACCCAAATTTATTGTAAAAATTAAATGTGTAAAATTTTGCGACTCCTGTATATACTGATGCATAGTTAAATTAAATGCTATGTAGAAAAAAATTTTAATGATGACAAAACTGTGTTAAAAATAGCACAATCAACTCACTGAAAATATATTTATTATTTAGCTTTCAATATGGTTATCAATCGTGCCCCGACGTAATCTGACATACTTGACCTTTGATTTCTAGTCTCCACGCGCAAAAATCTTCACTGCCGGAGTTCTATGCTAACAAAAGGGCTACAATGCATCGTTCTCTACTTCGAAGCGTTTTACAACTTTGCGGTATCCAGAAGCTCTAAATTTCACTGCGACAGGTTTTCGAGTAAAAAAAAATCCCTTACAAAAATGCAACAAGGGTTGACTACAATAAAGCAGCGTTGCGTTTAGTTTATTATTGCTTTCTGCAAGTTCCACTCTTCGCAGATGTTTACAAAAAAAACAAGCGACCCAAAAGAATTTTTAGGCGATACAACAGAAAGAATTTTTAGGTCGCGACCCAGAGGATTTTTAGGTATTTTTTAGATACCATAGGATTTTTAGATACCACAAGACACAAAGAATTTTTAGGTCGCGACCCATAGGTTGAAAACCATGGTATTAGATAGATGAAACAAATTCTTTATGCGGACGGTGTAGTTCTAATGAGTAAAAGAATTTAAAATTTTGAACAAATGGTAAACGGCGTTTGAAAGCTAAGGGATGAGGGTTAATCTTGGAAAGACAAAGATGGTGGTCGATAGGATGGAGGAAGAACCTTTAGGCAAAAAGATTGGTAGTTGCGGCGTGTGGAACTAGAGTCATGGCTAATTTGGTGTTATGCGCAGCGTGTAGTAAGTGGGTTTAGGAAAAATGAACGGATACGAAAAAGATTACTGTTTGCTTGACTAAAGATTTTGAAGCTATCAAGCAGAAATAATCATGGTAAAGCGTCTTATCCAAGAACGCAACAACGTGACCAAGGTGCGGGTTAAACAGGGATCTCGTAACATTACCAGGGATCTCTCAACATAACCAAGGAGTCTCTCAGCAACCGCATGTAAATACACCCCAGATAACGACTATGGTAATTGGTCTCAGGCATAGGTGGGCACAGCAGCGTCGGCGGGGAGGGGCTATAGCCTTGTCTATAGCGGGGGCTACAGCTCTATGGTCTCAGGTCGTGCGATCACGGTCATCGTAAAAACGACTTTATCCTGTCGGCTTCGCAGCCGACTGCCTCGTTCCCGACTTCTGAGTGCTTTAGACTTCGCCTCTAGACCTCTTTAGCTTCCAGTGTCTGAGATTCCTGGCCGTTATGTCATCATCTTTGAACAATTTATGACCTGGGACATAAGTATATGTAAATAAAACCAATTACTTATTCTTTACTAAAACCAAAGAAAAAATCTTTCCTCCAATAAATGATTGTAAAATAAAACAGCAGAGGTGGAGTCGAGGACACAAGGCTCGAGGCCAAGGACACAAAATAAATCCGAGGTCAAAAACAGCCTTTCCGAGGACAGACCCTCTCGTTGCTCTCGAGGCCAAGGACAGGAATGCTCGAAGCCAAGGACCAAGGACACAGCCGCAAGTGTTCTCCCCAAAAAAAGTCTTTAAAAAAAGTTTTTCAGTCAACCTCCAATTTATAGGCGTAGCCAGAATTTTTGATTGGGAGGCCTAAACCACAAATCACAAGCAATGACGTCATCAAAAATTTGGCTGTTGGCTTTTAACCAGGATTTTGCAAAAGGAGAGGATTCAAACTAATATAGTTGGAAAGTGCAAATAAGTAACTTTGGAGACGTTTTGAGAAAGCCAGTGTAACTCAAACGTATCACAGACGGGGGGTCTGGGGGCGGGTCCCCCAGCGGCAGGAGGCTTTGGGGTCTGGGGGCGAAAACCCCTACTGTTGGGTGATTTTTTTGTAATTTTTTGGAAAAAGAGCTATTTTAATGCCATTGAATCACATTTTGCACATGTTTGAAGCCATTTGAAAGCACTAGATTTTTGACATTTGAAAGCCAATTAAAAAAATTAAACTGTTTAATCCTCCTTCTAGTAGCAATTTAAGTCCAAAACACGTTTAACATCTTGTATTTTGGTGTTAAAGTTTAATTGTACGTGATTTGGTCCAGGTAGGGGGAAGTAAGGTGCATTGTCTCGTGAGATTTTTGTTTTGTCATGAAAATAACCAGTTATAGAAGTGCATGTTAGGCCAGAGGGCTCAGGCCCCCTCAATTGACGTTCAACGATTTGTTCAATCAGCATTTTCCATCGCTGATTTTTTTAAAAGTATTTTCTGCGCAAACACTGGCGAGTTGGAGGTAAAATTATTGAATTGTAATTGAAAAACAGTGCAATAGATAGTTACGTCTACTAACCATGTTATTGCCGGGCCGGATTTACATCGCGATGGGCTCTTGGCTTTTTGGAAATTTCGCAACATCTTTGTGCCAAATGTATGTGATTGACCTTAAAAAGTCTTAAGATTTGAGCTCAGGGCCCTTAGCTGGTACTGCGCCATATTGCGGTAAATCCGGCCTTGGTTAATGCATTACGTTCATAAAAAGGCTAGATGTGATCCTGAGATAGCAACTTTTAGGACGAAAACGGTAGAATATTTAGAAGAAATGTTAGTCCGGTAGAAATAGCTTTTACCCGGAAAAAATTTATAATAAGCTGAAATTTGGCACGATGACTCAGGACCATGTCCTGAGTGACCACAAAAAAATCCCCATGTTTTGGACGTGGGACTGTCCCCTTTTTCGGCCTTTAAAATCTGCCATCTAGTGTCAAAGAGCTTTTACTATCCGACAGCCAATCCAAAAGTTGTAGAAGTGCCAAGTTTTGAGTAATAGTTGGTTTTCAAGTGCAGGTATAAAAAAGTTTACTTTGAAACTGATGACGTCATTGTTGGTGACGTCATTGCCAAAGCTTTTGAAAGAATGACGTATTGATGGCTCGAATTGTAAATGAGAGTTAGGTTTTTGGTTCTAACTAAAAAATTGCTTAAATCAAAGTGATGATCGACGTCACAAACGTTTTTGATGACGTCATCTGTAATGAGTTTTGACTGTAAATTTGAAAGAGTGTTTGACCAAGCGAAACATTGCAAACTTTTTTTTTTAATTAGCTTTAAACTTGGGAGAATTATATTCTGAATTCAGTCGATTGAAGGTCAAAAACTGTGTTGTCAGTAAAACTCTAGGGTAGCTAACAAGCAGAAAAAATTTAGACCTCCCTGTAGGCAGTGGTGGCAATAACGACGTACTACAGTAACGAATTACTTTTTTAGTAATTTTTACAGTAATGACACTACTTTAAAAAGGTAACTTTTGTGGTAATTTTATTACTTTTTAGAGGTGTCAAAATTACTAATTACAAATTAGGATACTTTGTAAATATTACCATCCAGTAGAAACGCATGACTGGCTGCTTATTTTATACCTCGGGCCAATCAAAAAGTTGTTTCTGTTGAGAATGATCAGGGTCGTACAATGGGCCGTATGTCTTTGCGTGCTAGAATGGTTTACACATGCAGTACTAGTTTCGTCTAAGAGAATCGATCATTGATAGAGCTCATAGGGACAGAGTTGTAAGTCGGACCGGGCTTTTCGGGCGGGGTTTGGGCCTAAACTTGACAAAAATTTTGGGGTTTATTTGGGCCTCAGACGTGCTTTTTGTCTTAGGTGCACAAAAATATGATTAAAATTGCTTGGTAACATAGCTAAATTTTTCAGACTTACTTAACTTTAGGTTTTTTTTCGGGCATAATTTGGGCTTTGAATTAGTTTTGGGGTTCGGGCTTATATTTTTGGGTTCCGGCCTGAACTAGTCGGCCTGTTTACAATTCTGCATAAGGATGCAACAAAAGCGCTCTAACAATAGAAAATATACTGTCAAGTTTTTTAATTCCGCTGGTTTCAAGGAGGAGACTTCGGTGGCGGTATTTTGTTGTCTGTTTGCTTAATTATAAACATGCCCAGGCTTCATTTAGGAAAGTTTTCCTTTGTGTCTTTGATTAACAAACATCGATCTGAATAATCGATGGTTACCATTATTATCTACCTTCGCGTAGTATTAAATTTCGATATTGTGTAAAAACTGAAGATAGGCATTGCAATACTCTATTCATTCTTACTACACCAATGGGTAAAATTTTTTCCACCGCTTAAGAGTCGCATTTTCCGTCGAAACTAGAGCTAAAACAACCTAAAAAAGTCTTCGCCGCCCAGGGGTCGCAATATTGCTTCAGGCACGGGGCCATTATCGACTCTTTATTAGTAGACCAAATAAAAATGCGCGGAGAAAATAAAGAGAAGAGCATTGAAGAAAAAAGTTTGCTCTTGTTGCGAAGTTTTTTGCTGTCACGCGTATTCGACTGAATTGATTGGACATATTCGTAGAACGGGTGAACCGTGAAGAAAAAAGTCACGCTGATTGGACAAACCGGCATATTCTAGAACAAATGAACCACGAGGAAAAAAGACAAACTGTTAATTTCCAGTTTACTAATATAGTGCCATTTTGCCAAACGGTAAACTCGGCTCCGCCGGTAAGTACTATCAAGATAATAGATTGAAAAAATATTACCGGAATGTGACAGATCAAAAATCTTTTATTATACTCGCTGTATTATGCCCAAGCGTGGAAGGAGTTGGCGGGGCCCATCTTCACGTTATTGCGCCCGGGCAGCAAAGTTTCTTTTGAAGAAATGTCGAAGCGGTGACATGCCGTTGGCAAAACTGTGTCTGATTTTACCGGCCCGAGATTTGAACCTCGGACCTCCCGCTCCAGAGACAGACGCATCACCGCTTGACCAACAAATAGATCAATCACATAGTATTTTTTAAACTTTCATCTTGATAGTACGTTTATGCGAGAATTACCGTAAGCGTGTGATTAAGATTATTAGCGTATATTTAGCGACTTATCTGAAATTATTTATCAAAACCTGAGGAAGTGCAGTAAATTTGGTGTTAATTACAGCGTTAAATTTTTATTGCACGATTTTGCTTCTTGAATCATAACGTAAGCATGATCTGGCTTCAACGCACCAGGAGTCACAGTAGCCGGCTTGTTATGATATGACCTTAACCGCAGAAACAAAAGACCCGAAATTTGAAACCTGCTTAGTTTTAAAACGATTCTGTACTCACGCACACCACGGAATCGATGCTCTGACATAATACAATAATCAAAATAATATCGGTGAGCATTGAGCCGTATCGAAGAGGTAGCATAATGAAAGCTATGGCTTTATAATGATACTTGGATCCCGTACAAAATCTAGTTCTTTTTTTGTTTAGCGCCATTAGAAACAGTGATGTAGAGTACATTATTGTCATTTTGGCTTCATTTTTCATTCAAAGTAATTTATAACGACAATTACTGACTATTTTTTCCGGAAAGTAACGAATACGGTAATTTTGTTAATTTTTTACAGTATTTTTGATGACGTACTGTCATTATTTTTTTACAGTAATTTGCCCACCACAGCCAATAAGGGATTAAAATGAAATCATGCATTTTGCAGTTTAACTAAGAAAATCCTTGAATGTTTATCGAAAAGCTTCCACGCGCAGTTAAAGTTAATCTGGAATTTTAGTTTAAGATGAAAACTTGAGGAACGAGAAAAGAAATCATTAAGGCGGCAAATTGTCAAATATTAGCGTGGTTATTATAGATTAAGACAATAATATTGTCAGACATTGCAATAATATCCCAAATACGCAAAATAATACCTGATAATAATATAGTCGGACATTATTTTGCATAAGATAATAATATTGTCAGACATTGCAAAGCGGTAGAAATTTTGATCGTATCGAATATATCATCGTGCTCGGCACATATTCGTATCAATTTACATATAATTACGCTAGTTATTAGGTTTTAGAATTATTGCAAATAGGAGGATGAGGCAAGACCTCGGCCAAGGACTCGAAGATGCCTTACAAACTTTAATGATGATGATACTGATATTCCTAAAGTGTTGCAATGTTTCGTTTGGTCAAACACTCTTTTTCAGATTTACGATCAAAACTCTTGACAGATGACGTCATCAAAAGCGCTTGTGACGTCATCACTTTGCTTTAAGCAGTTTTTGGTTTGGAGCCAAAAAGCTAACTCTCATTTATAATTTGAGTCATCAATACAGAATACGTCATTTTTCAAAAACAAAAGCTTGGAAATGACGTCACCAACAATGACGTCATCAATTTCAAAGTAAATTTTTTTGTACCTGCTTTTGAAAATCAATTACTATTCAAAATTTGGCTCTTCTACAATTTTTGGATTGGCTGTTGGACACTACAGGCTATTTGACATTAGATGGCAGACTTTAAAGGCCGAAAAAGGGGAAAGTCCCAAGTCCAAAACATGGGGATTTTTTTTTGGTGGCTCAGGATATAGTACTGAGTCATCGTGCCAAATTTCAGCTTATTATAAATTTTTTCCGGGTTTCAATGTATTTTGTCGTATTTCTACCGGACTATATCTATTTCTTCCACGTTTATGTTCAAATTGGCAGGCAAAAATTGATTTGAGAGGGTCCCGGGGCACCTGGTCTTCAAAAATGTTGTTCGCTACTGGTGTAAGCGAAAAACGCTAAAAAGAAACTGAAACTGAAAAAACAATAGACTTTTTTGTCACATTTTTGTCATTGGTGAAATTTCAATCGGGGGGAGGCCCGCTTGGCTACACCTATGCTCCAATTGCGGAAAACAAAAAAGGTATTTGCAAATTTTCCGCGAGGTTTCTGACGTTTTCCAACAAAATTTCAACGGTTCAAAAAATAGTGCTGTCCTCAAGCCGAGGACAGGGCAATTTTCGAGGACCTAAGGATTCGAGGCCAAGGCCAACGACTTCAAAATGTGTCCTCGAGGACGTCCTCTGTAAAACAGGCCAATTGCGTAAAATATTTAGGAGTATTTCTTGATGACAAACTTACTGGGAAAAAACACATTGTAAATTATCGGCTGCTTCTGGTGCCATCTATAAATTACCATAGGTGGGCAAGTTAATGCAAAACGTTGGCTTCGTTAACCACTAGTCCGTTAACAAACTTCACACCTCCGTTAACGTTAATCCGTTATGTTCAGCTTTAATTAACGGAATTGAATAAAGTCCGTTAATCCGTTAACATTTTGCGTGTACATTACATTTCTTTTTATTCACTCGCTTTTAGAACACGTATTGACGCTGTTGAGCAGATTGTAAGGAAATATTTATTGCTATGGTGGTCATTTTGTGTTTTGGAAGTTACATTTTACAGTCTAATCTAATTTCAAGATGGAGATAAGTTCAAATGCACTAACGAAGCTGCGATCGGAAAATCTTTGGAAATAGTGAACAGCGATATAATTAATAGACCTATGAGGCTGCAGCTTATCATTTGCCTCAAAAAAGAGCTCTTTTCTTCGCTTTCTTCTATAAAAACCCGTGCTAATACGCAACAAGTGTTACCAGCGCAAACTGGTTTGTACCGGCCCAATGAATGAATGTTGCAAGATATTAACAATAAAAACCTTAACGGAAGTTAACAGAACTTAACGGAAGTTAATTTAGTCCGTTAACATGAAAAAACTTTTTAACGGAATAACGAGTTAATGAAAAAGTTAGCTTCGTTATTAACGGATTAACGATTAACGGACTTGTGCCCACTTACGTAAATTACGCAGTTTTATACAGTACCTCAAAAAGCTTTAATGTCAGTGTATTGTAGTTTAGAGTATTCTCATCTCCAATATGCTATTATCTGCTGGGGAAATTCTTCCAAAACCATTAAGCATAAACTACAAGTCAAACAAAATCGTATCATAAAAACATTATGCAATAAATCAAAACATAAAAACATTATACAAAAACTAGATTAAAATCATTACATGAACAACTGCAAGTTCTAAATATCGATGAAATTTACAAATTAGAAGTAGCCAAATTTATGGCAAAAGTCATTTTAAATAAATTACCTGTATTTTGTAGCAATCAATGAACGATTTTTAGAACTTTTCTCTATCCATGCGTACTCGACCCGAAGTGTTTCATCCAAAAGTTTTTATGTTCAAAGAACATTGCTGTTAAAACTAATCAATCGCATAAAATTCTGGTGTTAAAATTTGGAATAGTTTACCCGAACATATAAGAGATAAAGTTTTAACTTTCAGTGACAAAACATCATCAAAGATACTAAAACTCTACTTTTTGAAATCCCGTACCTGTTTATAAGCGAAATCATTTTTTACTTGTGTGTATTGATGGATTGCACGTGACGTCATCGCGCTGCTAGCCAAACCGCTGGACGTCAAAATCGCGGGTCGGCGCTAAGTAAATGCATGCAAAAACACTGACAATGAAGATATAGAGCATACTATCAAGCTATAAAAGAGTTGATTCTTTGTAACTTTAAAGTTAAATGCTAGGTAAAAGCCTGTAAAAACTGAAAAAGATTTTAAGTAGTAAAAATTCGGTTTTGTTTGCTTTTTTTCAGTGACGTAAATCCGGCTTGCTGTTAAGTAACCCATTAGAATTATGTAAGATGGATGGTGGTAACTAGTTTCGGTAATCAAATTCGTGGTTTACTATTGACGGCGCTATAATGGAACAGTTGTATCTCTTTTATTTGTGACAAAATTAGCACATTTTTAAACTTTTGTAATTTCAGAAGTCTATTTTGCAGGATCTTGGTGGTTTTTTGCATTTCGCGTTGACATTAGCGGCTCACCGCCAGGGGTGCCGAAACAAGGGGGAGGATGGGGGGGATATATCCCCCCCAATAATTTGGCTGTATCCCCCCCCAACAATGTGAATGGATGTACAGTACATCTGAGCAAAAATTGGGGAAAAAGTGTTCTATTTTTGATAAAGACCTTTTTTTTTGGTCTTCATCTGAATTTGGGGAAAAAGTGTTCTATTTTTAATGAAGACCTTTTTTTTGGTCTTCGCCTGAATATGGGTAAAAAAGTGTTGTATACTTAATGAAGACCTTTTTTTTTTGGTCTTCTGATCTTTTTTTGGGGGGTCTTTTTTTGACCTTTAAGCAGCTAAGCATATGTTAAGCCCTTATCTTTCGAAATTGATAAATTATTATCTAAAAAATGGATTGTATTTTGACGAGCTCAAAATTGCTCGTGTTACACCTCTTCACAAAGGAGGTTCCAAATCTGACATTCAAAACTATCGCCCAATATCAGTACTGACTTCGTTTAATAAAATTTTTGAAACAATAATAATACAACGCCTATTAAAGTTTTGGAATAAGTATAACGTGTTTACCGCAACCCAATATGGATTTAGAGAAAATTATTCGACTACTCTTGCGGTTACCCGGTTTTGTGAATATATCAGAAACGAAACCGACCAAAACAATAATGTATGAGCTATTTTTATGGATTTAGCGAAAGCATTCGACACTGTAAATCACAAAATTCTTCTTTCTAAATTAGAACAATATGGA
Source organism: Trididemnum nubilum (assembly GCA_963965965.1). Classification (NCBI taxonomy): domain Eukaryota; kingdom Metazoa; phylum Chordata; class Ascidiacea; order Aplousobranchia; family Didemnidae; genus Trididemnum; species Trididemnum nubilum. Next base: position 30,043,549 of record OZ014486.1, read on the forward strand.
ATAAGAGATTTAGCAAACGAAGTTATTCGAGATTATTTAACTAATTGTAAGCAATATGTACATGCGAATGGTGTTTCTTCTTTGCTAGAAAACATTAACATTGGCGTACCACAATGTAGTGTGCTAGGACCAATCTTATTCCTTATTTACATTAATGATATAGTTGATTGTTCAAATTTTAATGTTACTCTGTATGCTGATGATAGTGTGTTAACTCTGGCTCACAAAAATATTAACACCTTACAATCAAATCTACAGTAAATATAGAAATTCCAAAAATAAATTCATGGCTCATAGCAAACCAATTATCAACGTAAACAACAAAACTAAGTTTTTGTATTTTGGGAAGTCTAAGCAAAAACTTGAAACAAATATTCAGCGTTCCAAAATAAACCAAACTAATAGCATAAAATACTTAGGTGTATACTAGGATGACAAGCTTAAATGGCATAAACATATTGACTTCATTGAATCTAAATTATCAGCAGCAACTGGTGCTTTATATAACTTGCTCAAATACGTTTCACAAACCGTTTTGATTTCGGTGTACTATAGTTTAAAATATTCTTATTTGCAATACTCGGTGATTTGCTGGGGAAGTATGACGAAAACTCTTTTACATAAGTTGCATTAAAACAAAACCATATCATCAGAATCATTTCCTATAAAATGAAAAGAGAAACCAAATTAAAACCATTGTATGAAAAGTTAAAATTTTTGAATGTTGAAGGTATATTTAGACTAGAAATTGCTAAATTTATGATGAAACTCAATACTAACAAACTGCCTGATATACTTACAAAAAAATTCGCTAAAGTAGCCTCTGTACACTCGTATTCTACGCGTTGTTCTAGCTCCAATGATTATTTCGTTCCTAGATCTTATCATGCCAAAACAAATCAGTCAATACGAATAACAGGTGCAAAAATATGGAATAACCTCCCAAATGAATTAAAAAATAAAGCCGGAAATATTAGTCATAGACTGATGTCTAAACAGCTAAAAGAGCATTTTTTAGAGCAAACGTTGTAAATAAAGCATTCCAATTCTTCCAAATTTTTACTCTGGTAAGTTTTTTTGTAGGTAGTTTTAACTAGAAGCAACTGTTGATAGCTTTACTGCTTTACATTATTTATTGGAACGACCGACGCTCGCGTCGCGTGTTTCTCTGTTTTTACTCGGCCATTTTCCAACTAACGAGTGCGAAATTTCAGACTTTTGCTTATAACTCGAGAACGGTTGGGTCTAGCTACATGAAATTTGGACAGCAGTTTGAGATTAATGAGTTATATGTTTGTACGAAATTCCGAGGCAATAGGTCACGTGACTTCGGTTTTAGAACCCGAAAACCGTCCTGCAAGTTTGGCGTAAAAAGCGGTCACAGTCAAAAACGGCTTAAGTACGGCAAAAAATATTTTGTAGGGTTGTATGTCTCAAGATACCTTTCATCCCAACCAACCCACTTTTGGCTGCGATGAGGTTTATTTCTTTTTTTTTCCTTTTTTTCTTTTTTTTCCTTTCTATTTCCTTTCTTTTTCCTTTTTTTTCCTTTTTTTCCTTTTTTTTCCCTAATTTTTGTACGCTCTTCTTCTCCTAAACCACAAAACATAGAAATCTAATTTTTGTGTAAAGTTGTTGAGCTGCAAACGCAATTATTTCTCCCGAAATTTTTTTGGGCAACTCCACCGGGAACCCCCCAAAATGGGGCCCCAAAAAATCAAGTTTTTGAACGCCTCAAGCTAGGGAACTAGTTGTTTTTGATATCAGTAGATATTCTAACAGACAAATATTTTGACATAGTTTGGGGTTGCCACCCCCCCCGGGGACTCGCCCAAATGGACCCCCCAAAAATCAATTTTTTTGAACGGCTCAAGGTAGAGTTCTACTTTTTTTTGATATCAGTAGATATTTAACAGACAAATATTTTGACATAGTTTGGGGGTGCCACCTCCTCGGGAACCTCCCCAAATAGACCCCCCAAAAATCAATTTTTTGAATGGCCCAACCTAGAGTGCCAGTGTTTTATGATATCAGTAGATATTTAACAGACAAATATTTTAACATAGTTTGGGGGTGCCACCCCCCCGGGAACCCCCCCAAATGGACCCCCCAAAAATCAATTTTTTGAATAGCTCAACTTGGGTGCCAGTCTGTTTTGAAATCAGCAGACATTTAACAAACAAATATTTTGACATACTTTGGGGGTGCCACCCCCCAGGGACCCCCAAATAGACCCCCCAAAATCAATTTTTGAACAGCTCAAGCTAGGGTGCCAGTGTTTTATGATATCAGGAGATATTTAACTGACAAATATTTTGACTCTACTTTTCTGGAGGTTCCATAATCAGATATTTTTGAATAATTGCTGATTTTACGGTAGACAAAAAGTAGTTTTGAGCATCACAGCATTAGCTATGCGTCGGTCGTTCACTGGGTTTGCTGGCAAACTCCCATCTAGTTTATACTTTATACCGTTGTGAAATTTATTTCTTGAAAAATGCTAGGTCTTGGTATTAGTAATTTTTGTAATAAGTATCCTTTTTCCTATAGTTAAATCGAAATGATATTTGAATGAAATTTTGTAACGTTAGACTTGAATGTAGAGGAGTCGCAGACTCGGCGACCGGCAAGCTACGCTTGCTATATGGTCTTTCGCGACTCCTCTATGAACTAAATGCAGCAATTCGTTTGTAATTTCTTCCCTTTTTTTGTCTTAGCTATATTCGTAAATTCTGATTTGTGTTTTAGTTCAAAAAATAAACTCTTTCTCTTTCTCTTCTTCACCTGAATTTGGGAAAAAAGTGTTCTATTTTTAATGAAGACCTTTTTTTTTTTGGTCTTCACCTGAATTTCCAAACCGGAACAAAATCGTGGTCGAAGTTCACCCCCCAATGTTGAAAATAGGGCGAAAATGGGGTAAAATTGCAAATTATCCCCCCCAATGTTCAACAAAAGATTGCCACCACTGCTCACCGCTATGATTATTAGTTGCTGGGAGTTAAAATGCATTAGCAGTTGTTTTCATTGAATTATTTTGTAGGTATGTCTTGTAAACTTTACACTAATGATTTAACTGGCCTCAGTGTAACGATGTAACTTTGATGGACCCTTAATTTGCATTTATTTCGACTTGAGCCAGTGATGTTAAATATTATTCATAAATAGTGCCTAAACTAAACATTAATCGGCCATGTGTTACTGCTGTGACGTAGAATTGTAAGTATTTTAGAATATGGCCGAACTTACAATTTGAACCAAAGCTGAAAACCGGTCAAAGTGGACAATAGCAGGCAATGGACGATGAAAATTCACAAAAAGCGTAACTTTTCAGACCCGCTGAGCAATGTAAGCTGCTTAAATCGCTCCTGGTAACTATCAATTAAGGCCAGGCTAGCTACAAACAGTAGCGTAGCCAGGGGGGGGGGGGGCGGGGGGGGGGGGCAATAGCCCCCTCATTGGCATGTCGACCAAAATGCAGAATGGGAAAAACAGTACGTTTTTAGCTCTTTAGAGGCTGTTTTATGTACTGAAATGGACTAAATAGTGATTTAAAACATCTTTTGAAACATATATTTACGGGGGAGGGGCTAATTTTTCAAAAATAAAACTAACAAATAAATGAAAGCTTTGAAAAATGGTCAAACATAAGCAATTAAATTTGATCGCAAGTGTAAAAATGCTAAACATAGGTATCATCAACAAATATACTATAAACTAAGAAATAGGGGGGGCTATTCAGTATTAGTTAATTACCAATCATTTCTCTCAAATCTCTTTTCATTAGCCCCCCCAAAATTTTTTCTGTAAACTGTATACGAAATACATTACTCCGTGTGAGTTTTATTGAACTATTCGATTTTATATTTTACCAGCATCTAAACAAGAAAACTAACATTTTACATAGCCATCTCCTAAATAGCCCATTTATGCCACCAGTTTAGTCATGTTTGCACTGCCAATTTTTAAGCTTGCAAAAAAACGCAAAACTTTCAGGCGCCTCCGGCGGCTGGGGGCTTTGCCCCCAAACACCCAGCCTCCGGAGGCTGGGGGTTTCGCCCCCAGACCCCCATTGGCCTCCGGCGGCTGGGGGCTTTGCCCCCAAACCCCCAGCCTCCGGTGGCTGGGGGCTTCGCCCCCAGACCCCCATTGGCCTCCGCCGGCTGGGGGCTCCGCCCCCAGGCCCTCAAAACAGCCTCCCCATTGCGAATTTCTGGCTACGCACCTGCAGATCTACATAATTAATCATCACCTTGCCTTTTATGAACAAGCTGATGAATCATTCATAGAAGCACCAAATTCTTTTGACTGCAAGCAAGGTTGGCTTAAAAACCAAAATGACCTTTTGGGACCGAGTTGGCAAGGAGGACCCATCCTTTCATAAGCGCTTTGGTGGATATCGTAGATAGCGTAGAACAAGAACGCGAGCGAGAAGTGTTATTATTGAATTAGATGATTTCGATGATTGTGTTAAGGAGGAGGATGCTGATTTCTCATTGGACTGATGGTCAAAGTACTAGTCTTTGTGACAAAAAATTAAGTTATTGAGGTTATATTATTAATAACTTGTGAAACTTATAAAATGATTTGTTTAAATGCTACATCATCATCTGCATAATCAAAATTTTATAAAATCAAAAAATTGTATTATGTTTGTGTAAAAATTTTCCTTTATTAATTACAGTAATAATGGCAAAAAAAAATTTTCGAAATTATGATGTCATAAATGATGACGTTATCACTGTTTTTGCTCTCATTTGTGCGGTCCGTGAAAAGCTTGATATCTTACCTATAACACCGGCACAAACATCGGGCCGTTTTTGTGATTATTTACCAACATATGAAGTCATCAATATGACGTCAAAACTTTTTCACTATCTTTTAAAATACTTCTAAAATTTTCCAATTTTGAAAAAAAGTGGATTATGGAAGCAAATATAGTTATTGAAACAAACTCAGTCTTGAATGACATGCAAAACGCTGAAATATGATAAATATTGCAAAATGGGTGTTATATTTTCAGTGTTAATCATTGTATCAAAATGTTGATCAAATTAAACCGAATTCATACAGCATCTTCTAATATGCATGCACTTCCGTCAATAGTAATATCAAGGCTCTATATTACATATAACAAAAGTTATAAGAGTTGACAACCACTCAAAATAGTAATTTTTTACAATTTTGGTAACATTTTTTGTTCCTGAATTGTGACGTCATAATTTTTGACCTCATAAATGCATCTGAAGGTTGCCTATGTCCCACTCATTGAGTGACCCAAGTTTGGAAATTCAGGTCCAATCATAAGAGAAGAGAGAATGAATAAAGTGAAAGTAAACAAAGCTAAAAATTTAGCCAACTTTTGCGGAAATGACGTCATTATGACGTAAATGGGCAGAATAAGTGGGGTGCAGAGAATCCTACCCGGAAACTTTAGGCTATACCGAGCATCGCTATATAGGTAAAAAAAAAATATCTTTCCGGGGCCCGTAAACGCGTTTGGTGACCACCAGAGGTGGAGACGAGGACACAAGGCTCGAGGCCAAGGCCAAGGACACAAAATAAATCCGAGGCCAAGGCCAAGGACAGCCTTTCCAAGGACAGACTCTCTCGAGGCCAAAGAGAGAAATGCTCGAGGCCAAAGCCAAGGACCAAGGACACAAGCGCAAGTGCTCTCCAAAAAAAGGTCTTCACAAAAATTTTTCAGCAGGCGATCTCCGAAAAATAAAAAAAGGTCCTTCAAGCGGTCCACAAAATTTTAACAATTCAAAAAATAGTGCTGTCCTCGAGCCGAGGACAGGCCAATTTTCGAGGACTTGAGGCCTCGAGGCCAAGGCCAAGGACTTCAAAATTTGTCCTCGATGACTCCACCTCTGGTGACTACACTGAAAGAAAAAACATTCTCATCGCCCGTACTTATAGGAACCGTGGTGTTAAAAAATTCTACTAATAAACTCTGCATGTGGTGGTAAGCGAGCGACTTCGTAGTCACTGTTTTTTGTAATGGCTCGTCAAGGAAATTGTTCACAAGCTTCGATACATATTTAATATTTTGTTCTTCTGGAGCAATCAATTATTATCACTTTCTGACAATTGGAGCACGCTAAAAAATCATCCTATTTTTTGTTTAAAGAAACTGAACCATCTAAGTATTACTTATAAGAGTTTTACCAATGGTGTCACTCCGGTTTGCAATACCTTTCAAATTTTCCTCAGACTTGCAAAAAAGTTGTAATTAATAGCTTTTGTTATTTCCTGTTTTTGAATTACGATAAAAACGAACTGTCACAAGTAGCGCGTTTAATTCCCAAAGGAAGTTTAAAATTTTTTAAAAACGACTGGCGGATTTTCAGAAAGACATTACAAAGATAATTTTTCAGTTTAAAATTTGACTTTACAATCGTTTTTTAACTTACTCAATTGGAAATATTTTTTTAGAAAAATCGGCCAAAATATTTTAGAGAGAAACGTTTCTGCGAAAGAAGACCCCTGCTGTAAATCCAATAGAAGTATTGCAAGCTGTAGACGAATAAAATTTTCTATGACGAAGTTTTTATGAACCTACCTCGTCATAGGCGTAGCCAGGGGGGGAGGGGGGGAGAGGCCCGCCCCCCCCCAATTGAAATGCCACCAATGATTTAAAAAAACCAACAAAACCTTGTTTTTTTCAGTTTCAGTTTCTTTTTTCGTGTACAACAGTATACGTATACAACCGACTAATATCAATATTACCGACCAGGTGGCCTGGACCCCCTCAAACCAAATTTTGCCATCCAATAAACAGTAAATGTAGGCTATAACTCGTATTCATGACAAAGCAAAAATTTCTCAAGGAAAATTTTCGAATCAGACGTGGAGTCGAGGACACAAGGCTCGAGGCCAAGGACACAAAATAAATCCGAGGCCAAAAACAGCCTTTCCGAGGACAGACCCTCTCGTTGCTCTCGAGGCCAAGGACAGGAATGCTCGAAGCCAAGGACCAAGGACACAGCCGCAAGTGTTCTCCCCAAAAAAAGTCTTTAAAAAAAGTTTTTCAGTCAACCTCCAATTTATAGGCGTAGCCAGAATTTGTGATTGGGAGGCCTAAACCACAAATCACAAGCAATGACGTCATCAAAAATTTGGCTGTTGGCTTTTAACCAGGATTTTGCAAAAGGAGAGGATTCAAACTAATATAGTTGGAAAGTGCAAATAAGTAACTTTGGAGACGTTTTGAGAAAGCCAGTGTAACTCAAACGTATCACAGACGGGGGGTCTGGGGGCGGGTCCCCCAGCGGCAGGAGGCTTTGGGGTCTGGGGGCGAAAACCCCTACTGTTGGGTGATTTTTTTGTAATTTTTTGGAAAAAAGAGCTATTTTAATGCCATTGAATCACATTTTGCACATGTTTGAAGCCATTTGAAAGCACTAGATTTTTGACATTTGAAAGCCAATTAAAAAAATTAAACTGTTTAATCCTCCTTCTAGTTGCAATTTAAGTCCAAACCACGTTTAACATTTTGTATTTTGGTGTTAAAGTTTAATTGTACGTGATTTGGTCCAGGTAGGGGGAAGTACGGTGCACTATCTCGTGCAACATTTTAGCATTAAATAAAAACCCACTCGAAGATTTTCTTTAGAGGTTTTTGTTTTGTCATGAAAATAACCAGTTATAGAAGTGCATGTTAGGCTAGAGGGTCCAGGCCCCCTCAATTGACGTTCAACGATTTGTTCAATCAGCATTTTCTATGGCTAATTTTCATAGTGGACACAAGTCCGTTAATCGTTAATCCGTTAATAACAAAGCCAGTAGCCTACGCTGGATTTTGAAAAGGGGGGGGGGGGGGGGGGGGGGCAGAAATCAGAAAATTTGAGAGGAACATAGACCAGAATTTGAAATTGTCACACTCAAATTTCGTCCCATTTTTCGCCCAAAATCAGGTGAAGAGCAAAAAAACAAAAAAAAAAACAAAAAGGTCTCCACTCAAATTTTGTCCCATTTTTCGCCCAGTATCAGGTGATTTTGAGTCTAAAGCCTGATGCCCTCCTTGCAAAGGGGGGGGGCCATGCCTCAATTTTGCTCACTTTTCTATGCAATTTTGCAATCCTGGCGATCCAAAGGGGGGGCATGGCCCAATGATCCCCCCCTAAATACGCCCCTAAACGAAGCTCTTTTTCATTAACTCGTTAATCCGTTAAAAAGTTTTTTCCTGTTAACGGACTAAATTAATTTCCGTCAAGTTCTTTTAACGGACTAAAGTAACTTCCGTTAAGTTCTGTTAACTTCCGTTAAGGTTTTTATCGTTAATATCTTGCAACATTCATTCATCGTACCGGTACAAACCAGTTTGCACTGGTAACACTTGTTGCATATTAGCACGAGTTTTATAAAATAGAGTGAAGAAAGGAGCTCTTTTTTGTGGCAAATAATAAGCTGCAGCCTCATAGGTCCAGTAATTATCACTGTCCAGAATTTCCAAAAACTTTCCGATCGCAGCTTCGTTAGTGCATTTGAACTTATTTTTATCTTGAAATTAGATTAGACTGTAAAATGCAACTTCCAAAACACAAAATGACCACCATAGCAATAAATATTTCCTTACAATCAGCTCAACAGTATCATTACGTGTTCTATAAGCGAGTGAATAAAACGAAATGTAAATTACACGCAAAATGTTAACGAATTAACGGACTTTATTAACTTCCGTTAATTAAAGCTGAAAATAACGGATTATCGTTAACGGAGGTGTGAAGTTTGTTAACAGACTAGTGGTAAACGAAGCTAACGTTTTGCATTAACTTGCCCACCTATGCTAATTTTTTTAAAAGTACCGTATTTTGTGCGTAAACACTGGCGAGGTGGAGGCGAATCAATGAATTGTTATTGAAAAACAGTGCAATAGATAGTTACGCTTACTAACCATGTTATTGCCGGGCCGGATTTACATGGCGCTGGGCTCCTGGCACTTTGGAGATTTTCGCAACATCTTTCTGCCAAATGTTAGTAGGTGAAGACCATAAAATGTTTTAAGATTTGAGCACAGGGCCCCTAGCTGGTACTGCGCCATATTGCGGTAAATCCGGCCTTGGTTAATGCATTACGTTCATAAAAAGGCTAGATATGATCCTGAGATAGCAACTTTTAGGACAAAAACTCTCCATTTCTTCCACGTTTACGTTCAAATTAGCAGGCAAAAATTGAATTGAGGGGGCCCCCGAGGCCCCTAGTCTTCAATATTGTTGTTCGCTACTGGTGCAAGCGAAAAACGCTAAAAAGAAACTGAAACTGAAAAAACAATAGGCTTTTTTGTCACAAAGGTGAAATTTCAATTGGGGGGGGGGGGAAGGCCCGCTTGGCTACGCCTATGTTCCAATTGCAGAAAACAAAAAAGGTATTTGCAAATTTTCCGCGAGGTTTCTGGCGTTTTCGAACAAAATTTCAACGGTTCAAAAAATAGTGCTGTCCTCGAGCCGAGGACAGGGCAATTTTCGAGGACCTAAGGATTCGAGGCCAAGGCCAAGGCCAAGGGCTTGAGGCTTCGAGGCCAGGGCCAAGGCCAAAAACTTCAAAATGTGTCCTCGAGGACGTCCTCGAGGCCAAGGACGTCCTCGAGGACTCCACTTCTGATTCGAATGATTATTTATTGCTAAAAATATTGCAGGAGACTATGTATCTTGCTTCTTCCACCTGAGCCTAGTCACCTGCAAGTCTCTCTTTTTGAAAAATTTTGGTGACGTTGTTGGCTGCAATTTGCGGTTTGGCCTTCCCCTCAATCAAAAATCCTGGCTATTCCTAATTACCTCGTCAATGTTTTTTCTGAACTTTAATCACATTTTATTGAAAAGCAATCATTCAGAATCGTATTTAAATCACGCTTGCGCGATTGCGCTCAATATTAGCGTCAAAGCAACGGTCTAAAAATAATTGCGGCGCAAGCTCTGTCGCAAGTAAAATAGTTGCGCCGCAAGTGCCCACCTTTGAACATAATATTGAATTGGCTACTGCTTGACTTGAAGACTATGGTCCCTTCGCAGTTGCCCGTTGCAAAATTATTATTTGCTGTTTTATTGCCATTGTGCATTTTTTGTGAATTAATGTTTGTTTTTTGAACAACAAACAAATTTCTGCTCTGTTGTGGTCTAGATCAAGACCGACAAAACATTTTGCAGTTTGCACGGTTGAATGATTAACAATTTGCGCATGCGCAGATGTTCAATGGCGCTCCCAATAATTGTAAAAATGTTAGACCTCAGGCACCGCGTTCGATATGTTGGCTTGAGTTGCGACTTACTGTAGTATCGTTAGGGTTATTAGGCTGGATTAGCAAATGTTATATTCTGCTTAGTAGTGTAAACTCACTTACCCCAAAATGCATGTAAATTTACAAACTAGTTTACTTTAGACTTATTGTAAATTTAAAAGCATGTGTATTAGCAGAATGTTGCTCCTGCTTATATCATAAATAGTCTAGGCCTACCAGAATTACGCAAAGGCTTAGGCTACTGATACCATCAGGTCAATACTGGACAGCTTGTGGCACCATCAGCTTATCGATGAGTAGACTAGGTCTATCTAGTAGACTAGTGGTACTGTACCATGTTGGTTTTTAACAGAGGTGGGCAAAGTGCAATTAGAAGCGCAACCTCCGCAATTGCGTAAGTTGTGTTGGGCTTTAATTTTTTATTTTAAAACATTGCGGAAGTTGCGTTGCGGAATAAAGCCTTAAAAATTTGTTGCACTTTAATTGCGTTGCGCTTTCAAAATTTATTTCGGTTAAAAGCGCAATTCTATATCGGTGCATTGAACTTAATTTTGCTCCATTTCCATCGTAATATTGATAAATTTCGGGCTTGTTTAGCAAATTATTTACTCTTTTTCAGTCTAAAATTGCAAAAAACGCAGTATTTGCATTGTGTTGTGAAATTTCGATTGCAGAAGTTAGGTTGCACTTTAACTTGGTACGAAAATATCGTTCCGCAATTGCAGAATTGCGTTGCGCTTCTACTGAATCAAAAAGTTCATTGCGGAAGTTGCGTTGCGCTTCAGAAAGCAAAAAATTAAATTGCGCATTATGGGCTGCGCTTTTACTGGTTGAAAAGATTGTTGCGCTTTGTTGCGTCGCGCTTTTGATATAATGTTATTTGTGCCCACCTCTGGTTTTTAATTACCGGTAGCTATCAGTATCAGTACGGTACTACATCAGACATGACCAAATAAGAAAATGGTTGGCTGGTTGGTAACTTGATGAAAAGTAGAATACATCACAGTACTATACCGTACAGTCTGTGCGTTTAAGTTTCAGGTTTACAGCAGCTGCAAAAGCGAAAAAACACTGCTTTGTTTCAGTAGGTCTAGGCTGTGGAATGGTCTGCCAGTAATGCTAGATCAAGGATGGTTGGAGGTGGTTTTAAGTTCAGAACTTCGATACAAAAAGCTTTTCTGTCTTGTAAAATTGTGTAAAAGAACCAAGGATATATAGACAACAAGGGAATGCGAAGGTTTTTTTCGCGCTTGACATTATAAAGGCTAATAGCACGTTGCAGTTTTGTTGCTTTTGTGCGATAATTCAAGCTGCACTAACAGACTAATAGAGCAAAATCAGTCAGTTGTGAAAATAGTATCGTAACAAATCTTACAATTAAATGACATTAGCTGCAAAACTATACAAAAAAACTTCCAAGTAAATAAGGTAATCTCAGGTAATTTGCGACAGGTATTGTTAAGTATGAGCTGTTGCTTTATTTTCGGCAGCTTTGCAATTCGCTCATGAGCATGCGTGCGTTCTCTCATCTTTGATCTAAGCTATTCCCCAGATCTAGCCTTAACCCTAATGAGTGCACGCATGAGAGGAGCAAGAGCGTGCATGCTCATACACAAGTAAAGTATGTCTGGCTTCCTCATTTTTTTTTCTAGTAATACCCACTAGCAACAAAAAATCCAAAATTCTGGACTGAGATAGAACTTTGGAGCAAAATTTTACCTGAATTCGTAGCAAAATTTTGCAGTGATATAAAACCAATTAGCGGCAAAGACCTTTTTTTTGTCTTCGGCTAAATTTAAGTCAAAATTCTAAACTGAAATAGAATCAGTAAGTTTAACCAAACTTTGCGAAGTCATTTTGCCCCCTCAGAGTTTGCTTAATCAACAAAATATTGACGCCTCTGCCAGCATGTGTCTATTCTTTCACATTAACTCTCTTTTACATCAACTTGCAATTCAAGTTGATATAAAAGAGAGTTGATATACAGATTCTGAGATAGTTGATATTCTGAGATAACAGATTAGAATGATACCGGTAACTAACATCTCAAAACAGTGTTGTCGCGATCTATGCATGAATTAACCTAGATGCCTGCTGCTACCTGGTAGGTGTGTTTATGACCATGTAGCAGGTTGCTGCCACTGAAAGTCTTAATGATGTTCTAGGAGTTTACAACAACTGACAATGATTGCAAGCTTTTACTGTTTTGTTTTGTAGATGTTAGATCAGAAAAAAGAATGTAGCTCCTTGTACAAGTATTGCTGAGTGTTTTTGAAATTGCTAGCCTAATATTTCAGAAAGAGGATTACTTTTTACAATTTTTTTTCTTTTGTTTGATTCTTAGTGTGGAATATTGTTGGTTACATTTCATCAAAAAAGTTTTAGTGGTGAGTTGATTTAATTGTGTGTAAATATATGCTTAGTGGGAATAATGTCATATATATTGTGGTATGGCACCCATAACCTATTTAACCTAAAGCATGAGTTTTCGCCATTCATGACTAGCTGATGGTGTGCACTAGAAGAAATATCAATAGCCTATAGTTTAAATTGTATTGTAACTATTCTGTGTGATATCATAATGTTTTTGATTCTATGTTATGGCTTCATAATATGCTGCTAATCATTGCTATGGTGTTACAAGTTGTTCTTAAATGTTGCTAATTGGCCTACCAAAGTTAGCCTAGGTTATTATTTTTTGGTCTTATTTTGTCAATCATTGACCTAAAATTTTCTGAGTGACCAGAAACGAATTGGCCAATTTGTTTAAAATAACCAAGAAAATTTGCATTTAAAACCTAGAATAATAAAGGTAAAAACGACAAAAATTCATTCAGAAATAAACAAAAAATTAATCCAAATACAGACATTTGACCAAAATTTCTGAGCGAAAAATAAACCCAAAATTAATTATCAAAAGCAAGTGTAAACCCGTGCCTATTAGATGCACTATTAACTGAGCGGGTCCACAACAACTGTCTGTGAACCAAATGACGCTGATTAGCTGAGTAGAGCGATCATAAGCATATTTTACTATCCGTAGAGCCGTCTTGCCCAAACCTTCACTTTGTGACAAAACCATTATGACGAAACCATTGGTTTGCGGTCAGTTAACCTGGCTCAAAACTGAGCGGGTAATTATAATTTTATTTATATTTTACCATTAAAGGTTGGAGACTAATTGATTTCATTTGTTGTTGCCTCATTTTATATAAAAAGCATCCCTTGAAACAACTGAATGCTAACTCCCCACTTGGTTGATGTTTTCAATTGGTCAGAGATCATTAAATTAAATTTTTAACAAATCAGTAAATACAATTAAAAGACATTGTATGCTAGTCCTATAACATAAGCTTACTATTTGTGAAAATGACTGAATAACTATTTCCAAACTTGGACATTTAATTCAAAGTTGTGGATGAAAAAAGTACCTCAGCTAAATGAAGACTTATGATAATGTGGTTGGTTGTTCCATAACATATAGTCCAACAATAACTGACTGTGGGACTGCTTTTACATAAAATTACCATATTTTCATCATCTTGTCTCAATGTGGTGTAGAATCAGGCACCTCATCACATTTTGAGTGTTACTATGTATTTCTTTGATAATAGCTTTGTGCTATTTTTAACCAACAGTTTTTGCTAGTATCTGGTGACTACAATTGTAAATTGAAGGTTTGAGACATGAAAATAAGAACATTACTGGAAAAAGTGTTAAGCAAAACAAATAAAAAAGTTAGAGTTGTAGCTCATTTAGAGTTTAGCTACGTGTTAAAGTTATTAGAGATGCTTTTAAATGCAGTATAGGGCTATAGGTATGTTAGGTTTCTACCTGTAATTATGTAAAGTTTACCTAAATGTTTTTCAGTGGTTTTTGTCTTGTTGCTCACTTTTTATTCAAAACCATGTTTGTAATTTTTTTAGACTTATAGGATGATACTTTTTAAAATCTGAATATTGCCTTATAGTTTTTGTCTTGCATGAAGCAGTCATAGCAATTTACAGTTTTTCAATTTTAACTTATCACGATGGCTGCTGTTGAGAGACAAAACTTAATACATCATGACAGCAGCTTATCTTCGGATAGAGAAGATATGGAAATTGATGGTGAATCAGCTGCTTCTATTATGGAGTCTGTTCGTGAGCAGGAACAGCAGTTTGCTATTCTTACTAAAGAAATAGAAAATGAACGAAGAACAGTTGCAAAACAGTTAAATCATGATCGATTAAATGATATGGTAGGTGCTGATTTTTTGGCATGCTTATGTACGATTTTTTAGATGCTGTTTAATTGCCAAAATTTGTATTGCATTGTTGTAATGCTTGTTGGTTTGCTGGAAATAAAAAATAAATAGCCATGGTATTTTACGATTGTTCTGTAAATTGCAAATCGCAGTAAATTAGCTCCAGCTTTTGTAAGTTTTCTGTTATAATTGCAAGTTAATTTTGACTGATATTGCTTACAAGGATGCACTGTAGTGCATTTTTTGCAATTGTGCTTAGCTGACATAATTTGGTTGGTATGGTTACAAAAGTTATCGAAAAGATTAAAGTGTTTGTTACAGTACTAGAATATCTAATAATCGTCATTTCCAATAGAGATCAGAGCAAATTATTATATTTCTAGTGCAACTGATTAAATACTGCACTTTATTGATGTTTTTACAAATTCTCTTCTGATGATCTTGTAAGGATGAAGCATACTATAAAGGTTTTTGAATGTGACTTTGAACAAATGTTAGATTATTTTTTTGACTACCTAATTGCTCCAGAACAGCAAAGAAGTCAGGAGTTTTGTTTCAAGATATGTGATGACTGTGAGGCAAGCATTAATGATAATGCTTTTTTTGGATTCGATTGTAATATGTTTACACTGATAACGAGCATACTAACATTTCCAACAAGCTATTGTTTTCTTGTCAAATAGAAACTTGAGAAACTGAGTGGGCAAATTTACTAGAAATTAAATTTTGTGATGTGGCTAGTGCCTTTTTTTTGCTTTTGTCGGCATCTTATCACGATTATTATTAATGGTTTGTAGTTTGATTGTGGTGGCAAACACATAAGATATCATACTGAATGGTTTTTTCTTATTGTTTTTGCTATTACAGTATTGCATGTTCAGATTTGTTTACTTCACTTACTTAAACTTGCATGAGTAATTCCTGTTGCAGTTAATTTTTTTAGTTGACCAGCAAAAGTATTTAAGAACCACAATCACAAATTTTAGTGTAACTTGCTGTAGTTTAACATACAATTGTCACAAGTTGAAAATGAAAACCTGTGTTTGTGTCGTTTTACCGAAGGTGTATATTTTGCAAGTCATCTGCATGTGTTATGCTTTTTTTTTGCATTGCCGTGAAAATGATATTTCATGCTAAGATATATGTAAAGCGTGATTGGTAAAAGTAGCTCTAGGTACTATAATTAAAAAACTACCATTCTGACAGCTTAACAACTGTCCTTATTTGTGTTGTGGAATGCAAAAGGCTCGAAACTTTAAGATTATATTTTTAAATGGAATTTGCAAGCTCTCCAAAAAACAATGGTTGCTTTTTTGTTTTAAAAAATTACATGCAACATTTTTGCAATCATCTAAAATATTATTGAAGACTGATGATTTATAAACCTGTCCAAATCATCGTTTCGTCCGTGTTTGTCAAACAGCTCAAATATATTCTAGTTCTTGAAGTAGTTTGATGAGTTCCAGATTGTTATTTGGGGTTGGCAATCAGGAATGAATGTTTCAGCTCTTTAAAAAGGACTGCATTCGTGCATTTATGAAAGTACGGACTGGTATATATATGAAGTTAGTTTTCAGAGGTTCCTATTCATGACCTAGCAAACACCACATGTCATGGTCTGCAACTTTTTGATGCGAGAGGTTTTTGACAGTGCTAGTTTCACTAAACGAGAAGTTTTAACACCCATCCATTTTTTTTCGAAGTTGTTTTGATACAAAAAGCTTTAATCTCCTTAATCTGGCTGGCTACATCAAATTTAAAATGTCTCACATGAAACAGATAGTGTCAAAAAGTTGTGATTCTAAATAATTTTTTAACGTGCTACCTGCTAATGCAATTTTACTCATTAATTTTTGTTTAGGAATATTCCGATGAAATGGAAGCAAACTCATATTACAATTCTCCTCATAGTGATGTAGTAACTGAGACAGTGTCCAGGCGTGAAGATTATGGTGACCCTCGAGAAGAAACTGAAGTTTTAATTGATGACAATGGAGTTTCAAAAACAGTCACTGTAAGAAAGCTTTGTCTGTAATTGCTGTCATCTGCAAGTGCATTTGAGCAGAGGTGTGCAACTGGGCATGATAGTTTCTAAAAATATCTTGATACCAGTACTTACAGAAAAAAACACTGTAGTATTGGTATTGTTGAAGATTTCTTGTTGTAATTTAACAATTTGATAGATCTTTGGACAATCACTTACAATTTTTTGAAAAGCGTCGACAACTGTAGAATTAAATGACACTTCACATTAAAATGACACACAAGATACTGGCATAAAATTTCAGTTCATTGCAAAAATTAAAAAACAACACAAAGACAGCAAATAAAAGCTTGATAAATAAGCCTATTTTGTTTGTTTTTCCAAAAACAAGATAAATAGGCTTATATGAGTATTGCTTTTACACTGATAATAATTGACTCAATAGGCATAATAGGCATAAAAAAATTTCTATTTAAAATAACTTGCAGTCTCACATGAGTCGCTCACGACTTTATGTTCAGTGTAGACTAGGCTTAAAACATCGGTCTACGACGTTTAAGCGTGGGACGTTTAGGTTCAAGATGTTTAGGCACTGGGATTATTATGTCTCTGGACTTTTAGACGTCAGAGGTGGAAAATTTTTTAAAACAAATTAAAATTTTTTCTCCATAAAGAATTTTGGAAAAAGTATTTTTTCCAAACAAAATATTTTTCAAATTAAAGCTTTTTCCCCAAAAAACATTTTTCAACCAAAAAAGTTTTAATTTGATTAAAATGTTAATATCTTAGAAGCTTTTCATCTGACACTTGTCTAGAAAAATCGTCAAAATAGAGAGCGTAGGAAAAGGAGCGGCTATCGAAAAAGCCGAGCAGTGACTGGCGAGAAAAAAATCAATGCGAGAGTGTCATTTGTGTATAATCTTTAAGCTGAGCATGAATTGTTTTTGTCGGCAGAAGAAGGGATTAGAAGTTTTCATAAAAGTGACTTCAAAAACAGATAAAAGGAAAGCGGGAAAACTTTTACAAAAAATTGGTTTCTTATTGTATTTTTTTCAATACCGTATTTTCCGGGTAATAAGCCAACTCGTTTAATAAGCTGAGACCAACTTTTAGCTCTTAAAATGAGGGTTTCACCATATTAGCTCTTAAAATGGGGTTTCACCATATTATCGTCCAATAAGCCGAGGCAGAAAATTTGATCGGAGCGGCACAGCGCCAGATTAATCCGGCGCCCGGCATTGTAAAGTTTTGTGGCAATTTAAAGCAGAAAACGCAAATTTTATTCCTTTTAATCGCTCGTACATATACGGTACCGATAGTGCAAAGTGTAAATAGGTAGTACAAAATGCAAAATAGTACAAAGTCCTGTGAATTGACAATTGTGCTGTGAATTGATGCACGATGACATTTTGATCTGGTATTGTCTGGTTCAAGGTGTATTTGCCGAATAAGCCGACATCAGAAAATTAGGCTAAAAAATTAGGTTCAGAAAATCGGCTTATTATCTGGAAAATACGGTAATAAAAAATGTTTTCCATTACATGTTCACAAAGTTTTCTTATTTAATCTGGACACGTGCAATCTGCAGCCTACGTTCTCAAATTATGTTTCACACTGGCACGAGTTTCTTGTGTAATATTGGCATATGCAGCAAGCCACGTGATGCTTTATGGTTATTTTGAGTTTACCTCTACCAAACAATACAGTACAAAGTTTTTCAGAAGCTAAGGATTCGTCTCTGCAGATTCCTATAAATGATCATTACACCTTGTCGTAAATATAGGAAAAACAATGTTTAAATGGATATTTTTCAGTTTCATCTTTACACCTTGTTGTAAATACAATTATACTGTAGTAAAAACAATGTTAAATTCTTGCAGTAACTTCTGCGGAATTGCCTCAAGAACTTATGAAGTTGAACAGGGTTGTATGCTGCTTGGAATTATTATTTTACTTTTGAATTATTTTTGTAGTGTGACTTGAATTAGAAGTGGCTGCAGACTTCACAACCATTTTCGACAATTTTTCATGTAAAATTTTTCATATTAGTGCTACAGTTTAAATTTATCACGCTCACTACATTCCCTTCAATAAAAATATAGACAAAAAAGTTATCAAGAAGAGCTCTCTCAAGTCTCAATACTGCACACAGTGCAGTCGTCGAGGGTAGCCCTCTGACCTGTCATTTCACCTCATTCTTAAGAGGGTTGAGGTCGTGGAGGAACTCTGGGGAGACTCAACAATTGGACCGCATCCAAGGTTGGAGTCATAGCTCAGAAATCAACGATAGATAGAAAAGGAAAATGGGCTCGGCAGTTACCTTTATCAAAACTTCTAACCCGCCCTCTGTCGACAAAAAGAATTCGTGTACAGCTTAAAGATTGTACACAAATGACGCTCTCATTAATCTTTTTCCCGCCAATCACTGCTCGGCTTTTTTCTATAGCCGCTCCTGTTCCTGCGCTCTCTCTTTTGATGATTTTTCTTGACAAGTGTCAGATGAAAAACGTTTTGTTTGGAAAAAACTTTTTTCTGATTTGAAACAATAAAAATTTAAAAAAAAATTTTTTTTGGAAAAAAATTTAAGAAAAAACGAAAACTTTTTTTTCACTTTTGGTGCCTAAGTCCCGATGCATAATTGGCAGCTCATAAACGTCCATGCCTAAAGTCACGGTCTGTTAAAACATGCCAATGGGGTAGCGTTTTCAACTTTTTATTAAAACTTACAACATTAAAAGCTTTGTAAGTTAACAACTAATTGAATTAGCTCTGGGTTGACTCATAATATAATGAAAGCTGAATTTCTGATCGACTTGATCGTCAATGAATTGGATGCTGAGCATTACACTTTAAATCAGATTTTGAAAAAAAAGCGATCAAATGCGATGTTTCATCTTGATGTCGGTAACGTTACCATTAGCGTTAAATAGCCTTCTGCCTCACATTGTATTTTTTGTCTTAAACCAAAAAAGTGCTGCTTTTGTGACATTCTTTTGAAGAACTACCAAATAAATCTTAACCCACTGATCAAGCAATTTTTTTCTCCTGATTAAATTTCCTTATTCCTGCACGCTCACTGCTTGAGAGTTCCAATGATCAAGCCATGATACTGTTGTAAGGTTAAATCAATATTGGATTCACTTCTCAAATAGTGAAAGTACCAAACACTCTTTAAAAAAAAAAGGTACTTCAGTACCAACTTTGAAAAAGCATTGTCGGTACCAAAAAGTAGGACGATATAACAGCGCAGCACTTTTGTACTCGGTACTGCCCACCTTTGCATAATGATGATAGTGTTTAATATTTGTGTACTTTTATAAGTAAAAGGTTTTTGGAACTATAGTTTATAGTGAATATGTCACTTTAAACCAGTAGCATATATTACCAGTTTTGGAGAAAGCTTGGTGAAACATAGGATTGCAGTAGATTTTACTAGGTTTCTTGCACGCACAAAAAGTTAAAAATAAACAAAAAAAATTTGGAAGCTCTTTTAATTAGTAGAATTGACGTGGAAGTGCTTATGTACAAGTTTGAAATATCTTGGTGGTAATTGATAAAGCTTTTTTAACTCTGGTTAAATTGTTATAATCTCTTTGTTCACTATTCACCAACGAGTAAAGCTGCCACCTGCCCACGTGTCTACTACATGTAGTGAAGTCTTCGCATTGACCCTTACTCCCTTTTAACGCCGAAGATCATGCAGGGAAGCTGTGAAAACCAATTTTTATAGAATCTAATTAGAGTCTACTGCTACAGTAGCAGACGCTTTATCCACTTAGCCACCGATCGGTTTAAGTTAGAATCACAAACTCTCTTAAATGAGTCCACTCCACTGATCTAGTTTTTATATGTTCATATTGCGCAATACTTATGTTATGCATTAGCATTTGAATATTTTATTTTTCAGAAACGTATTGTCACTAAAACAGTAACAGAACGACGTGTCAGACAAATTGAAGAGCATGATAGTTTGCCAAGAAATCATTCTGGGTATGTTGGATTTGTATTAGGTTTTTGTTTTAGAGAACATCAAAACTAGTTGGTTTCAGCTTTTAAGGCTTAAATTGAAAAGTCGTGAAAATCCTGTCATTTAAAAATTTTTTTAGTGATTTTCCAGTTTAATAGACCTGAGGCTTGAGTGAAAATTTTTTTGTTTTAATGTGTTTTTATGAACAGTAACTTATCTTATGCTGGTGTTTGCGTCAGTAACCACTTGGCATTACGTTATCCCTAGCACAGATTTTTTTAGACTTTTTTTTGAAATTAAAAAAGTTATAATCTTTACTCCTAGGTTTTAAGATAATTTATCAACTATAGTGCTGTGCATTGCAACACAATAAAAAATAGAATTTGGTGTGAGAACATGCAGGCTTCTTTCGTTTTTCAAAAATAGTCTTCATTCTGTATGTCGGGAATGTTCTATGCATTAAGATTTTATTTAGTGGTCTATAAAACTGTATTTGCTTTTTCAGAAATGGAGTGAGGCTCAACTCTGATCGCGATAGATACGATTCAATGCAGCGTAGACGAAGCAGTTCAACAGAAGATGAAAAGAGAGGCTTATTGCGAAGAAGGTAGGCTGATGAATGTGCGATCTGTTTTAGTGTTGCTTCATGGTGTTTATTGCTTTTCATTTAATTTTGCATTTTTTACTAACTACTGGTAGTGTTAATCAGCAGTTATTAAATTTTTAGTTTATACTTGTCAACTTTTGCTGATTTTGAATTTTGATTTTTAATAAAAGAAACGGTTAACGCATTTTTGGGTGAAGCATATGGGGCGCCGTTTGTGTACCCTAATTTGTGCAATGCTTTTTTGCATATTTAATTAAATAGTCATTTTAATTAAATATACAAAAAAACCAAGTGCAAACATAAATATGCAAAAATTTTTGGATATTTATTACACCATAATTTGCGCAACGTTTTTTTATATTTAATTAAATAGTCATTTTAATTAAATAAACAAAACTTTACGCCGCAGACTAAACCGTTGCAAAAATAAATAAACAAAAAATTGTTACACAAAATTTTTTTGCGCAAAAATTTTTGACACAAAAACTGTTGTTGCAAAAATAAGTCCACAAAAATTTTTGTGGATTTATTTTTGAAACATCATTTTTTGCACAGAGCTGGACAGCGCTGTTTCAAGCTTTTAGCTCTCATCGGCAGCCCTCAGCTATCTTTTTCAAAGGTATTCCCAGCTGAACAAACATCTTGGGCTAACTGGCAAACCTTATGGGCTTGCACAGAGGCAGATGCTAAGTAGGGAATAAACGATTTTTCACTTGTGGTACTTTGGAAACAAGTGAAAAATCGCTGGATCCTTGTAGTAAGGACAGCCATAGGCTGTCCCTACTACAAGGACTCCCCTCTGCGTGACCACGGAAATCAAAAACTGCAATATCTTGACGTCCTTCATGGTCGACTCCTGGGAAGCCATGTCAACTTCCACTTTGTAACGATTTTTCACTTGTTTCCAAAGTACCACAAGTGAAAAATCGTTTATTCCCTACTTAGCATCTGCCTCTCTGCAAGCCCATAAGGTTTGCCAGTTAGGCCAAGATGTTTGTTCAGCTGGGAATACCTTTGAAAAAGATAGCTGAGGGCTGCCTATGAGAGCTAAAAGCTTGAAACAGTGCTGTCCAGCTCTGTGCATACTTGACTTGAGCTACAATGTGAAATATCATTGGAGCTGCAGGGTTGGTGGTTGTTCTGGCCACCTAACTGCCAGTGGAAGTTGACATGGCTTCCCAGGAGTCGACCATGAAGGACGTCAAGATATTGCAATCATTTTTTGCATCAAAATTTTTTGCATTACAATTGTTTGTGTCACAAATATTTGTGCATTTATTTTTGATAGCAGAGAAAGAACACACGCCGAAATAAATGTGCAAAATTTTGTAATGCAAAAAATGTTAATGCAAAATTTCTTGTCACATAAAAAACGCGTGCGAAAATTCATCGTCAAAAATATTTGACTATTTAGTTCGTGTCCATAATGATGAAAGGTTGGAATTATGCGCGCGGTAAGGTACCGGCAAGGTATACAACTGGAACTTCAAGAAAAAAGCTTCAGGCTGTACGGCAGCCTATAGTAAGATACTAGCCTGCTCATGAGACCTCTCGTTGGGCTGGAAATTGAAGGTTCATTCACCCGTACCTTACCGCGCGCATAATTCCAACCTTTCATCATTATGGACACGAACTAAATAGTCAAATATTTTTGACGATTTATTTTTGCACGCGTTTTTTATGCGACAAGAAATTTTGCATTACAAAATTTTGCACATTTATTTCGGCGTGTGTTCTTTCTTTGCTATCAAAAATAAATGCACAAATATTTGTGACACAAACAATTGTAATTCAAAAAATTTTGATGCAAAAAATGATGTTGCAAAAATAAATCCACAAAAATTTTTGTGAACTTATTTTTGCAACAACAGTTTTTGTGTCAAAAATTTTTCGCAAAAAATTTTTGTGTAACAATTTTTTGTCTATTTATTTTTGCAACGATTTATTTTGCAGCGTATATTTTTGTATATTTAATTAAAATGACTGTTTAACTAAATATGCAAAAAAACGTTGCGCAAATTATGGTGTAATAAATATTCAAAAATTTTTGCATATTTATTTTTGCACTTGTTTTTTTGTATATTTATTTTTGTATATTTAATTAAAATGTCTATTTAATTACATATGCAAAAAAGCATTGCACAAATTAGGGTACACAAACGGCGCTCCATAGAAGCAGCGACCATTTAGGCTTCCGAGTTAATACACAAGTTTGTGACAAGCTTTATTGGAGAAAGTGAAGTCAAATGCATTGAAGTAGTGACAGTCTAACGAGTCCAGAAGCTAAAACTTTTGCAAGTTTTCGGAAAAAAGGAAGTTTTGTCTGCTTTAAAGTTTTATCTAATTCTTTGTATCTGGAATCAAGAAAAGGTTACAGATTTAAAGAAAACTGGTTTTGAGAGAAAAGGGCAGAAATCAATCTACGTTAGCGAAATCCATCGTCACAAGTTAGGTGACCCTATTTGATTCACTGAACAGTATTAATCAAAAGAAAACTAAGGGGCATACTGGTTTTGTTGTGCGCTTTTTTTTTCTGTTTTCTGACTGTGGTACATCAATTTTTAATCCGTTAAATAAGTTAGCTCTCTCTAGATGAGTGATGTTTATTCGATTTCGTATCGTAATTGGGGCTTCGCGTGAGCGCGTGGTAGCTTTGTTTTTGCGAATTTTGGCAGATGAGGATTGAATTGCTTATAAACTAGCAAACAGTAAAACCTAGAAAGTTAAAATTTGGATTCAACATGAGAATGAATGAAAGCGTCATGTGTGCCAATTTAGGGGATCCTAGATCACATGATCGTTAATTGACACACATAGAAACATTAAAAATGGCGAGTTTTGGCTTAAATTTGTTAATTCGCTTATAACTCAAAAAGAACTTGAGTCAAAAAGCTGTAATTTGTACACAACATGGATGCTTGTTAGTGGTTTATGCAAAACGAGTTTGGGGATGCCCGGTCATGTGACCAAAATGTTACAGACCGAAAGTGGGCAGAAAGTAGACGACTTTGAACCGATATATCTCGGTAAATACCGGTTTTGATGGAAAATGATTTGTGATTTTTGAGCGCACTATCAACCGCCTTTTTTTTTGGTAAAGTTCGTGTATCTCTACCTGAATACTATTTTTTTTTTCTTCGTTACTTTTTTTTTCTTTTGTTTTCTTCCCTGGCTATCTACTGTTAAACCGCTAAGCGCACTGTATTCAAAGTTTGACCGACTGAAGATATCGGAGCGGACTAGAGTGGGACTGAAATCAAGGGTGCCAGGTTGGGGGATACCCTCAATCGGTTCCGCCAAAATTTTGAAGTTTTAAACTGCTACAACTAAATGGATCAAATTTTCGATGTGGATAGTAACTAAAAATAAAGTAACCGTACCAAAAATTGGCGGTTCCGCAATGGGGGTTTCCCCCAAAGGGGCCCTCCAAAATTTAAACTTTTTAATCGTTAAAGCTAGACACATGAATTGTTGAAGTAAAGTAAATATAAGGAAAACATTAAATTTGAAAAAATTGTGGGGTCCCGAAATTGGGTTTTTCCCCTCAAACAAAGCTGTGGAAATTGGAACTTTTTAACGTGGTTGGCTCACGAAATTTTCAGTGTAGGTAAATATGAAAAAAAGATAAAATTTGACAAAATTTGAGGTTACCAAAATGGGGGTTACCCTAACATGGGGCTGCCAAAATTTTCAACTTTTAAATCGTTAAAAAGGCAGATGTATTGAGTTTTTAGAATGGGTAGATATTAGAAACAAAGCTAAACCTAACAAAATATTGGACTTCAAAAATGGGAAGTCCACTGCCAAAAGAGGCCATCCAAAATTCGAAAGCTTTTAACCTTTTAAGTTGGAAACATGAAGTGTTTGAGATAAGCATATACAAAAGAAGGATAAAATTTGACCAAACTTTGGGGGTACCAAAATGGGGGGTTTCCCCCTGAAACAGGGTTACCAAAATTCAAACTTTTTAACCACTGATGCAAGACACGTGAAATTTTAAGCGTAGGGCAATATGACAAAGAGATAAAATTTGACAAAATTTAGGGGTACCAAAATGGAAGCCCTTCAAACGGGGTTCCAATTTTTTTTTAACTTTTGGACCATTAGACCTAAATGGATCGAATTTTCGGAATGAGTCGATATTAAAAAGTAAAGTAAACTTAACAACTAAACAGAATCATTAACTAAATACACAAAACAGCATCAAAGACACAATCATAAACGAAAAGTTTATGATCGAAGACAGGAAAAAAAATCAAACATAATCTAACATCGTAACATTCAAATTGGAGGTCCCTAGATATCGCTTTTTATGTGATGTTGAGCATAATGGCTTTGATAAATTTGAGCTACGTGGCTGCGTTTTTTTCTTTTTTTTTTTCACGGAACTGTCACCTGTGACGTTGAGAAAACGTACTTTTTCTTATGGCTTGAGTTTTTTGAAGAATTTAAGTAATCAAGTTTTGGTGCTGAATAATGGATTTAAAAATTATACTGAGTGTTTTGAAATTAGGGTCCCTACCTTTACCGCTTACATGAAAATTTATGAAGTTTTCATCACTAGACTAGTTTGAAGTTCATTAACGTAAGTTTCTACTGAGCTATTTTTGATTTCGAATTTCTTCCACTTTAATGTCCAATAGGTGAGTTAAATAAACCCACATAGCTAATGATTCAGAGAAAATTAGATGGATTAATAAAGAATAAAAGCCTGAAATGCCGGTGCATTCTCAGCACCTCTCGCCTTCTAAGCTAAATCTTTACAAAAGCATGCTGGGTAGTTATCTCGAAAGATCGTGTTAATTAAAGGGCGTATAGAAAACTGGGATGGTTTACCAAGTTATTCTCATCGACCTGCGAGAACTTGAGAGTGAAGCATTAACTAGGGAAAATAGATTTTGATTCTCCGCCTTTTTTTGCAATTTGTCAAATTATACCACTTGAGAATGAAGGCTATGTAGCAAAAGCATGAACAATTTTGTAAAAAACTTCAAAGAAATGCCTGTTTTAAATTTGCATAATTTAAGCACTTTTTTATTTTAGTTTATGTTGTTGAGGAGGGGGGAGGCTTTAATTTCGAAACTACCGGTATACCAAATACTATACTCGAATGTTGAATTGCGATGCAAAAAGCGTTTTCAGAATCATACACGGCCGTAAGTTTGGTTCATGTAACGAAATTTGCTAGTGAGTTGCTGAAATTTTAAAGACTACTTTTTCAAATGGAGTGAAAAAGTGCGAGATTTTACGTTGAATTGTAAACTGTTATGCGCGCTTTTTGATTGAAATTACTCGATTATTTTTGATAACGTCGCGAGATTTAAATTTTGAACTCGAATAACCGCGAAGCGATTTTACTTAGTGAAACAAAATTTGAAAGTGACGCGTTTAAACTATTGATCTGACTATCAACAACGACCACATTTTTTACAAATTCATTTCAAGCACTCGGATCACTATTTTAAAGCTTGAGTTCAGTAAAAGTTGGATAATGCCGAGAAGTCCCCAGATATGGCTTGCGATATCACGTTCTAGTATAAGATTACTTTTTAGGCCCTCCGACAGTTCATCTGATGATGACAGAGGTCGCCAACCAGTCGGTTATTACACCCCTACCCAAGATAAAGTCACTCGACCAGTTCAACCTGAAAAATTCCAACCCGAAGATTATGGATTAGAAGATGACAGGTAAAGTCGGTCTAGTTTGGATACGTTTTGATCGGGCAAATTTTAATTAAATTTGGCTGCAGCTGGTGCTTTTGCAGTTCGCATTGCAACAAATATTGTGCAAAAATGCTTTAATCATAAGTTAAGCACATTTTTTAATTCGTTCAAAAAGCATATATTGTGTTACTTACTACCAAAATATGCTCAGAATTGCGCAAAAATTTTACTGTAGGTGGTTTTACCTGGTGATAGCCTGGTAAATAGTTTGTTACGGAATACCCAATCGCCCTTGATTTACGGTTTTAATTGCAAATGTCGTCTATCTGGACTCGACTTTTTTCAATTTGCAAATGTCACGCAGACTTTATGACGTCACTAACTTGGTTGTGTAGGCGCAGCGATTACAGCGACGATGATCAATATGGACTGGAACCAGGGTCGGGTGGCTACGATGAAAGACCACAACCTAGGAGAAGTGAATCATCAAGTTCAGACAGTGATGTACTCAGGTATGTAGTGCAGACTGTGCAGTATTTTTAAATAATTGCCATTTGAATCAACGCTTGTGTAATTTTTGTAGAATTTCAAAAATTCTGGAATTTTTGAGACAGTTTCTGGTTGCACCTACATCGTCTATCAAGGGAGAAAATCTAATCAAATTAACCTAACTTTCTGCCAACAAGTTGATGCAGTAATTTGACGAAAACGTAGTTTTTTACCTGGATATACGTATAATAAAACATCCTGCTGGGTATTTAGCTAATATATTGTTAATCGTTGATTTTCCAGATATGGCGAACAACTTGACCAACTTCCAATATCTTCACCGCCTGACGACATGGCACGTGCCCCACTCGCCACCCAAGAAGCAGGCAGTCGAGCTAGTTTAGACAAGTATGTTGTTTCTGAAATTGTACAAGTGTAGGTTTGTATTTTTAGAAAACAGCGTAGAACTTCTAAAAGCATTCAAGAACTAATAACTTAATGGCTTACGTAATGGCTTCTTGTCCAATTAGCTCGAGTATAATTCATGCAATAAGTTGTAATCGTAGCTTTTGATTTTATTTTTCCGTTGTAATCGTAAAAACACAAGCAAATCGGTTTATTTCAGTTTATCCAAATGAATTTCATTGGAAATGTAAAATTTGATTAGTGATGAAATTACAAATTTTTATTAATAAGTGCCTCCAAAATGATGTACAATGTTTACATAAAATACACGCGGCAGTGAAAATTAATCTTCCTTCAAGCGCTTTTTACGTTTGTCGAAATACTTCAGCTCCGCCCTGCCGCCATATTTGTTTCGTCTGTTTTCGGTTTATTTGTACAGATACGTAACGAGCAGCGCGCTTTCTGCTCTTTTGTACGCTTGTTTGAATCTGAATACTGCGCTTCAAAAGTGCTTTTCTCCTTACCTTGTGACTGGTCGTTCAAGTAGGAAAAATTACTCAAACTTTTAAAATTGCTATTTCTCACTGGTAGATGGTTTAATATTAACAATGACTATCATACCTCAATTTCTTTTTGCCCTTAGCGTTTATGCTTGAAATTTGCTTAAAGTAAAGACAGAAAAATGTTTTGTTTGAGACAAAAAAGTTTTCTTTTTCGCTCTGGTAATATCTGATAGTTAAAGAATGTTGCATTATCACTTAAAACTTAACCTGTTTTCGCATTGTTACAGGTTGGGTACGCCATGGAAAACGCCAGGTTTACCAGAAGTTATCAAGATGTTGTCTTACAATATGCCAGTCGTACAACAAAACGCGGCCGCGTATTTGCAGCACTTATGTTTCAACGACCCTCAAATTAAAACGGACGTCAGGAAACTAGGTAGAATATTAGCTTGTGATTATTTTCGTTGTTTAGCTCCAATAAAGATGCTTTATATTCTTGTTTTGTCTTACCGGAGTGGCTGCGGACTTGATGACCTCACAGGCTCTTCGCTGTCACTGCTTCCCTGATAATAACCATGCGTACTCTATTTCAACTGTTTTTTTTTGTTTACTCAGTGGCGTCAATAAACAAACTTGAAATTGACTTGAACTTCTGAAAGGAAGTTATTGCATAACTTCATCTGCATATAGTATGGATATTTTTGTTATTATAATGCAAATATAACAATTTTAATCGTTTTGGATGAAAATAGCTTTTGCGCATACATGAAGCACAAGCTGTTGTTAAGTATGCAGATTTTCAAAGATTTGAGGTTTGCCGTTAAATTTTTTGAATTTCAAGAAGCACGATGGTATTAAAATGCTATCAAAACTGTTAATGTACACTTTTTAACAGGCATAGAAATACTATTTGAATATCTCTTGTTAATGCATTTAGTTTTTGCATTGATAAGAAATTGCGTGTTTGTTTCCAATGCTCTGTTACAGCTTTTTATAGACCTCTGTTCCGTTTTTGGTAGCAGTTTTTTAGTAACCAAGTTTTGTTAAGTCCAGCAGTTAGATATTTTGCGGTAAATTGTGATATTGGATCGGATAGTAGAAAGTGGATATTAACTATTTCAAGTCTATCCAAGCTACTTTGAATTAATCGTGATAGTACAACTGTTTACGGTAACTTTTAAAAAAGACTTAAATAATAAACTATCCATTAATTACACCAAGTGTTTCATGCTACGTACTCTTTGCTGAGAGGGCCTATAAATTTTGAGAAATTGTGTACCTCCCAGTGAAATTGGAATTGGAAATATGGAATCGCTTAATTCGAATACAAACCTAAATAAACCTGATTCTATGTTTATAGGTGGAATACCCCCATTGATCAAACTTCTCGATCATGGAAACCCGACTGTAGAGCAAAATGCTTGCGGTGCATTGAGAAATTTGAGTTACGGCAACGATAAAAATAAAATCGAAATGAAAAACCACGAAGGTGTTCCAGCAGTTGTTAGACTTATTCGTTCAACGAAGGTCATTGATACAAAAGAACAAGCCACAGGTAATTTAAATCTACGGTTTACTGTTTTTTTTCTTGTTATCGTGGGTTTGTCTATTTCGCCGATAATTATCCGAATTTACAATTGAACAAAACAGAAAAATACCAAATGATCCTTAACGATATCCAGGTTTCTTTTTCAGATATTCTTCCTAATTAAGTTTGGTATTGCGAAAATGCTTTAAAAAATATCCAAGTTTGCTTCGTTTTATCTCTTTAAGTAATTAGTCAAAGTCGTAAAATTGTTTTAATTTGGTAGGATTAGAATAAAAAACTCAGTGTGTTTTTCTTGCCTTTGTAGAGGATTTTTCGATCGACTATTCTATCTTCAGTGGAAATTTAATAAGCTTGAGGTCATCTTCTAACAAGCTTGAAAATGACTTTAATGTGCAGTTTTGCAGCAATAATGCACGCTTTCTGCTTCGTTGAATTTTAATGGTTTGGTTGAGTTGCCCCATAGAATTTGCTAAGTCAACTAAGCACTTGCTTAATCCACGTAGATGCCGATAGTAATTGATTATCGTTTGAAAGTCCAATTGCTTATTGATTTCGTTTCGATTTTGTAATTTTCTTGCTTTTGGGTTTGAAATTAAGCTGTGTCAAGCTTTTACCTGCTTTTTGATTGTGTTGGTTTATTCTCTTAGTAGAAAAAGCTCGTCTTTCTTTGAAATTCCATTGTTTCAATTTTTCATTGATCATTCAAGCAAAACGTGTTGCGCCCTTAAAGTTTTCTGTCTGTTGCTATTTATGCAAGAATTTAATTTGTTCCATGTTAAGACCTTAAAATCGTCGTTAGCCCAGTGGTGCTAATTTAGTTAACATCGCGTCTTCGTTGGCATTTTCAAAGACACTGCAGTTTTCACCCGTATTTTGTACTTCTAGCTTCAAGGTTAGACATTAATAGACCGTGGCGTTCTAAAAACTAACCCAAAAAAACTGTTCTCCCCTTTTTCATTACTGCTGTGCCCGCAGCTTGAAATTCGTATTTTGGGCTAAGTGAGGAACTCGCTTTGCAGTGCTTCCTCATTTAATTCCAAAGCAAACTGAATAGATTTTATCATTTTTTCTCCACGATGAAGGTTTAAAAGTAAACGCACGTAAAAATATTCTCAGACAAAAGCTTTGTGTGTACCCTACCAGTTGCGTGCTTATGTAATTTTAGTGGAACTATTTATTACCCTAAATCTATAGCAGGTTGTAATAGCTTGCAACAATAAGCGTGGAAAATTTTTGATTTTCTGTGGCATAGTTTTTGATCTCGGACTATTTTCATTGCCAGTTGTCATTATCATTCGTAACGTTATTTTACTGTAGATGAAATGCTATGCAATTTAGTTAAAAGTATTCGCTGCAATTACATGAAGGCTACTTGCAAGTACCTATTGCATTGTTAGTCTTAGATCAAGGAACCTATAATCACTAGTATGGGATGATTTTCAAGCAATTTGTAGTTCTAACAATTTGA
This sequence comes from Trididemnum nubilum, assembly GCA_963965965.1. Lineage (NCBI taxonomy): Eukaryota > Metazoa > Chordata > Ascidiacea > Aplousobranchia > Didemnidae > Trididemnum > Trididemnum nubilum. The sequence goes on from OZ014486.1 coordinate 30,074,668, forward strand.
ACATATCTAGTTTTGTACTTGGATAGCTTGTGCCCTAACTATGTGGCAAATTAACTTCCGTTAGCTGTAAGCTTTTCATTTGACGAAGTTTGAACAGTTTTATAACATGTAAGCAGTGACCATAAGTCGTTAATATTATCCTTTTTTTGCACCAAGTAAATGTAGTCTTGTAAATCTGCATTATGAAAGTCGTAATTTTTTTCCTCCTCCACTGGAAATATTTTCTTTCCACCACCAGAAGTCTCAAAATATCTATCATTGAAAACAAGAACCATCACTCACTCTACGAAATCAGTATTGTCCCGTGCTTCTTTGCAGCATAGTAGTAAACCGCCATGAGTAAACTGGGTCTATTTTGCGTTCTAACTTTTCGTTGAAATGTGCGAATTGATAAATTTTTTTTGATGCATTTCAAAAAACCCGTGGTTATTTTTGCAATTGCGGGTGCTATTTCAGGGACTTATATACAAAATTATGCAAAACTTTAATTTTTTCGATCATTATGATCGAAAAAGAAAATCCTACTATTGAAGCCGCCAGTCCGCTGCCCAGTGAAATACGACCGTTGGGCGCGACTTTGTAGACTTTAGGGAGCCTACTTTTGGAGGGATGTGAAGCTGGTATCCTTTCTTTTGGTTTTTCTGCACATCTTGGGCTTATGAAATTAGATACGGTTGCATCGTGCTCTCGTCTACTGGCGGGAGCAGGTAATTCCACCAATCACTTAGTAACATGTAACAAATACTAGCTACCAATAAAAATTCTCCGAATTTCTGATTCACAGGAACACTTTGGAATTTGTCTGCTCATCAGGAATTGAAGGGACAGGTTTTGGAGTTGGGTCTTGAGCCGCTTACCAACTTGATTATTATTCCTTACGCTGAAACAGTTGCAAAGAGTAGCAAGCCGAAGGAGGTGGTGATGGCAGATGTATTTACTAATGCGGTTGGCGTGTTAAGGTATGATTTTTCGCATCAATGCTTCTTTTCAAATGTGATACCAAATACTCACGGTATTGTTAAATAGTGAGGACCAGAAAAGGGTTTTACACCGCAAAATTTAATCTAACTTATAAAAACGCCCTGAGTGTAGATTGCATAAAACAAAATTTGAGAAATTTTTATCCGTACTGTATTTCTACTAGTTGTGGGATAAATTGTTTAAAACAATTGTGGTTGCTGTCAGGGTTCCAAAGCTTGTTGAACGACGTTGAGATGGAATAAATATTACTGAATTACTAAATCAATCTTTTATTATACTCGCTGTATTACGTTGGAGTGTGTAACGAGTTTGCGGGGCCCGATCAATACAATTTTTTGTATTACCAACTTGATTATTATTTCTTACGCTGAAACAGTTGCAAAGAGTAGCAAGCCGCGGGGCAATACAGCTGCTTTCAAAGAAATGTCGCAGCAGTAGCGAACCGTTGGCAACACTGTGTCCGATATGACGGGCCCGAGATTTGAACCTCAGACCTCCCGTTCCAGAGATAAACGCGTTAGCGCTCGACCAGCTGGCTGGTACTGAATTACCATACCATAGAAATGTAGAAGCTATTGAAACCCACTAGTCAGCCTTACGAAAACGATGCTTTCGGGTGACTATAGAGAATAAACATGCAACTACAACAACATTTGTAATAAGTGCCGTTAGATATCCATAGCTTTTTTAAATTATGGCGTTAGATTTAGTGGTAAATCTCAAATTAGTGTAACTCAGCGAAAAGTTATGCACTGTCTTTGCCTGCTTAATGCTTTCAGATAACAGTAAGTTATGCGTTTTTTTCTTTGTAGAAATCTCAGTTCGAAAGACAGCCACGACAACCGACGCAAACTCCGCGATTGCGAAGGACTTGTATTTGCTCTTATCAGTGTCTTGCAAGCCAATTCTGAAAGTGAAAATATTAATAATAAGGTATTGCTTCAAGTCTGTACGCTTTTGAATTATTCATTTAGCTCCATGTTTGTGTAACATTAGCTTGAGGATCATCTAAGGGTCTTCTTGTTTATATTTTCTTTTTTATCCAAGACTGGAAGTTTGGAAAAGTGTAAAAATATTTTTTAATCATTTTGCTTAAAAGTTTAAAAAGAACTTAATCATTTTGGTCAAAATGATCGAAAAAATTGTATTTTTGTCTTGAAATATATTTGATCAAGAACTTGAGCTATTTTAATCAAAATAATAATAAAAAAAATTGCATTTTTTTATTTCGAAGCTTTATGATTTAATAATTGTACTTGTTATTGTAAAAAGATGTTAATTATTTTGAAATGCTGTGAAAAAATTTGTTTCGAAATTATTACATTTTACTAAAAATTAAATTAGCTGTTGGGGCTTGAATAATATCCCGGAACACCAGTGTCCACTTTTCTGCAGGACTCTTCAGTATTCCATCCTTTTTGTTTTCGCATCTTCAATGATTAATATTTTCTTCCTCATATCCTCAGTCATCGTCTCTTTCCAGGTTTTCTTGATCTTCCTCGTAACTTGACTGACTCGAACAAAAGATCCAAATCAATTTTCAACTCAATGCGGTTTACGTGTTTGCTTATGTCATTGCACTGTTTAAATTCAGTAGCTATAGCCATCATGTTGCATAAAAACTCGTTATCAATTTAGTAAACATGTGTCAAAACCATCGCTTTCGAACACACATCTGTAACTTTATGTACTTAAGCACTCGAGCAAAATTGTTTGCCATGAAATAATTTGTTTGCCATCGTGTGAGAGAAGCTATTTGTAAGATCGGATTAATTGCCCTTAGCCCTTGTTTACTTCGTTTCAACGACAGCTATGTATGGTTTATTCATGATACATGAAACACTATATACCTCGTTTTTTTATGGGAGATTTCAAACGAAAAGGATATAATTTGTTAACTGCACCTACCAAAGAGCCTCGCATTTGTGATGCTGCAACCACTAGAGTGCTTAGTAATTGTGAATTGTGTGTAGTTTTTGTTTTATTACTGGTAGTTTAACTTAAATAAATCGTTTTGTTCTTTTAGATTTAGAAAGATTTCTGACTCTTTTCCAGATTCGCTAAACAGTTGTCACGACCAAGAGCTTGAAAAGTGTGAATATTCTTTTATTGGTGAAAATTACGTTTTTGTGCGCTTTAAAATTTTTTAAATTATTTTAGGCAACAGAAAATTGCCTGTGTGTTCTACGCAACCTCACTTATAAGTTACAAGATGAAACCACAAACTGGAAAGAACAATACACTCTTGAAAGACCGCGCAATCAAGCTGCGGAGAAACAGTCTGACGTTTCATGTTTTGGCAAGAAAAAAGATAAAGGTTTGTGACCGGACAATATAATCTGTGTTTGTGTGAAGTAGTAGCGCGGTTGATTTAATCTTTTAATCCATGTTGCTGCTGAAAATACTTAGACCTTGTAATACGAGAGATTTAATGTTTTGAAAAACGCAAATACAAAAGTTGTTAAACTTAAACAAATTATCTTGAAAGTTTTTTATTTGCAGTATTTTGGTAGCGACGTTTTTGTAAGGCTTCAACAAAGGGTCAATGTTGGTATCAAATTGTCAACCGAAGTTAGATGAAAACTGATTTTTCATTGCTAGATTTTAATTGGCAACACTGGATGAAAACCTATCTTAAATTTTAACCGAAATAGATCAGAAACAATAGATTATAGTAAGCCGAAGTTTGGTGTAGGTATGTTTTCGTTTTTTCACTCGTAATTCATGCCAGATTCCTTTTTAAAGTTGGCTGAGGCTGGTTTAACGTCACGTTAGAATAACGTTACTCAGTAACCCAAATCCTAAAACAAACCCTAACTCTAGCCTTGGCTTTCATTTTAACCTAAATTGAAAACCTAACTCATGCCCTAACGTTAATCAAGAAAATATGTTAGAAGAAATGAGCGAATGACCTACCACTCTTTGCTCGCTTGATTTCTTGATAATCGTTATGTAATATTAGGCACTTCTTTAAAAGTTGGGTAACTTACTATGTGTCAGGTACTCCGATAAATCTATAGGCAAGATGCATTTACTCACAAGAAAATCTCAAAATCAACGTATATAGCTTAATGAACGAGATTTTTTATTATTTAAAAGAGGTTCGCTGTCACTGCAACACATTATATATTTGGCCACTTCTTTTCTTTGGTGTTGATGGTGTCTTTTGTCTTTTGCAGGTAAAACCCCTGACGTGGTAGAGGAAGTTCCCCTGAATGACGCAGACGCTAGTGGGGCTGAGTTACTGTGGCAACCTGACAATTCAAAGCTTTACATTGCCCTGCTTCAAGACACTAATCGCAACGAAATTATTGAGGCGTCATTAGGGGCGCTATTAAACCTCACGTCTGGACAATGGAAGGTAATAGCGGGATAAAACCTTCGTTTGCTTCTTGTGTCCCATATGCAACTTACTGTGTACACTGTACACAGTACAGCGTTTACTTGCAGTGTTGCCAATATTTTTTAGCAAGCAGCTTTTCATAATATGCACTTCTCTGCAAGCTTCTGTCGACTTAGTTTTTGGTTTGCCCCTTCGACAAAAAGGTAAAGAAAAGTTTTATTGACCAAGAACCAACAAACATCTTAATATGAGTTAGATCAAAAGGTTTTCAGATAGAGTTTTTATAACAGGTGGATTGCTTAGTTCCATTAAAAATCTTTTTTTTTTTAAAGAATAGAACAGCGCATTTTTGCTCTAGAATCAAACTGCACGTGCCAAAAGGTCACTGGTTGTCCTTACCCAACATATCTTTTAATTAAGTGCTTTATCTATATTTTGTTGTGTATTTTTTCCGTTTTCCCTGGGATAAAATCACGTTAAACCCGAAGTTTTGGATAAGTTTCTTCCAGTTTAATCATATTTCGTTATTGATCAAACGAAAAAAGTTTGCAATTTAACACTGCTTTTGAGACTGCAACTTTCCGAAAATCGCCGCTTTTGCTGACTGGCCATAACCTTAAGAGAAAGAACACTGTTCTAACTTCGGTTTTGGTCAATCAGCGACATTGGCGATTTTCGGAAAGTTGAAAACGGGAAATCTAAGTCAGTCGGCGTTCCCCCAATAAAGACGTTGATTCGCTGATGAAAAACCGGTTTAATGCTTACATTAAGCAGCACCTTTTCATTGGTTTGTTTTTTGTGACTAGTGATTTGGTTAATAATCGGTGCATCAGATGGATTGTGGAAAAACCTTTACCATCTTTTCATAATTAATTGCAGTTAATCGCGAAAAAAAATCCAAGATTCACTGAAATTGGGAACCCCGTACTTATGCCTTGCTTTTGCTTACTGAACGAACGTCTTAATGCCGTTGAAAGTGTTGCGTAAAATATTTTTGTATTAACGGATATTGTTGTCCGTTGTTTGGATGATTTATAACAGTAATTGACGATAGCTCGGGTTATATGAGACTGCATCATTACTAATGCTATTGCCCCTGGCTAATGCTTTGATTTTATTGCCTTGTTTTGCTCCTGAACTTTTGTTGGTCGCTTCCCGCTTAAACAGCAAATTTTGCTTTGGTTGTTAACGAAAATTCTACCATTTTTTTCATCAATTTCATTAAATTGCAATTGAGTACAGTTGTTGTTAGTTAAACGTTAAAACTGGGATTGGAAAATACTATAAGTCTTGTTATGTGCTCTGGAAAAAGCGTATTAGGAATGGGGTTTGCGCTTCGTCAAAATTGTCTTTGCTTTTGCCCTCCTTCCAATAACACATGAAAAATATCAAGTATTTAAAAAGCAAAGTTTTGCACGAAGTAAAAGTACGTAGGTAATGGAAGAGTATCTAAAATATTTGCTGTTTTGGCAATATTCAATAATGTTACTGATTGCCATTGCCAAAACACTCCCACTTAGGAATAGAAAAAGCTAAAAAATGGTATGTTATAGAGAAGCGGTAAATGCTGCGTTCGAAATTTGTTTGGAAGAATGGAATAAGTGAAATGAAACCGAGTTTTTACGCATTGTTTAAATTGCCATACGGTATTTGTAATTCCTGTATTTTTACCCATATTTGAATATTGCAAGTTGACGAAAAACAAATTTAAAATTGCCGAGTTAAACGATAAAAGTACAGAACTCTTTTCAAAGCTATCTATTTCTCTCACGTCATCACGATTTTATTTCAGTGGGCGATATATGCGCGCACGGTGGTGCGGAAGGAGAAAGGGTTGCCAGTTGTAATTGATCGTTTAAGGACTGACAACGATCAAATAGTCAGAGCTGGAGCTATAACACTGACCAATCTTGCAGAGGATTTCAAGAACAAAGAGCTCATAGGTTTGCTTTATTAAATTTTGATCGTTTTTCGAATGCATTTCATCGCGGAATTCCCGCTTTCGCTTCGGCTGTGGGGAGTCGAAGGTTTGTTTTCCTGGATCTGCTGTTTTGAATAAAGAGTACGCAACGGTTCGCCACCTCTGCAGTTAAGACCCCAACCGCAATGACGTTGAGATATGATGGGGAACCGTGCTAACTTTCAACATGCTTTGAAACAACACGCATAGTACATGATATAACGTAGATTAAAATGTAAGCATTTTAGTTAAATCGCTCTAAAAAGCAGACAATTTTAGAAGAAAAAATAATTTTTTGGAAAGATTACTACAAAAAAATTTCTCTGGACCGGCTTGTCGGGTATATTTATTTTCATCATGCTTATTCGACGTTGTTCGGTGCCAATTTCATTCACTAAGTTTAGTTTGAGCTTCAATTTTTTACTGTCTGTCATTTGAAGCATTTCATTTTGTAGCTCTTCGAATTGTCGGTGTCGATTCGTTTTTACAGTAGTTTGTTGACAGAGAAATTGCTATTGCTGTACGAAATATAACTTCGCATTTTCGCAGACGAGTTCCATTTGTGATTCCAGGTAAATTTGCCATGAAAGATTTGGTCTATAAGCTACCCGGTGGTTCAGATCCAAGCATCAGCCTTTCGGATACGACAACAATTGCTGTGTTGAATACAGTTCGGATTCTTGTGGAAAGCAATCCTGATAACGTGCGTTATTTGAGAGAGGCCGGAGGAATTGAGAGAGTAACTACTATCAACAATGCCAGGTATTGTACTGTTTGCTGTTCTTCGTTTTTTTAGAAAAACGGCCTAAGATATTATGCAACAAAACGGCGTTAAGTGTTCTCTATCTTAAACTCATTAATGATGTAATTTCAAAAACAAATTTTGTAAGTTTTGCAAAAATAGATTTCTGGTTAAACGCTATTTACGTTCTAGGTGGTTATTCTCGAATTAATGTACTGGTCGATTTAGTCTGTGTTTGATTTCTGAGGTTTTCAAAAAGTATTCAATGTAATAACGAAGAGCCAGAGTGAATATCAAAGCAGATTACTTCATGCTGAAGCATATTGCATGTTTCAATGGTTTAGTACTGATAATCTGCTGTGATACCCCATGCTGTAGGTTCTGAAGAAAGTTGTCAGTCTTGTTCACTAAATTGATGAATTGTTGAAGATAATTAATTCTCAGTTGAATGTGATATTGAGATAGCCGTCAAGCGAGTAGTTTATGAATAATGCATTGTGATAAAATGGCTGTTTAAGCGATTTGAAAAGCTTAGAAATTTTCTGGAATATTCGTAACAGCTCGTGGAAAAATGCGATCTACTACGAACCAATAATCGCTGTGTAAGTTGCCTCTGTTTTGCGGGGGTAGAGTAGTCGTGAAGGCTTATTGGCGACCGATGGGAATTGGGTGCTTGGATACCCAACCACTAGCAGTGGCCGTCTGTGAGAAGAGACACAGTTTCTGAGTTGTGTCGAAATGACCACTGTTCTTCTGGGTGCTCCGGTAACCGGTACTTTGCTGGACTTCTACAAAGTGACATACCGTTGCAAGCTCACAAATTTCTGTCAATATTATCCAAATTTTGACGTAATTTTTCGGTCGTTTTAAGTTGTTTTGGTCACTTTGTTTTGGTCATTTTCATCGCTGTGAAAGCGATTTTAGCTCTTGAATATGAAATATTGATATTTTTTTTGATCATTTTGAGCGAATTGGCTAATATATTTTCGGTCATTCACCAAAAACTTATTTTTCAAGACCGAAAAAATGTTAGGTTACAACATGCTCTCGTCTATAGTAAAGAGCCGGGCAGTTTTAACCTACCACCCTCTAACCGCTTTTGCTGCTGAAGCTATCAAGACTGATTGCATTCGTGGCCTTAGTTTCGGCTGAACATCGTTAACAAAAAGAAAACAGGTCTCATGATTGCCATTCAGTTTCAAAACTTACTACTTTGGCGCGTATGACAGTTTTGCTGATGTTTATTTTGAGAAAATAAAAGTGTAGCCTTGGTCCTTAACGCAAGCATCCATTTTATAGCTGACGTTTTTTCATATTTTTGCAGGGACAGCACGCGCTTTCAGCCTCGCGTTGTTAAGGCTTCTGGTTTGGTTTTGAAAGCGATTTGGGCAAACAAGCAGACGAGATCACTTCTTAAAGCCGATGGCTGGAACAAAAACCACTTCGTACCTACTGTTACTGCTGACACTCTGCCAAGAAAGTATGCCGATTTCGTGTTAATAACTATAAATAGTTAATCGTCGAATTTGACAAAATAGGTTTTTAAATCTGCGGTTGAAGTCCAATTTTAAGTTCGGTCGAAGGGATCTACACTTGCATATATTTTCTCAAATTTTGCGATTAGCTGAGATTTTGCGAATTCTTGACTAAAGGGACTGCCAATGAATGTTTATGTTTTTGGATCAAAGAATGACTGTTTACATCAGATACAAGGCAGCTGTTCCAAAGTCTGATTCTATTGATTAAAAAGCTATCACTGGGTATCTTTTGTCGTGATCATGCTGGTATGCCTAAACTGTTACCTTTAGGATGAATTTCTTTATCCACCTAACTGTACTTGAGTTTTTCGTGATATGCACGGCCCATTTTCGCGTCATTGCTTCTGCATGCAACTTGACTCTTTTCGAAAAAAATTTTCATCGGTGGCGAGGCGTTGGAAACATTGTGTACGATTTCATTGGCCGACGTTTAAGCTCCTGACATCCCGTTCCAAAGACGAATGCATTACTGCTTGGCCACCTAAAACTAGTTTCTTTTTGGAAATGCGTCGGAAAGTTTCAGTAGTAATTGCTTAGATACAGGGAGCAGCAATCAATGCGTACACAGACTACACTTTACCCTTCTACAGTCTACAATATATCATTATATCCTGTTCAGTGTTTAGCCATATAAAAATGAATTTAAAGTGATTTAGCTCGTTTGCTCGGGAGCGATAGGTTGGCTGTTTATTAAACAGTGTTTAATTACAAGTCGGATTAATCAGAGCAGATGTGTACTGCTCAGCTACGCTTTAACATCGCTAAGTTACGTAGCTTGGAGGTGAAGTGGGGACATTCCCCTCCCCCGGCGCGAAATACTCGTGATATAGCTGTGTGATCCTGTGTGTAATTATTACACGCTTGAGGTAGCACAGGAATAATATAAAAGAGTTAATGTCAAACACCTACCAGCTTGTGCGCTGGTAATGCAGTGAGTGCATACTGAATTTCTGTTTAAAATAAACGGATAATACGCTTGTTCGCTCACGATTTTACGCTTAGCGGTAGCCGCGGCCTAATTTTTGGTTTAAAACAACGATAATAACTACTTTTTTTTTCATTTAATCGTTTGCGTGCTATCTGGCCTAAAGGCTACCAGCGCGGAAGCTTAAGGAAGAGTCACCAGAACGGTGACTACTTAAAAACAAGCAATGCGAAAAACTTGCTTTCCCGTAGGAATCGAACCTGCAGATTAAACAAAAAGCTCTGGCCAGCAAACGTCAAAAACATCACAACTAAAATAACTATTTTTGTTGGGTATTTACCTATTTTGTAATTTTTTAGTTCCACCACTACTGGGCGTACTTACGAAGAACCCAGAAGCGTCCCATCTTCAACAGGGGGCAGGAGAGCCGAGAGAGAGGCAAGCCAAGATCAGGTAACGTGACTTTAATTACAATAAAAAGCTGCTGCTACCTTGGTTTTTCACTTGTTATGGTCATAGCGGCTTGTAAATTAATGTTTAACCCAAAGCACACATAAGACCGCCTCAAGAAGACTCGTATTTATGGCGTTTAAATTGTTTGCACTGTACTTGCTGCTTGAGATAAACTAAGTTTACTGATTCTCAGATTTCAACGATGTAATTGGATATGAATCACATACAAGTATAGTATTGTGAAAGTATTACTGCGTTAAATAGTGCTTCGTTTATTTCGTTCAAGTTTACCAGTACAAGATGAAGCTCGAAAGAAATGCTACAAATTTAATTAATGATTTAGATAAAAAAAAGATGTTTTTGTATTTTTGAATGTGATACGAAAACCAAAAATGACAAAGCAAGCGCCAATTATAATAACCTTGAATTTTGTGCGCTTGGGATTTGTTTGTACTTCTGCCTAGAATGAACATTGAGCAAGTGTGATTCTAGATCACCAGTGAGGCTTTATCTACACCGGTAGAACCGTAAGCGTGCGAGCGTATCCTTAGTTTCTTTTAACCAAGAATCAAAAACCTCCGGCGTTACTCGCATATAAATTTACGATTGTTTTCGAGGTGTAGACCGTGCGCATTTTATGAAGTAGTGTACCTTTATATTTACAATCTATCACTTCCTTTTATCTTGATTAAAAGACAATACTTTGACGATTCAACAGTGTTGTAACAATTCGATTCGCGTTGCGTTCGGGCAAGTTTGCCTACCTGAGAAATAGTAGATCGATGTGCTAAAAGGAAAGGTCCTTCGTGAATTAGCGACCCGGCGTAAGAGCGTTGGCGTTTAACTTCGGCGTGGGTTGCGACAGTACTTTGTGGCATAATGCTGTAGTCGACCGAAAATACATTTTGCTGCGTAGGAAAATTGTGAGAAACAATCAATGGGTAGGAGGTATCAGCAGTGGCCCTTATTTGGTAATCAGGTATTCCTTTTTTGATTGAGAGTGATTATGGAAACTTTTCAGTTGTCATCCACAAGAAAGACTTCTGGTGATTCCAACCAACCAAACTGCTTTGAACGCTTACGAACAAGTTGCTGGGCGTCTAGTCAATAGTTTGGAAATAAAAGGCATAAAGTCATAAGCAGATTAGCCTCCGGTCGTTACAAAAAATGACTACAGTTGGGATTCTAACCCATGCCCGCAACAACCAGAAGTACACGCTGGTTTTAAGGTCGCCACAGTGTCATTTTTTGTCAAAAAAAGCACATAAGCGTGTTGACTATTATCTACTCGACTCATCATGACCATCAGTGCTGTGGCTAATCTTATATTGTTCCTTTTAGGCGGAACTTCATAGCAGCGATCCCGTACAGTCGGCTGAAACAGAAACAAAAGAAAAAACAGCAGATTCGTGGGTCTGAAGTCGAACTTTACCATTGTGCCTACTAGTATGTTAAAAGACTCGCATAGGTAGATGCTCGGTCAAGCCTTTCAGCTAGAGCGTTTAAATGGGGTGTTAATGTCAAGCTTTTGGTTTTCAAGTAATCTAATATGTTGCATTGTTCCTGCCATTGAGTAATAACCAACTTGTAATTAAATGATATTTGGATTGTCAAATATTTCGGATCTTGGTGGAGATCGACTGTTGGGTCTCCCCGAAAATTTTCCATATCCCCACCCTCCGGAAGGGTCCAGGAAGCACCTATTAACCACACTCAAAATTAGCTGATTGTAATGGCTGAGTTTTCGGCGTGTTTTATCTTGAACAGAAAACGAGATAAAACAACGTTCGAAATCAAGGTTTGGATAATATCTATTTATATCAGTAGTTATCAATATAATATATAGCTCAAGTCTTTTAAGGACCAATTTTTCTTACTTTATAGCAATTAGTTTGAGTTACTTGTTGGTGCCAATCTTTTCAAACTTGCATTTAAAATTTGAGCCTTGACATTTAATATGGTACTTATTATTACATGATTCATGGTTCTAACAAACTTGGTACTTTATTTAGAAAGTAATGTTGTGTTTTTTGCAGTGCGCTCTTTCCCCTTTTGTATAAATTATGGCAACCTTTTTAGGGGAAGTTTTATTACTGTCTTACTATTGTGTCAAATCTATCAAATTGTGATATGATTATATTTTTTAATTACTCCTTTTTGTATTGGTGCGATTTTATTTCGGTGTGGTTTTGCCCTAATTAACACTCGAAATAGCTAGCCTTTTTTCGCTGAAATGCCAGTTTTGGCAACGCAAGCCGTTTAAGAAGGATTTTTGCCTGTCATTTTTGTTGTCGAGTTTAATCGCTTCTGATTTATCAATCCCAAAATCATGAACCTTGAAAAATGACGTTTTCGAGCTGTCGCTTGCAATCATAAGAACGCATTTAACCGCTGTTTTCACTCTCAATGTTATTATAATTTGTCACTGAGCGTTAGACGCGTTTAGACTGTTAAATTTTGTTGAAGTGCTGATAGTTAAAGGAGCGTAGGTGCAAAAATGTTGATACGTCAAGATTCATAATTTAAGAAAAAAGAAGACTGCTGCAAATTTGAAATTTCCCCCTTTTTTTTAAACTACGCTCCTTCTATCTTCCTGTATTTGTTATGTAGATAAGATTCGTGTAATCAAATACATAGTATCGCCTTTATCTACGACTCGATTCTTATTTGCTTGTATAGTAGTTATTTAGAGGCTTAGCTCTTTAAAATTCCATCTTTGATAACGTTTGCTTTTTGAAAAAACTATACGTGAATAGAAGTAAGGACCTAAACAAGAATATTTGCGAGTTCATTTTGCTACAATTTGCAAGTATGAATTGCTATGTGCTTATTGCCTAACTCATGAACAGTGTGGATATTTTTTGTATCGACTCCATTTTCTGTATATTAAGATATTTTATGTACGATAACCTGACTTCATATATTGTTAACGCATAAAATGAGTGAATATTAATGCAACTTGTGTGCTATTTGATTCTAAATCGTGACTAGTCTAGAGAAAATAACCTTCTAGCGATATTTTTTTTGTTTTGTTAATATTTCTCAATTTTTCAAAATGTAAGTCGAGTTTTGAACCTTAAGATGTGAATAGTGTTAATTTTCTCTAGTGTAGCCTCGCATTTTGCTACCAGTAACCGCTTATAAGTAAGCTCAGCTACTATTAGAGGCCATTCAAGTTAGGGTGCCCTGCATTCACTTTTTCAGATAAAACTCAGTTTTCGATGGGCTTAATGATTTTAGGAGAAAGTTACGGTACCATAGTAGAAGTTGTTTAACTGCATCGTATTTTGCACAAAAAAAAAAAAAATTATTTCACTCTACTTAAACCGTTTTAAAACTCTGGGATTATCTATTTTGATGGTATTAAAAGCAGCAATTCTAAAATATGAGCCGTTAAATCTTTTATTTTTTGAATGGCTTGTAATAGTCGCTTTATCTTGTACATATTTTATGCAATTGACGCTTCCGCATTGTGTAGAGTTTGTTGTAGTTTGTTAGTTGTGCTTCAGTACCCCGAACTCTGGGACTCACTGAGCCAGTAGCGTTTTGCTGACTTTACTCGATCATGCGGCAAAATCACATTTTTATCAACTAATAGTTGTGATGGTTGTTTGGATGAAGCAGAATATTAGTTCAAACGCAAGTTCGAGACTCGGCCAGTTGCGCCTGTCAATAACAATCCTGTGAACACAATTCAAAAGATCGCTCCGTTAGCAAGCGTCGCCCTATTTATTATTGAGTGCTGAGTTCTATCACTGTTTGCTCTCCTGCAAAGGAAAGCGTACAAGTACCCAAAGCTAAAATTTGTGTTGCGTCGCACAAACGGGTATCTGGAGGTCGAGTCCCCGGCCATTTGAGGCTACGGGATGAGCGATTTTCACTGACATAAACAAGGACTTCACTCAACTTGGGCTGGCTTTTCTCCCGATACAAGATGGAGTTCCTCGACATTTCACGATTTTCTCTTCTGATCAAGTTTCAACCATCACGAGCCCTTCAAAAAATCCGGGGCCTGGTTTTTCCGTCTCATAACGGTCCTGTAGTGCAGGGTATTGCTCGATCCTGACAAGGCAATGCAGCATTGAAATTATAATTTTATTAAGCAAGCTATGAGAGGGGGCACTAATCATTAGTAAATCAGAACTGGTTACATAACAAAACACGAGCTTGACGATTTGAAAGCAAAAGAGCGCATATTTACAAACGGCAAACTCTATTCAATATCAAGCCGGCAACGATTTAGTGCAGAAAAATCTTGATTATCGCTCACCTAACCAGAGTAATGAAGGAACTCACTAAAATGCAAATCTCAAGAAAAATTAGTCCAACTACAAGTTGAGTGTTATAACCAGGTAAAAGATCCTAGGGTTTGAGAGGCTATTATATCACATTTTCAACTAAATAACGTTTCGCCTATAAAACAATACAACACTGATCTTGATATAAAGCAAAGAGCCAAAATGTGAGCGAACATTTTTTACTGAACGTTTCAAGACATTACTAGTCTCATCATCAGCAGATAAATGATATAGGCAACAGCAACTTGTCACGAGCAAAGCTCAGGAAAAAAAGGCAAAGCAATGACGCATAACAAAAAAAGGAATGGCAGACATCTGCATGAATTGGCTAACAAACGAAGTCTTAACAAAAATAAAAAATCCACCCGTTATCATGCGCTACGTTGATGATCTCTTTTTGGCATTCGACAATCCAAATGACATAGAATATGTATATCAAATACTCAACTCCATCCAAATCTGAAATTCACCTAACAAGAAAATGAAGGAAAACTGCCTTTTTTGGATGTTTTAATTACCAAAACATCACACGGAATCGAAACGACAGTATATAAAAAGCCAACATTTTTAGGATTATATACCAAATGGGACAGCTATACTCCAACCAAATACAAACGCAATCTAATTAACAATTTATTGCATCGTGCTCATCAAATCTGCAGTTCTTTCACTTGCTTCATAAAGAATTTAATCAAATTTCTTTAGTTTTGGAAAAAAATGGCTACCCCAAAAACTTTCTAAACAAGCACATTAACCGTTTTACGGAAAAACACTACAGAAAAGACATCCCCAAAGAAAATATTTTTCAAGGACCCTCGAGTTAAAAAGTTCTTTATGCGGTTACCATTTATTCGCGAAAATTCACCGCAAATAGAAAAAGAAATTAATTCTTTTTTTGCCAAGCTTGACTTTGAAGCCAAATTTTTATTAATTAACGATACGTATAGTTTAAAAAATGTGTTTAAACATAAAGAGCAACAACAAATTCTATATCAATATGGCGTTGTGTACGAAATAAGTTGTAACTGTGGCAGTTCTTATATTGGCCAAACGTCACGGAATCTAATTACCCGTATCAATAACCACGATCCTTCTTCTAAAACACCACAGGATACGGACGTCACTCGGCATTTGACCGATAACCCTAATCACGCAGTTTGTATTAATAACCCCATCATCCTGGCTAGATCTGACCATTGGCGAAAATTATTAATCAAAGAAACCTTAACGATTCAACGAAGAAATCCAGATCTAAACTCCGACAAAGCTTTAATTCCATTATATTTATTTAATGTGTAAAAATTAAAAACATTCGTTCAACGTGTGGAAATATTTATTCAACGTGTGAAAACAATAATTGTTTTTAATTTTACGCTCGATTCGTTTTTTTGTTATGCGTCATTGCTTTGCCTTTTTTTCCTGTGCTTTGCTCGTGACAAGTTGCTGTTGCCTATATCATTTATCTGCTGATGATGAGGCTAGTAATGTCTTGAAACGTTCAGTAAAAAATGTTCGCTCACGTTTTGGCTCTTTGCTTTATATTAAGATTACTTAAACGTTCCAATCATAATACTACAGTGATTTGGTTGGAAATTTGCATTTTATGGAGTTAATGTAAATGCGCACAAACAACAAGAAGGTGCAGTAAAGCGAATTAATGAGGCTAGATTTTGACGAAGACAAAATTAAAAATTCGAGCGTCCAAAGAAATCTTTGATAAAACAAAAACACGGAAAATTAAGGGTTACTACTTACTAGTACCCCACACAACCTTACTGGACCAATCACAATTCAAAACTAAATTACGAAATTTCATAGAAAAAACTTATGTTCAAGTGAAAAGAAAGCTTCATTTAATAGCCATCTGATGTGAACTCTTAAATGAAGGGGATAAATATTTCATAACATTTTACGGACAGTGTTTAAACAAAAATCGTGAGTTTAGGCCATTTTTAAGAGTTTTTGCTTAAAAAAAGAGGGTAAATTATACCTACCATGCCATACCTTTTTATATATGAAAGAGGCAACCTGGAAAGTTGTAATACCTTTAAGAGAAACCGTCTTACCATAGTTGAAAGTAACTACCCAATCGGGGTCAAATAAATCTCATAGTCAGCTTTTATCGAGTACATGTATGCAAGCGTTAGCCATAGAACAGAAGCTCCAACAACTCAAAAAAATTGTAACTGAATTACTAGAAAATAATCGCGACACAATAACTACGCTAAGAACAAATGATACAATTTCTATATAACGTCAAACATTAAAGAAGCACTGTCATTTCATGTCTAAGGACACCAAATAAAGTAGGTCTACGTATAAAATTACAGCGCGTGGGAAGAAAATCTACCTTTTAGTAATTTCGGCATCACAATAATTAGTTACCGACACAGAGCCAAAAAAAGTTTGAAAAGAAACTCACAATGGAAACTTCATTTTATGGTATTCAAAGAGGGGTAGTGGGCAGGGAGTATTCGATACTGTGACGATTGTGCAAAACAAACAAAAATACTCTTCCATATTGCAACTGGAACGACGTGCTCAGTTGAATTAAGCGCGTTTCATTCTCTTATATTTACATCTTCCGTAGCAAGGCAGTTATTCAAGTGAAGTTTCTTGATTCCTAAAAAAAGTGACTTTGAGAGATACATCAAAATAAACATCAATAGACTCACCTGGAACAAAATACTGATGGGACTGCTGTTCACAAAGTTTCTATATTTTATCACCCGTAGTTGAATGTCAGCTAATTGTTCGAAGGTAGTTCATTTTACAAGAATTTTCTTGATCTTTAACCGCGCTGCATAATGACCAGCTTGCTGTTGATGAAAAGACACCAGAATTCCAGGGCTAGCATAGCTTTTTAGAATTTCTAGTTGTTTTTATTTTGTTCACTATGCTATCTCGCAAAGAAGGCTGAAAGTTTACTGTTCAGGACAAAGTCCATAAATGGGGTGGTGACTGGAGGTCGTCATTCCAAAGAGTATTAACAAAGTAAGTACATGTAGCCATCTTCGAGTTGGCGAGTTGTATCGAGATGGATTAGGTTTTTCATCCCATCTGGGGCTGGATATTGTGAGCAGACAATGTGGTCGGTGGTAAGTGCGGAATCTCCAACGGTATAAGCACCAGCTAAAACGTCTAATTCCTGTTCTTAGCCTCGAAGTGGTTCAATCGCTTTGCTGAAGTTCTGTTCCAAGAGGCATATCATCTGCAGGCGATATGCCAAACAGAGATAAATCGGGGGGCTTGATGAACACCATCTGTTTGTCCATATCCAATCCATGTATCCATCAGGCTTGGAAAAATTATAATTGTAATAGATAAAATTGTAATTAATTACACGATTTTGCTGTAATTGTAACTGAGAATTTTCAAAAGTTGATAATTGTAATTATAATCGTAATTAAAAAATTTTCTGCCAATTTTCAATTACAATTACTCTATTGTTCACTAAGATAGATGATAACAAAATGTGTTTGAACAATATCAATTTTTATCCAGTTGCAAATCGCTTTCGAAATTTTCTAGTGGTTGCAAATCACATCTGACGTCACAAACCGAACATTAAATTTGGTTAGGGATAGTTAGCAGAGGTGGAGTCGAGGACACAAGACTAGAGGCCAAGGCCAAGGACACAAAAAATCCGAGGCACAGGCCAAGGACCGCTTCTCGAGGACAAACCCTCTCCAGGCCAAAGAAAGGAATGCTCGTGGGCAGGGACATAGGCGCAAGTGTACTTAACAAAAAAAGATTAAAAAAAACTTTTCATACGATCTCCAAAGAGAATAAAAAAAGGTGTTCAAAATTTTTTTTCAAGCTATCACCAAAAACAAAAAGAAACAAAAATAGGTCTCCGCAAATTTTCTGGCGTTTTCCCGCAAAATTTTGACGTTTCAAAAAATAGTGCTGTCCTAGGCCGTGGACAGAGCAATTTTCGAGGACTTGAGGCTTCGAGGTAAAGGTCAAGAACTTGACCTTTGAGGCCAAGGACTTCAAAATGTGTCCTCGAGGCTAAGGACGTCCTCGAAGACTCCACTTCTGGTAGTTAGAGTTAGTTTTAGAAATAGGGTTAATAATATTCAAAACCTAAATTTAACTCGTACTCTTAATCATAACTAGCACTAACTCTAAGCCAAAAAATAGCCTTACACAGAATTGGCCCATGACGTCAGACGTGACTGTAACCGGTGATAGGTAACCATCGTAACCATAGGCCTAGCCAGGATTTTTGATTGGAGGGGCGACCCAAACCGCAAATCACAGGAAATGACGTCATCAAAAATTTTCAAAAGAGGAACTTTTGTGGGGCAAAGATATCGTAGAATGGAAGATCTAAAGCCGTGGACTGTTGTTGGCAATTAACCAGGATTTTGCGAAAGGCAGAAGTAAACTAATTGTTAAAAAGTACAATTGTCCAACTTGGGAGACGTGTTGAGTAAGCTAATGTAACTCAAACGTATCACAGACGGGGGTCTGGGGACGGAGCCCCTAACCACCAGGGGCTTTAAGGGTCTGGGAGCGAAGCCCCCAGCCGCTGGCAATTTTTTGTAATTTTTGAAATAAAAAGCTATTTTAGTGCCATTGGATCACATTTCGCTCGTGTTCAGAGCCATTTGAAAGAACTAGGTTTTTAACATTTGAAAGCCAATCGAAAAATTTAAATTGTTCAATCCTTCTTTTACTTGCAATTTAAGTCCAAAACACGTAAAAAATTTTGCAATTCGTAGTTGAATTTTAATCGTAAGTGATTTATTTGGCCCAGAAAAGGGGAAGTAAGGAACATTGCCTCCTGCAATATTTTAGGAGTAAATACTAATCCAATCAAACGTTTTCTTTAAAAATTTTTGCTTTTTTATAAGATAAACTAATTGTAGGAGTAAATGTACGGCCAGGAGGCCCAAAACCCCTCAATTCAAATTCAATATTTTGTTCAATGAGCATTTTCCCTAGTTAATTTTTTAAAAGTATTTTGTGCGTAAAAACTGGCGAGGTGGAGATGTCAGCACCAGCGTCCTGCCACCTCATCGTGGTGGTGCAGTCCCCTCCCCAAAGGGGATGGGTCGAAATGGCAAGACAGATCTCCCGAAGGGTTCGACCAAAAGGTCGCCCCCATTGTCATGGACTGTTTTTTCGCTGGGCTGCCCGTTGACCGGTCACAACTGGGCGGCTCCTCTTCTAATTGACCGTACCCCCCTACGACGTCTCCTTATCCTGGCTTTGCTCCTTATTAGTGGCAATGTCCATCCTAACCCGGGCCCCATCAGTAACCATCCTCGCACCAGGTACCCCTGCTCCATCTGTCACCGCGATGTGGGCAGAGACTCCCTTCAGTGTTCTGCTTGCCTTAAGTGGGTGCACTTCCTCTGCTCCTCCCTTACCCGTGCTGACTTTCGCACAATCTGTGCAACTGGCACTGCAGTGGGTTGGCGTTTCCCGGCGTGCTGCCCCCAAAGTCAAACTGGCTCCCCCACTCAGACCAATTCCCCCGTTACGACGTCTGTGTCCCCTCCACCCTCTCCCCTAGGGTTCCCCCACTACCACCTGGCTTTTATCAACCGCGTCCACTTCGGGGCCCCCACGTTACCCCTGCTCCATGTGCTATCACGAGGTAGGTAAGGACTCACTAAAGTGCTCCACCTGTTCCAAGTGGGTGCACTTCACCTGCTCCTCCTTGACCCGGGCTAACTTTCGCAAAATCTGCGCTGCTGGCTCCACCATGGGTTGGAATTGCCCTGCTTGTCTCAATGGGGACCTGGCCTCTCCCACCCTCCAGCAAGCCTCCCCCCGGCCCCGTCTCTCCAGCTTTCCCCCTCACGTCGTGCTGAACTAATCGCCTTTCTTTCCAACAATTAGTATGACCTCATTCTCTTCCAAGAAACCCATCTTTCGGCAACCAAGAACTTTCAAATCCCTGGTTATTCTACTCTCCGTACGGGTCGGACATTCGGCAGACAAGGCCCTGTTTCCTCCGGAGCTCATAACACCGGTGGTGGTGTCCTCACTCTTATCGACTCTGACCTGGCCTTCTCTCCTGTTTCTGTCTCCTCTCTTTCTTCCCAGGACCCCTACTCAGACTACATCTGTGTTAAAGTTCTTTTTTCCAATCACTCTCCCTTACAATTCCTTAACCTCTACTCCCCTCCTATCAGAAGCACTCCTTCTGATTCTCGCACCAGGACCTTCTCTCATGACATCCTTCCAAACTCCCCTGACACTTTTATCCTTGGAGACTTCAATGCTCACCATCCAACCCGGAACAGACTCATTCCCCCTAACCCGTCTGGAAATGACCTGTTTCGCTGGATCCCTTCCTCTGGTCTGGAAATCCTGAACGACTTCGCCTCTCCACGCTCCTCCATCATTCCACTGGGAGCCGTTCATCCCCCGACATTTCGTTAGCTCCTGCGTCTCTCGCCCCCACTGTGAGTGGCGCACTCTCCCTGGCCTTGGCTCTGATCATCTACCCATAGAGTTTGTCCTCCCCCTCTCTCCAGTTCGTCACCCCAACACTAGTCCCGCCAAATTCCACCACAAAAAGGCCCGTTGGGATGTTTATCAATCATATATTGAGCGTCTCCCCACTCTTGATGTTGACGCAGTCAACATCCACCAGGCTGCCCGCTCTTTTTCCCTCTTCTTAGTCGAAGCTGCCAAGGCCTCTATCCCCTTTGGCAGCCTTGATCGTTCCCCAAAGCCTGGTGGTCCCAGGAAGCGGAATCTGCAGTGCGGGAGCATCGGAGGGCCCGCTCCGAGGCACACCGGTCTGAGGCTCACCGCCTCAGATACATAGATGCTTCTCGTAGGGCGTCCTTAGTCATTTCTAGAGCCAAATCTGCAACCTCGCAAGCCACCTGTTCTAATCTGTCCCCCCGTTCTGACCCTCGTGCTGTCTTCAGGCTTCTCAATGCCATCTCGGGCAAAAAGAACACCTCCAAAGACCCTTCTTTTCCCGGTTGCACTTCCCCTCTTGACACTGCCAATCTCTATGCCTCTTATCTTCGCTCACATCTATCTCAAGCAACACCACGTACCTCGCGTAGAGCCGAACGACAGTTCATGAATAAACTCCGGAAAGCTAGCTGTGAGGATGCTTCTTCCCTTCACAATTCTTTCTGCTCCCCCTTCTCCTTAGCTGAGCTCTCCACTGCCATCTGCAATCTCTCCTCTTCCACTACGTCTGGCCCTGACCAGATTGCCTATCCTTTACCAAAGCATTTGCCTGAGCCAGCACAACTCCTCTTTCGTTCTCTTTTCAACAGGTCCTGGAACTCTCACACCTTCCCCTCTTGTTGGAAACCTACCACTATCATCCCCATTCACAAACCTGGAAAACCCACTTCCTCTCCGTCCTCTTTCAATCCTATTTCTCTCACCCCTTGCATCTCCAAGGTTTTTGAGCGCTTGATTCTTTCTCGCCTAACTTTTCACCCCGAATCGAATCATCTCCTCTCCACTTGCCAGGCCGGCTTTCGTCCTGGTAGGTCGTCTCTCGACCAAATTCTTACTCTGTCTCAATCACTCTGGGACGGCTTCCAAAAGAAAAAGCCTCCAGACCGAACCATTCTGGCATCTGTTGGCTTATCCAAGGCTTTCGACTCGATCTGGCACTCTGCTCTGCTTCATAAACTCCTCTCGCTCAAACTCCCCCCTTGCTTCGTTCTTTGGATATGCTCTTTCCTTTCTGAACGTAGAGCTAAAGTCCAGGTTGGTGGTTCCCGCAGCATCTCCTTCCGCATCAGACGAGGGGTCCCTCAGGGCTCGGTACTTGGTCCCGTCCTCTTCATCCTGTTCGTTGATGACATCACCAAGGATTTACCTCGGGGTGCCCATGCCTCCCTGTATGCTGACGATCTGGCCATCTGGTCCTCCTCCCCAGACCTGCTCAAAGCATCTTCTGTCGTCCAATCCTCCCTCACTGTCCAAGAAACATGGTCCAACTTATGGAGACTTCCTCTCAATCCAAAGAAGTGTGAGTCCTCCTTTTTCTCTACAGATCCACGTCAAGTCACTTTCTAGCCCCAGCTGAACCTCCTGGGCATCCCTCTCTTGCTCAATCCTACCCCTAAATTCCTTGGTGTAACCTTTGATCGGACTCTATCCTTTGGGGCCCACGTCCAATCCCTGTGTTCCAAATTCTATCCACGCCACAAAGCCTTTGTGCGACCGGTGCTCACATATGCCGCTGCTGGATGGTTCCCATTCCTCTGCAACACCGCAACCAATCACTTGGAAGTCCTACACAGAGCTGCATGCAGAGTTATTACTCGGAGCCTCTTTTCCACTCCCTCCTCCATACTCCTTCTTGAGGCCCAACTCCCTCTTCTAAAGCTAACTCTAGAACATCAGGCCCTTTCCTCCTTCGAACGTGCTCTGCGTTTCCCCCCAGACTTCTCCAGCCTTTATGCCCTGGCAACAAGAAACGTTCCCTGTCGACTAAAGAAGAAACCCTCCGGGAGATCATTCTGTTCTTCGGCCACACAACCGCTCCCATCCCCACGTGAGACTCTGATCACGTGTCCCCCTTTCCCCCCATGGACTGCAACCCACTTCACTGTTTCCCCCATCATTCCCGACTGCACAGGCAACAGTACAGCCAGACTCCAGTCTGCTTCAAGCAGACTATCCTCCTTCCCCCCTTCTGATATCCAAGTATGGACTGACGGAACTGTCCCCTCCCTTTTTGGTCCTGGTGGTGCTGGAGTGTATGTCACATGCTCCAAATGCAACACATCCAATTCCCTGTCCTTTTCCACTGGTCCAATTGCCTCCAGCTTCACAGCTGAAACCTTTGCCCTCAAGCAAGGTCTCGATTGGTGTACTAGCCACTTGATGACCTGCAAATTCCAGTCAGTTCTTTTTCTAACTGACGCCCAATCAGCCCTCTCTATCTTTTCATCAGCCCCCTCTTCTCTCCTGCCTGAGTCCCTCTATAATGTTTGGTCCCTCGCCTCTTCCCTCTCCAACAACACCACCTTGAGCTTCCAATGGGTCCCCGGTCACGCAGGTCTTTCCAGTAATGAAAAAGCGGATTTACTTGCCAAAACTGGTGACTCTCTGCCCACTGACGCAATCCCATGTCCTCTCCCCCCAGTCGCTGCCAAAGTCCGTTATTCCCAATGCCACAATTGGAGACCTCACATCTCCCACTCCCATCTGAACTTCCAAGACCCCGAAGTCTCTTCGGAGGAACTGCTGCTTTCTCGCCCTATTCGCTGTGAGCTTTCCCGTCTTCGCTGCCATGGCCACAGTCTTCTTTTATCCTCATATCTTCAAAGGATCAGTCGGAAGGAGAATCCTGCTTGTAGTGCACCCTCTACAAGACCTCAATCATCTCCTCCTCGACTGTCCTGCCTCTGAACCCCTTCGTAAATCTATCTTTGGATGCTCTCTCTCTATTCTTGATCTATGGTCCAGACCTTGGGGTGTGGCCCGACTGTTGGGTCTCCGCGAAGTTCCTCCGCGCTCCCATCCCTCGGAAGGGGTCGGGTAGTACCATCACCACCACAGGTGGAGATGTATTGTATTTGAAAAATGGTACGTTAGTTGGTTACGCTTACTAACCACGTTATTCCCGGGCCGGATTTACATTGCGCGAGGCCCATGATACTTTGGAGATTTTTGCAACATCTTCCTGCCAAAAATAGGTAAAGACCAAAAAAAAAGTCTTACCATCTGAACGCGAGGTCCCAGGCCCGGCGCCATGGGGGACATTCCGGGACCGTGTCCCCCCAAATGACTGCTTGTGCCCCCTCAAAGCGAGGACTGTGCCCCGAAGAAATTAATAGGCTCGGGGCTATTGGAGTGCAAATCGAGGCCTAAGACTCCCAAACTGGTGTTTGCCACCCTAGAATTCGTGAGCAAGAACTGTTTTTTCGTAGTTTTTGTAAACTCGCACCGGATTTTTTTACCGAAGACCCCCTTTTTTTTTTGGTCTTCACTTACGAATTCGCGGGAAATCGCAAAAATTTTGAGACGACAACCAGAATTTGTGGAAATTTTAGTAACAAAGACTTTTTTTTTAGTCTTCACTTAAGAATTCGTGGAAAATCGCAAGAATTTTGAGACGACAACCAGAATTTGTGGAAATTTTGGTACTGAAGACCTTTTTTTTGGTCTTCACCTTTTTCGTTTGATCCACACTGGAATAAACTTCTCGTGCTCTCCAAAACTTTATTTCTGCTCCCCCCCAGTCACGCTATCCTGGCGCCGGGCCTGCGAGGCCCTGGCACTCTACCATGTGAATCCGGCCTTGGTTATTGCATTACGTTCATAAAAAGGCCCTGGCACTCTGCCACTTAAATCCGGCCCTGGTTATTGCATTACGTTCATAAAAAGGTTAGATGAAAGCTTGAAGTAGCAACTTTCAGGACAAAACCGCTTAATTTCACCCGGGTTATACATTTCAATTGGTTGGCAAAATCGAATTGATGGGGCCCGGGCTTCCTGGACGTCAAAATTATTGTTAGTTACTGTTGTACGCGTGTACTGTTGTACGCGATGATGCTAAAAGAAACTGAAAATGAAAAAACAAGACTTTTTGTCACATCTTTTTTACTGATGGCATTTCGATTTGGGGGGCTGCCCCCCCTGGCTACGCCTATGATTGTAACTTCAATGCTATTTGTGATATTAAGATTTTGCGTGCTGTTTTGATTGTTTGCCCTTGTGTATATGTCAAAGCAACACTAATGGTTCTATTTCGTATGATCATGCTAAATATGTGATATTATTGATAAAAGTTAAAATAGTGTTAAATAGCATTTGTAACGTGAAGTTGTTTTTTACCAATTTTTAATTGAGTTAAACCTCATTTTCTTTTAAACAAATAATTGCGGTATGACACCATGGTTTAGCTAAAACCATAATGTTGCTAAAAACGAGATGAATTCAATAACATACATGACAATTGCTTACAAACGAAATTATGTACTGCAAAAATTAAAGTTAAACAAAGATTGATGGAAGAACAAGGATGGAAAAAAATGGGGCTTTAATAGGTCTGATACAGAAACACAAAACAAATTCACAGTGCTGACATAAGCAAAGCTCGCGACTTCCTATGTAAGTGAATTGGTCGCAATGTTTTGAGAATCTTTTCATTACAATTGTAATTGTAATTTAAGCAAAAACAAGTAATTTTTCCAACCCTGGTATCCATAATACTAAAGCTCAGCGGCATGCCGAACAAAAGGTCGTCGGGAAGGGAGACGCTGTTTTTCATTTTAAGGGAACAACCACGGTTGGTAGGGATACAATCTCTATGCAAGAGTTCAGAGGAAACAATTTTGTTGACATAATTAGCAGTGAGTGCTTTTCTATAATCAGATGGGAGGAATTCCTGATAGACGTTGAAGACACTCAGTTGGGGTAGGTCGAAGGCATCGAACAATAAACCACAGTGCTAATGCACTTGTGCGAAGTATTGATGTAAGAAAGGAAAAGCTGTCCGCAGAAAAACTCCAAAAATCCCCATGTGATTTCGATCTCCATCGTAAACACAAAGTCACATATAGCTCGGTCTACTTCGTGCGTAAAATCGTGAGCGTATCCATAGCATATTCAAAGAAAAACTCGGTGTTCCCGGCGTAGCGCCTTACCAGCGCACAAGCTGACGGTTAGTTATAATAAACTAAGAATACGTTCGTACGCTCACAATTTTAAGCAGCGTAGACCAGACCAAATTGCGAAATATGGGCATTATTACAAGTATTGTTATCTCATCAAAGCCATTCGTGTGCAAGAAAATAAAGAAATACCTGTACTATAGCGTCATAAACTAAATCTGTCTCGGCTAAAAAAGACAAATTACTGGACCACAATCTACTCAAACTCGACCAAAGGTATATTGTTGGATGGAGACTTCACGAAACCAATCCAAAAAAAATTGACTGACACAAATTTTCACTTTCGAAACACATTGCACCGTACCTCAAATATGAGTGCTTTCAGTGCTTCCTTCGGTAGGTCATCCAGTTCCTCTTTAATTGTGAACGGCTTCTCTGTGACTGGTTCATCGGCAGGATCGTAATATTGCTCGAGGTAAGGGTGCGCTAGCGCGTCCTCTACTACAATGCGCTTCGAGGGGTTGAATGTGAGCATTTTGTCCAAGAGATCAAGTGCTGTTGAATTTTACACATTGAAATTATTTCAAAAAATGCTTCTAAACTTTTCGGAAGGAACTTTTCAGGAACGGCCGAGGGTGAGAAGGCGTCGTTTTTACGACGACCCTGATCGCATGATCTGGGTTCAAACCGCACCCTGGTGACGTTGTTGCGTCCTTGGATAAGATTATGGGCGCCGTTTGTCTAAAACATTTTTTTCATTCTATAAGGACAAATTTTGCCCCGATCTGACATATCTACTGCGATATGACATATTGCTACAATATGTAACATATTGCTGCAATATGCGACATATTGCAACGATATGTGAAACATTGCAACAACATGTAACATATTGCAGTAATACGTGACATATTGCAATATGTGATTATTGTGACGTATTGCAACGATATGTGACATATTGCAGCGATATGTAACATATTGCAGCAATATGTGACACATCTACTGCGGTATGACGTAATGCAGCAACATGTGACATATTTACTGAGATATGACAAATTGTAGCAATATGTGACATATCCACCGCACGTGGAAACAATTGGCGCCTTTAGGGTGCTTTTTTTTGCTAATTTATTTCGCTACCATAATGACGTCATTTCTGTTGAATCACTTAAGCGCAGACATTTTCGCGCCATTTCTGCTGGTATATTATTATTATTACTTGTTTATTTCAGACACAATCGGCAAGCATAAACAGCATGAAGCAAGGTCCATAGTAAACAACAAACAGACACACACATACAACAAAAAAAGAATCACCATAAATAATGGCCAACAATTTAGTCTAGCCAGTTTAGGGTATGCAGATATGGCAGGCTAGGAGCTGCGATAGTGCCGGTACGAGAGGTAAGTATCTCTGTCAGCCTGGACTGTGGCCTAGCCAAAAATAGTACCTGCTCTTGAGCACGCTGAACGCTCAGCAATTAAGTGTAGCGCGATGGATAAAATAAACTGAGTAAATACGTTACCGTAATTACGACAGTGATTCAAATCGAATTTAGTCCTGGCACTAAAATTCTAAAATTCCTACCGAACGCCTGATAAACAATCCCTATGAGTGGTAACTTCCGGTATGTTCCCAATGCCTCAGACTGTCAGACATGCACCAACTACAAGTAGCAGTGCTTGATTTCATTCTGCATTGATTCCAATAGTTAAAATGCTGTAAAAAGATCCTAATTGGTTGCCAGCAAAAATGGCGCAAAAGTGTATTCGCGCTAAAGTGATTCAAAGCACATGACGTCGTTATGGTAGCGAAATAAATCAGCAAACAAAACGCACCCTAAAGGCGCTAACTGTTCCCACCTGCGGTAGAAATGTCACATATTGCTGCAATATGTGATATCGCAGTAGATATGTCACATATTGTTGCAATACGTTATATCGCAGTAGATATGTCACATATTGCTGCAATATGTCATATCGCAGTAGATATGTCACATATTGCTACAATATGTCATATTTTACATATTGCTGCAAAACGTCATATCGCAATAGATATGTCACACATTGCTGCAATATGTCATATCGCAGTAGATATGTTACATATTGCTGCAATATGTCTTAGCACAGTAGGTAAGTCGCATATTGTGGCAATATGTCATAGCGCAATAGATATGTCAAATCGGGGCAAAATTTGTCCTCATAAAATGAAAAAAATATTTTAGACAAACGGCGCCCCATATAAGATGCTTTACGATGATTATCTCTGCTTGGTAGCTTCGATCAAGCAGCAAATTCAGTGCACAAGAATTCAAAGAAATGCATGGGAACATTGGATCACTGGAAACTC
This sequence comes from Trididemnum nubilum, assembly GCA_963965965.1. NCBI lineage: Eukaryota > Metazoa > Chordata > Ascidiacea > Aplousobranchia > Didemnidae > Trididemnum > Trididemnum nubilum. Next base: position 30,102,825 of record OZ014486.1, read on the forward strand.
CCAAACAGGTGCAAATTCCTCCAAACACGAAGTAGTTAATACAATGAACAGAACGCGTTTTATTTAATAGTTAGAGACTGACGCTGTCCGGTGGATAAATATGTTATTACAACAACACATGGTGTGGTATTTCATAGGCATTATGCTTTGATCTACAGAAAAAAACCAGCCAATTTGACCAACCAGGGCAATACGGAATAGACTATGCATCGTGATAATGAGCCAGCCTACAAAACCAATAGAGCTAGTTTTTACCTTTAGAGTCTGCTTTGCCATACAGCCTTTGCCAAGGAACTTTTGGCTTTTCTGGCAGTGACTGAAGATAAGCTCTAGCTTTTTCGTTGATGATACAGTCCAAGTCGTCTTTTGAAGGAGAGCCAAGAATTCCTAAGAATTAAAATAATTTTTTACGTGCTGCTAATGGAATCGTGCTGTCTTTGGAATAGAAGGTATCATTAATTTCAAAAATTAAAGGGGTTGAAGCATCCAGCCAATTGCGGTAGTTTACAATAGCTAAAATCGAAATATAATTTTTGAATTTTTTTACTTTCATTTTGGGGCTGCAGTTGCAAAGATATTCAATATATACAAAGAGACATCCCCCTAAAGCATTTTTGCAACCCTGAATCTATTCTCTCAGCCTGAGCCTCCAGGAAAAAAGAGAAACTGAATAATATCTACACTTCCTGTAACATCACGTGACCAATTCGATTTTGATAAACCTCCTCCTTCACTGAGATTCTAATTAGAACAAACTCAGGGTTTCCAAAAACTTTTCAGGGGGATATCTCGGTAGTTTTTTAATATCTTTGCAACACCAGCCCCAAAATAAGAAAAAATTTTGATTCGATTTTAATTAATGTAAACTGCTGAAATTGGCTGGATGCTTTACCCCCCTTGAAAGAAGTTAATATCAAAAACTAAGCTGAGCTACAGCTTTATTTTTATCGTTTTTATCTGGTTCTTCAGGTTGAGAGAGATTCAGCTTTTTAAACATTTCTCAATAACAAAAGATATGGAAATTAATTTCCAGGCCCCATAAAATTCGACAGCGCTGCAGAAGGCCCGCCACTGTTGCAACATTTCTTCGTACGAAGCTGTGCTGGCCGACGCAATGACACAAACCCGGACTGCATTAGCTGATGAAGGCTTAAAAGAGTAAAATCTACCTAAAACTTGAGAACTCTAATTATACGTTGAACTTTATGTCATGAAGCGGTCTCGGTCATATCAAGATTTCGCAGAAAAAAATCCAGGACCCCCAGTCATTGCAAACTAAACTTGTACATACGGTTCGTTCAGTTCTACACCTGGCGTTCAATCGTAAGCGCGTGAACACCAGCGAAGCCAAGGGGGTGTGAACTTATTTGTTTATTTCAAAATATTTTTACTGGTATGGTGGAACCCCGGGCGCGCCGAATTACGCTCATCGCTCGCTTATCAATGGGTGATGATGGAGTGTCCATTTTTTGAGAGGTGTGGAAATAACCAATTTTCTTTCCCAGGTTTTCCAGTTCAACTGGGATTCTGTGGTGCAGCACAAATGCTTTCATCCACAGAAAAGCGCCGGGTAACAGTAGTAACAAACGCTTGCAGCAAGTTATAACGAAAATTTATGGCATTTAGACGTAATATTGCTTACGTCACAATTGATGAGCTGTTTTATTAGACCACTTAATCTTTTTTATCGACGACAATACAAAGAACGAACGATTTTTACTTCGTATATCATCGAGCACTATTTTAGAAGATTGACTCTCAACAATTTTCTAAAAAACGAACGAGATTGGTTTTGCTGATTGTGCCAAATCATTTCCACAGCATTGAAGTATCAAATAATTTAACGAAATTTGTTTAGAAAAGGATGGTTTCAAAATCAATGAACACATCACTTTTTTTTCGGTAAACGTGCTATGACTTGGGTAAGCGATTTAACAAAGGATAGGTGAAACACGGTTCAAACTAGGACGAACGTTAATGCATCGCTAAGCAATAACTGGGGGCTTTGCGACAGCATGCTTTTTTGCGTCAAGTACTTTACTCTATCAACTGTTCAACCGACCGACAAATTACAAAAAGCTAATTGTTCACTTGCACTTATTTTTCTTTTCTGAACGAAAAACAATTAAATCTCTATTATTTCCAGTATAAAAAGATGACATAACTTAAAAAAAAGACTCCATGTTGTGTATAAATTTCAGCGTTCTTCGTTCACTCAATGGCGAGTTAAAAGCAAATTAATAAAATTTCAATGCCGATTTGGCCCTTTTCCAAGTTTTCGGATGGCGGTCACGTGACTGACTGCTATAATGACATCGATCCTCATGTGGTGCCCAAACTTTAGCTTCCTACGTTCAGCAGTTTTGAGTTATAACCAAATATTGATGAATTTTACATAGTGCATGTCATAAAGCGCTAAGTAAAATCAAAGGTCCTAAGAAAGCGTACGTGTGCTGCAAAAGTCCTGATTACGAAAGTCAATTAAACTGCTTCGTTCTTAACGCTTTGACAGCTTTTAGTTTATGCCGTTAAATTGCATCATAATTTCAAGCGGATAAACAGCACTGTGCAACTGTTTAATCACACGAACGGTAAGCATCATTTTTTTGGTTCTGTTCGCAAATGTTTCGCCAGGCTGGGGCACCACAACGGTCTGGTGGAAAATTTGCGTAAAATGCTCCCAAAACCCGACAATACAAGGCCAGTTTGGGAATCGAACCCAGAGTCAGCAACTTTTCTGTCACTAACCTGTCGCTCTACCAACTGAGCAGCTATCGCCGCTGCAATTTCATGCTCATTGACGTCGATGATATCGTTATCAATAAGTGTTTGCTAACTGATCTCAAGTCCAATAAGCTTACATCTAACAAAGTCATTCTAGTAGTAGTTATTTTTACGTTAGTTTATTTATACAATCGATCAGTGATCGATTAATGATGGATGGAGCATGAACAGTATTTACTGAAGCTATTAAAACGGTAACACGGGTTCGATTTCCGGTCGGGTCAAACCAAAGACCAGAAAATTGATATTTACTGCTTTTCTACTTGACGTACAGCATTAAGAGACAGTGTGAAGCCTACACCGCTTGTGGTAGACAGGTAGCAGCTTGACTCGAAGACCGAAAGGTCCCTTAGCTGTCCCCTGGTCAAAGCAACTTGGTGAATAAGACGTAATTAAAATTATGAATTAGTAGGGTGAAAGGAGATGCATCAGGATCCATACAAATGTTTAATAAAGATGAAAAATTCGAGTAGTCCGATTTTTGCTGAATTTTCACTCAAGTGTTGAAAACAGTTTGACAAAAAAACACGGAAATTTTGATCTCCCTAAAATCATTTACTAAAAAGTCGGACACTTCGACTATGATTTCCATAAATTCTGTATATTGCAATTATATTCGCGCTGTTAAAAACGCTATCCGAAAAAGTAACTATAAACGCGTCAAATGAAACGCAAAAAAATTATCGAATTGGCAAAAAATACTTTCATACCTAGAATGTGGTTTAGCTGATCGAGATAATGCTTTCCTGGGAAGATCGGCCGGTTGCTGATCATCTCGGCGAGGATGCAGCCCACAGACCAAATATCAATCGACTTCGTGTAGCCTTTGGAATTGAGCATGATTTCAGGCGCACGATACCACCTAGTGGCGACATACTCGGTGAGAAATCCGGTGTGATCATGTTCGGGATCAGCTACGCGAGCTAAGCCAAAATCACAAATCTGAAACAAACAATCCATTCTAATGATCGTGTTTTCAAGCCTTTTTATGCTAAAACGCCACTGAATTCGAACCTACAGCGGCGCAGCATATGGATTACTGATCCACTCCTTCACAAATTGAGTTAAGGTGGACGCTTCAACTCAAGCTCCATATATTGCAATGAAACTAGCAACTTGCTGCTGTTGTGAGCTCGACAGTATTTCATTTCTCACGTTTATGTAACCAGGGTAATTTAAATTTCAATATACTGTAATACACTCGATTAGAACAATTTAAATGGCTCTGGATAACTGGCACCATTCAACAACAAACAGCATAATGAAATATTGTCAACAAAGAAAAAAAAAGTGAGCAAATATAGTAATCCTCGTTCTTAACTGGCATGCCAGGAAATCGCAAGTAACTTCCTGGGATAATTTGGAAGGCCACTGGGCTTCCGACCCTACCGATGCAGAGCGCGAACCTAGTTAACTGACAGCCACATTACGGTCAGCTGTCGCGGACCCGCGGCTTATTAAGTTAAGTCCGGCTGCGGCTCTCTCCAAGCTCAAAGTTCTGCAGCGGCAGAGTAATTGCAATAACATTTTTTTCACCAAGTTGCATTGGCCAGGAGACAGCGAAGAGACCTTTCGATCTTCCAGTAAAGCTGCCACCTGTCTAACTGTCGTTTAGTCTAACTAGTCTGACTAACTAACTAACTAACAGCTAGGAATGGCCTCCTGACTGCACCTAGGAAGAGTTACTTTCCTACGAACCAGTCGAAAACGCTGCACTTTTCACTCTCTTGAACACACCATTGTCACCACGCTGGGCTGTTGCATTAGAGGACTTCTCTAGTGCGTAAGTCGAGCGAATTTCATCTGTGCGTAAGAAACAGCAAAGATAAAAAGTTCGTGACGGTCCACAAAGCCCAAGTGGTTGGAATACTTTGTTATGGGTTGTTTCTACCACTTTGTGGTATACATCATCTCTAAGAAACTAGTAACTTGAGGAAGCAAAAATTTCAAAGGTGGCTTTGGTTGGTGTCGGAAGATTTTTGTCGTTTTTAATTGAAGTTAAAAAAAAAGGAATTGGTTAGCGAGTTTTAACGTGTGGCTTTGCATATGCAAAATTTTTTCATTCCCATTGTTCTTCTAGGTACTAAATCATTTGCCTCACAAATATTGGCAAACATTTTTTAACTCGGAATTTGGAACAACGATTTTGTTTTATGATGACAAATAGCATTATTAAAATTAAATCAAATCTTTCATTATACTCGAGTATCACGCCGAAGCGTGTAACGCGTTGGCGTGGCCCATTTCGCATCATTGCGCATGCAGGCAACACAGCTTCTTTCGAAAAAATGTCGCAGCGGTGGCGAGCCGTTGGCAACACCATGTCCTATTAGACCGGCCCGAGTTTTGAACCTCGGAGCTCAGATGAATGCATTACCGCTCGACCAACTGGCTGGTCCTAATTAAATTCCTTTTGTTAATTTCAATTGCTTTTAAAATTAAAGTTAAAATCACTTTTAAAATTAAAACTAAGCCGAACAATTTTAATAAAATTTTTGTTCATTTTTCTGATGACATGCTTTTAAAACATTCGTAGTCTTATCGTCCAGGGTTCGATGCAATAGATATGAAACAACAACAAATTGCTTTTTTAACACGTAAGAGCAAGTGCGTTGCAGCAGGTCATGGACAGCAATTACTTATATCACGTTTCCGTGCCTAGCAAACTCTTTGCAGTAAGAAAGGTTGTAGCAAAGATACCAACAACACTAAGATGTTTGTAATCATTCTTTTGACGCGATGGAAAGCTACAAATTTTTTGTTGGTTCAGCAAAACATGATGGACGTTACCACCTGCATCATTGTCTATTTTCCTGCATTTTTTGCACATAAAATTATCATAGTAACTATTTATTAACTAGTTACTAGCCACCACAAAATAACTATTTATATACTTGAAGTACATAATGCCTTTTCTTCTTTGTTCGCTTTATAATCCCAAAGGCTATACCGGAGTTGCGTATTATTTTCGATCACATTCACGTCGACTTTGGTTCAAGGTATTAAAAATTGAATTTCCATCAATATTCCTTTTAATCAATATTACATAGTATTAATACAAAGGGAGTGGCTATTTCACTGAAAATGTTCAAGTTAAAGAGAATGAAACCAAAATGAGGAATACTCATCTACACATTTTCCTTTACTTTTTAAAGGGTCAAGATTAGGGTTTGAGTTGGGTTTGGGATTAGTTTTAGAGCAAGGATTTAAGTTTGGGTTTGATTTGGGTTAGAATTTATAAAAAGTACATAAAAATTTCCAATAAAATAGTCTTTTCTTAATATGAAGCAAGACCAAATGCTACAAAAGCTAAAACGCTAGCTTTGCCTGGGGTACTACCGGAGCAGACGTTCATCGAAACTCTTAGTTGTTTGCGCTTTGGAATCGACTAGTCGCTTTATTGACCTAGATATGGCAAATTTGGGCGGAAATAAACTTGACCTGCATTTTAAAGATTAAAAGCGGAGAAGTTTTTTTTTTTTTATTTATATTTTTTATGAGTGATCTTAGAATAAACACAGAAATTGAAAATCTGACGACACTATTACTTTTGATCCCAAATCAGGCGAGTTAAAAAAACAAAAAAGAACTAATTTACTGGAAAATTTTCGTATTTATTGCATTGACGTCAAAGATTTCTTAAGTAGAATAATCACATTACTAAACCAAAAATAACTTTTAAGTAAACCACCTTAAATTTCATTATTGTCAAGGCAAATAGCTCTGAACAAAACGAAGCTAGTGACGCAAAAACGGCCTAGACACTGGTAAAGTCGTCATTATCCAGGGTTTTTGATCGAAATAAGCAACAGATACGATCGTACGCCAAATTGCAAACCAGGCCTAAGACGTTTTGAAAGGTATACTACAACTGTGAACTGGTCGAACATTGCAGTGACAAGTCACTGAACACTATCACAACAGCAGCCAAAATTGTGCGTAAATTAAGTATTCGAGTTTAAGTGCAATAATTTGGTTGAAACGAAATGTCAACTATTATTTTTGCAAACACGCTAGATGCAATTCAGTCCCTGCCTTCAATATGCATAATTGACCACTTCAGTACGCACATAAATTATGCAAAAGTATTTAATTACGGTTATTTAGATTTTGCAGCACGTGTAATGGCACAGCCACAAAAATAAACATATAAGGCTTAATATTGGCAATGCAAAATGGGCTTGATTGTTAGTCTGTGCATGCTATCAGGGTTTCAAAAGGTGCCCGATAACGAAGGGTTAGTGAACTTAGAGCAAATTACAGAGCAGGTTACCACAGTATCAAAACATTAAAAATGATAAAACCCGACAGTCTGTTTCACTCGTTACGGGATCGAATAAATCAATTCCATTTGCACAAGACTCACCCCTGCTTTAAAGATTTTTAATTTTTCAATGTCTTAATACTGTGGTAATCTGCGGGGTTTTGATTGTTATATTATTTGGGACTTGGAGACGCGCAATTGAAGATCGTTAATTCGTTTATACTCGTAGTTAAAAACGGCTGAACGGAGAAAAGTGTAACTTATTCAACAACGTGGGGGTGGATCAAGAAGTTCTTTAAATGGGGAGCATCTCTTCCTGTGAGAGCGGAAAGGTCGGCAAGGTCGCCAAGCATATCTAATTACTTTTTACCTCCAGTTTCTAAATCTGCTGGACAGAATAGAATCGAATTTAGAGGTGCTAAACTATGGAAAAAAATTAGTGAAAATTGAAAAAATAAACCCTTCAATTCTACTAAGAAGCAGTTTAAAGAAAATTTACTAAGAGATTACTGACCACACCGTTAGGTATTGATTAAGCATTGTATGTACTGTACCCGTACGCATTTGAACATGTGGTAGCTTCGCTACAAACAACATTGTCCGAACTACTCGCTGTACTTCATTGTTTTATTACGTCTTTGTGTGATAATGTATTGTGCATATTAACAAGGAGCATATAGACTAGGAAACCTTAGAGTTATTCGGTGCCCCTTGTGTTTCGAACGTGACCTCTGACTTGTGTGTTAAGCCTTTGTTACTAATTAACTACTGCTACTACTACTAACATTTTTCAGATCGTTTATGGCTTGGAAGCACTATTAGAACTTTACCTAATTAATGATATAAGATATTGGTAGTTAAGGTCCATCTGGATCTACAAGTACAAAACTAAAAGCAAAAGCGGAATCCAACCTCCAAATTTTGAAAGACAAATATGATGATTATTTCTATGTTTGGGTAAAGTTGAACTTACTGAACTTCCGGGCAAATTATCTGCTTGTTTACAGGAATAGGGTATTGTGGCGCTACGTTACGTATCTTTCTTTCCATTTTCAATATATAATCTACAGTTCTACGCTACTTTCCTGCTTGACTGGAAGACCGAAATGCCCTTTCGCTGTCTCCTGGCCAAGGCAACTTGAATAAAAAGAAAAGAAATTACAAAAAATTTGAAACAGGCACCACAGATTACCTATCAGTGGGTGCAGTCGCTTGAAAAATGTGAAAAATGTGACATATACGGACAAATATCAAAACCTAGTTTTTCTACTTTTGAAAAGTAAAACCTCTCAATAAGTTCGAATCAGGATGTTCGTTGACTCGAAGACCGAAAAGTACTTCCGCTCTCCTGGACGAGCCAGCTTAATTAAATTAATAAACATGTAGTTGCAATTAATCACAACCTTTTTTGTTCCGGACCAAAGAGAAAAACCCCTGACTCCTTTCTTTAACAGAGTCGTTAAGTAAGAAGACAATATTAACAAAATCTACCAGCGCTGCAAGTGAAAGGTCTTGGTCACAAGTCAGCTTTCAACTTTCTACAACAGCAATACAGCGCAAGTTGCGAAAAATAAAATTCAAAATGAATATGTCTTGAAAACAAATAATTTATTAGTGTTACAAATGCAACCCCGCATTCAAATTACAAGACCGTAGTTGTTTTACTTTTCATAATGTTATGTAGAACGCCGATTATCCGAACTAATTAAAACAAAGGGTGGTTCGGATAAGTAATTTATTTGAATAATCAAACAACATGCAATATTATGAAAATTATCACATAGGCTGCCAAAATTCATCGTAAGACATATTGCAGTGACCAGACTGGTTGCAAACCTCAAATAAATACAGCCCATGACAATTGCTTTTTGGACGCATTTTTTCTCACACAAATGACTTTCTGATATTTCTCACTCATTGATGTCAGGTTGTAATGACTTTGGTTAAAGTCGTGTTCCGATAATCATAACGGCGTTCTATTGTACAGGGTGGGCCGTAAATAACGCACCAAAGCATATAAAACAATTCTGATAATTATAACAAAAGGGTGGGCCGTAAGTTACGCACCCAAGAATTAAAAGTAAATTGTGATGTGAAATATTATTATTATTATCAATATTGTTTAATATGCTTTGGTGTTATTATTATCAATATTGTTTAATATGCTTTGGTGCGTTATTTACGGCCCACCCTGTATAATAATTCTCACAATCTAGTTGATCATATGAAAAGAAATGTATTCGTCTTTGGAACAGAAAATCTGAGGTTTAAATTTCTAGCTAGTCAAATCGGACAATGTTGCCTGGAGCAGGACTTTTAGGTGCAAGGCAATTAAGTGCACCCATTAAGAATTTGGACTTCAAGACACCTGGACTTTGTGTGTCAGGATTTTTATTCGCCAGAGCTAGCTTTTTAATTTTTGCATTCACACGGGTATAAATATCTTTTTATTTCTTGACACTTATCAATATTTTTGCTTATGCACATTAATGTTTTTGAGACTACATTTTCTTACATTATAGATTTTCTCTCTAACTTTAAATTCGTTCCCTCTAACTTTTTGCTAACCTGTGAGTGCCCAAATTAGTAAAAACATATTTATGTGACCAAAATTTTGTATCAATTTGGTATTAAAGCATACTAAATTCTATATTTCCGCAAACTTGTTGACTTCTAAAGCTAAGTTTATCACATTGCCCACAATTATTTACCCTTGTTCCGACAAATCAGATTCACTGACAAACATCACCAATGGGGACACTGGTATATAAAAAATTCAAGATAACAAGCAATTAGAAAATTAAAACTAGAAGTGTCATTTTGCAGTTATTGCAGCGCATCCTAGGATTTCTGCAGCACATTTGCCGGTAATCTAGGCCAGGGGTCGGCAGCCTAGGGGCCTGATGCGGCCCGCCAAGGCAATTTATCTGGCCCGTGACCTTTTATTGTCATCTAGCTCGCAACCTTTTTTTCTTTTTTCAACGATAGATATGCAGCAATAAACCATCGAAATGATTTTCACCTTACATTTTGGTCTTTGCCATCAATTTGGCCGAAAAAAGACCTGAATTTCTGACGAAAACCTTTTTTTTGTCTTCACCATTGTCTGAAAACAGACCTGAATTTCTGGTGAAGACGTTTCTTTTTTGATTCGCTGGAATAGTGGTGGCTCCCTGGAACCTTGTTGGGGCTGAATGTGGCTCACTAGTTTAAAAGGTTGCCGACCCCCAATCTAAGCTATCATTACTGCATCAATAGTCCATAAAATATTTGTAGTATATTGTAATACAAGCTACTGTGTCATGTTATGCAAAACAAAGCAAATATTTTAGTCATCTTTTGTTCGTTTGAAAAAGAATGTGTATTTTTGATGAATACGGTTCAGTTATTCAGTTAACTTGGTGAACACGCTATTACAGTAACTAAAGCCTCTGCCGCTGTGCAAGCCCTTAAGGTTTGTCCAGTTCAGCCAAGAGTCTTGTCCAGCTGGGGAATTACTTTGTTAGAGAAGCTGAGGGCTGCTGATTAGAAATAAAAGCTCAAAACAGTGCTGTCCAGCTCTGTGCATTATTCTATAGTTTGTTGTTGAAAGTTAAATATTTAGTTAAGCATAAACTCTTTTTGTTTTGAATGCTAAACACATAAACATCAAAAATTTTAAAAATTAAAAATAAAATCTAACAAAAAGTTTTGCAAAAAACAAAAAGGTGGTTCTCGCACCTTAAAGTCCTGCAATTAATCGGCCCTGCTCAAAGTCAACGATCATGAGTGCAGGTGTTAAGAGGGCTCCACCAACTCGTTACATGCTTTGTCATAATAAATTGAGTGAAAAACGGCATGATAATTTACCTTCAAATCACAAGTAGTGTTGAGCAGCAGGTTACTGGGTTTTAGATCTCGATGGATAACATTTGCAGAATGGATGTATTTAAGACCTCGCAGAATTTGGTAGAGAAAGTAGCAAATGTGATCATTGCTTAAATGCTGGGTCTTTAGTAATTTGTACAAATCTGTTTCCATAAGATCTTGAACAATATAGCTGTGGGAGTTCAAGTTAAAGGAAAGTAATTTCATAACATAAAGCAAACCAGAAACAAAAATAAGAGACCACAATATTATGATTTCACAATTTTAAGCCAAACACCATTACAAAATTATTAAAATTGGCATAAAAGATCAAAATATGAATGCTCTTTAAATGAAGCATTACAGAATTGGACGAAATTATATTTAATCAAATTGCCACAAACTTTGTTTATTTTACAATGCAATAATTTATCTTCTTGTCTTGTAATTCCAAAGACCATGTAAATTCTGGGTAAAATGTAAATTCTGAGCATGGGATTGCTAATTTAGTCTCAAAATTTTCTTATACTTATGCAATACAGTTTACTTTTATGGTGTACTTAACAGCTTGATTTTAAGTTCTTAATATCTTTTGTTCTCAGTGCAATTAGCACTAAAAATCTATTGTTCTCACAGCAAAAAGTGCTAAAAAAGTTGAAAATGCAATTTGGCCATCACTCGGGCCAGAGAAGAGTTTGTTTAGTGGTAGATTTGTTTGCAGGGATCAACTATCATAGATCCTACATTTGCACCCACATTGAAGGCACCCTATTGAAAAAAAAGCACAAATTCATCGTTGCTACAATAAAAAATGACTCAGATCTTGGCTTAACAGTTTTCTAACTCAAAATAAACCTTTGCATCAGAACACTTTGGTTTTAGAAAAAAAAACATTCAACTTCACAACTAATAGCAGATGTTGTCGTTTTGCAATTGCAAAAAAGACCTAAAAGTTTTTGAAATGTCCAAAAAAATATTCAGAAGTTTGTGGACAATCGACCCAAAATTCTGATTCAAAAAATAAACCCAGCTTTCTCTGACAAAGTACTAGTAATTGTTTTACAAAACTATGGCAGAGTTAAGGAAAGAATCCAGTCAAGAATCTCAGTGATGCCTTTTCTTTCTCGGCAAATATTTTTCAAATTACTACAATTTACATCACTCATGTACGTTTCTAATTTTCACCTTAAATCTCATCTACATGACAAAGGTACCCATAGTTGTGGAAAATTTGCATTTATCCAGCCATTCTTGACTGCTAGCTTGAAAACTCTTAACAATTACACAATACTGTAACAAATTATACAATTAAAGGATACATATCTTTCATGTCTTCCAGAGTAGGAGCCCTGATAATGTTTTTAATTGAAATGATGTTTTCATGATTGAACTTTAGAAGAATTTTAATTTCACGCAGTGTGCGCTGGCAGTATGTCTGATGTTCAAATGGACTTATCTTCTTGATAGCCACCTTCAGACGAGTCTGGTTATCTGTAGCAGATCTGCGTCAATAAGAAAGTATTAATTCTGGTTTGAAAAATTATAACCAAAAAGCAAGTCTGCAAAACATTAAATTGATTAACTAAACTTGAATATTAAAGATCAACTGGCCAAGTGGTTGAGTGGTATCGGTATGCACCAATCACACCATCCTCACTTTTTTGAAATAAACTATCCCTCGTTTTAAAGAAAAAGGCTTTTATAAACATGTTACAATCATGCACTAATTGATTCAATCATGCATTAATTAATTCTAATAAAATGCAGCAAGTCTTTTTGAAAAAGTGTTACAAAGCAACAATTATCTAGTCGTACAGCAATGAGCTAGAGAAAAAAGTGCGGCAAGGAAATGTTGAGCTTGTGGCATCACGATTCTAAAACATCATGTCACTGGCATCAGGGCTCCAGAGGTGAATTGTCTCACATCAAGTCTACTGTATGAAGACATCTTGCTTCACTTTTCAGAGCAGCCAGACATTGATATATAGATGTCAATTAATTGAATCCAATACAGAAGGGTTTACAGAGAGCAAAACTATCTCATACAACAACTGTGTCGATCATCAAAAAACCTTGATAAAACAGAAGCATTAGCTCATAATTTGCCAAATTACTTACACAACCATCCCATAAGCTCCCTCTCCAATGAAACTCAAACCAGTGTATCGAGGAGCAACATCATATGCCTGTCCACGAACAACTTCGGGAACACTCATTTTTGTAATTATATATGTGCTAAATTAAGATACTTGAAAGGCTAAACAAAATAGTTGTTTAATTAAATAAAAACCATCTAACTATAAGAACATAGTTTTTTAAGCTGTAAAGTAAGTGGCCGATTGATTTAAAGATTTTAAAAATTGTAAATCTACATTAGTCATATTATTTATAGAGTGACTATTTCACCACAAAATTTCAAGTTGAAGAGAGTAAAACCAAACAAAGGAATATTCATCTGCGCATTTTTCATTTGCATTTTTGAGAGTCAAGATTAGGGTTTGAGTTAATGTTACCTTCAACTTCTAGGCTCACCAGCGAGTGATCAACTTTTCTTGAAAAAATTGTACCGAAAGCTGTAATAGGACGTTAACGTGCCTTAAATTTTATATCAATGGTATTGAAGCATTTATGCTAAATGTCACATTTTCTCAAATTTGATGATCTTTCAAAAGCTATGTTAATCATATCGTTGAAAATTATTTATACACTCTTGTTCCAACAAATCGCTGACAAACATCAACTTAGTGGGAACATTGGTTTGAGTGAGGGTTTGGGGATAGTTTGATAGTAAAGATTTGAGATATACTTGAGTCAGAGTTAATAAAAAAGTAGAAAGAAATTTCCAGTGAAATAGTTTTCTATCTGTAGTAATTTTCTTTCACAATTGGAGGATGATCCAACTTGTGACTTCATGTTTTTCATATGATGATAAAAGTACTTTTGTGATTCAACTAAACAAAGCAATATCAGATTTTAACACTTTATATACTGATGGTACTAAGAACTTCAAGTTGTAACACAATTTTTTCCTCTTCAAACCTGCATAACATTAAGCAGATGCTTAATTTGTTACAGGGTTTGAAATTACTGCTTGCCTGAAGCAAACTAAAACTGCTTTCAGCAAGTTATTTTATGTTTTCTGGCTTTAGTTACAGTGCTAGTTACAGTGCAGTTACAGTGGTGACACCCCCCCTAGCGACACCACTGCAAACAGGCCTGCTAAAATTGACATCGATGCTCTCAAAAGTTTTACAAAATCATGAACAAATGAGACTGAATTTCGGAAAAAAATTTAAAACAGCCAGTCTCAACTCAAGATTTACCGATTTTAAAAAGGAAGAATGTACTTTGACTTGCTCACTTTTGAAACATTTTGAAACCTAAAGACCTAGAGTTACTGTTAACATATGAGTTTACCCTCCAACAACCTCAAGGGCACTTTACGTCGTTAAAAAAATTGTAGTGTGGAAAAAGTTGTTCTTATTTCACATTGATCTAAAAATATAATTAAAGTCTGTGATTCATTTACTAATTATTATCAGTTGAGGAATTTGCTTGCATAGAATAATAACGCATAGCTTATAGTATCTTTTCCAAAACAATGTAGTACATACAGTACGCTTGAACGCATTATTTTGAAGTAGAAATGCATTTAACGTCACAATGAAACATTTATTACAGACTAACACAAGTTACGAACATCTCGCAAAGAAATTCGAGCAAACTGTTTTAACGTGTATTGGGCGAGACGACTCAGAAATGGCAGCTTGTCTACAAAAATTTTTTGTTCCTTAGCGCTTTTTAGCGAGCGAGAATGGCCTTTACGAGCTCGCTAGCATGTTCTGTCATGTCCCCCCTGGTTAGTGTATTTGGGTGTTGGCTAAACACCATAGTTTGAGTAAATACAGTAAACAAACAAAGAATGATCTAATCAAAAGAGAAAAACTAGCTTGCATGTTTTGTACTGTTTATGCATTAATGAAAAAAGTGAAGCCAAGTTTTGATTTTGAATGTTTCAGTACAGGCCTACTGATATAATGCATCCTTGATTAAGCAAAAAGTCTAAATGTCAGATGTTAGATGCTGGGATAATCTTCAAAAACAATTTTTACTGCAATAAATACCAATATTTTAAGCATTTTCTTCAAAATTAAACAAGTTTAAATATTCACCAGCATAGCTACCGGTATCGATTCTAAGGGGCAGCAACCCCTCAGGTCTAACACTGAAGGGGGCAAAACATGTCTGGCCCCCCAGTTTTCTGGCAAGTAATACCCACTTGGCAATAAGAAATCCAAAATTGTGGACTGAGATAGAACCAGAATGTGGCGAAGACTTATTTTAGAGGGGCTTCACCTGAATTTGGGGGCAAAATTCTGGACTGAAATAGAATTATTACGTTTGACCAAACTTGGCAAAAACATTTCGCCCCCTTGGAATTTGCTTCATCAACAAAAAATCGACGCCTATGTTCACCAGTTTACTGTGCTTCCTGTAGGCAATTGGTCTGCCACTACCACTTTGTCAGTTCAGAGTTGCAGGAGAAGGCTCCTAGTCCTACAGTCTTATATCAGATACCGGTATTCTTGATTTTGACAGGTTATCATTTGATACCACTTTCCTGACCAGCAAGTTGCTAAAAAAGTTAATTGTAACCTTTGTTGTTAATATGTTAGCCCACAAAAAGACTTTATATATATACGGTAATCGGCCTAGCCTACCTGCCTACCAATAAGATTTTTTTAAATATAATTTCTAAGAGTTTTTAATTAGTAATGCTTGTTAGCTTATTTCTTTCAGATAGGCCTATTTTTTGGTTCAAATGACCTTTCTCGGCAATCTATTTTGTACTGTGTAGTGTGTGTGTAGGCTACACCTGACACTGATCAGGCACTGAGAAACAGTAGGCCTATGGCTACAGAAACATTTGTAAAACTAAGCTACATGGAACATACGGTAATAAAAAGCAAATGGAAAATAGACATGGCATAATGACAATTACCTACCTAAATAAACGATTTATACTTCTGTCCTAAGCGGTAATTGGTAACTACTCAGCCATTACTAGTGGCATTCCGCAATCTCCATCGTCATCGAAAGTCACAATTTTGCATGATGCGCCAAATCCGGCGCGCTGTTTCATGAAAATGCATCTTTGGCGCGGCGCAAAATCACATGTCTCAACTAAAGTCGTCCTAAGTCCCAACAACGCAAATTATAGCATGGAGCTGTTGACTAGTTAGAGATTACTCGTAGTTATTTTTGACTCCGACTTCTAGCCATTGAGACTCTTGTAGCTCCCTTGTTATGAGAACGTTAGTTTCCCCTCCATGCCCAAGCTGTCTTGTCTGCCTGAGTGCATATTCTTTTTGCTCAAAGTTATAGAAGATGAATTTTTGACTTAAATTTCATGATTTACATGTGACAGTATGTTTCACCCTGCTCTAGCTCTTGCCTTCTACGCATTCAAAATGTCACTTCCTTTCTGATTTTTTAATGTGACGGCTCTTCAATTCCAATGTTGTAGTTCAGTTTAACATTCGTGCAAGCATAGACGTAGCCAGGGGGGGGCCCAGGGGGCCCGGGCCCCCCCCCCAATCAAAATAGCACTAACGACAAAAAGTTATGACAACACAGCGTGGCGATGATTAGTTGCAGTTTTTTTTCAGTAATTACGCACATAACAGTAATTAAGAATAATATTAATGACAACAAGTGAGTCCCGGGGCCCCCAACTAACAACCAGGGGGCCCTTACTAACAACTAGGGGGCCCTGGAATCCTTAACCGACAACCAGGGGATCCGGGACCCCTAACTGAAAACCAGGGGGCCCATAACTGACGACCAGGGGCCCCAGGGCCCCTAACTAACAACCAAGGGACCCTAACCAACAACCAGGGGGCCCTTTAACTGACAACCAAGGGGGTCCAGGCCCCCAACCGACAACCAGGGGGCCCCTAAACGACAAACAGGGGCCCCAGGGGTTGCTAACCAACAACCAGGGGGCCCCGGAGTGCCTAACTGACAACCAGGGGGCTCCGGGGCCCCTAACTCACAACCAGGGAGCCCCAGGGCCCCTTACTAACAACCAGGGGGCCCCTAACCAACAACCAGGGGGCCAGGAGCCCCCTAACCGACAACGAGGGGCCCCGTGGCCCTCCTAATTGACGACCAGGGGGCCCCAGGGCCCCTAACCAACAACCAAGGGGTCCTGGAGTCCCTAACTGACGACCAGGAGGCCCCGGGGCCCTTAACTCACGACCAGGGATCCCCAGGGCCCCTAATTAACAACCATGGGGCCTGGGCTCCTAACCGACAAGCAAGGGGCTACAGGGCCTCTAACTGGCAACCATGGAGCCCCAGGGCCCCTGACTGACAACCAAGGTTCCCGGGCCAGGGGCCCCTTAATGCAAATTTTTAACAATTTATATGCAAAACCTTTGAGAAATCTAAGAGTTTTGACCTAAAAGTTGCCACCCCAGACCCTCGTTTAACGTTATTATAAACTTAATTATTTACTGCTAAAGTATTGCAGGAGGCAATGTTCGTTACTTCCCCCTATAGACCAAATCACTTACAATTAAAATTTTACACCATAATGCAAGATTCTAAGCGTGTTTTGGGATTTAATTGCAAAAAGAGGATTGAACAACTAAATTTTTTCGATTGGCATTGAAATGTTAAAAATCTAGTTCTTTGAAATGGCTCTGAACTCGTGCGAAATGTGATCCAATGGGATTTAAATAGCTTTTTTTCCAAAAACTTACAAAAATCGCCCAGCGGCTGGGGGCTTTGCCCCCAGACCCCCATAGCCATCGGCGGCTGGGGGCTCTGCCCCCAGACCCCCGTCTCTGATACGTTTGAGTACACTAGCTTACTCACACACGTCTTCCAAGTTAGACCTTTACACTTTTCAACAATTAGTTTTCGCCCTCTCCCTTTACCAACATCCTGGCAAAGTGCCATCAGGCTACAACTTCAGATCTTCCATTCTACGATATCTTTGCCCCACAAAAAATTACTTTTTCGAAAATTTCTGATGACGTCATTGCATGTGATATGTGGTTTGGGCCCCCCCCCAATCAAAAATCCTGGCTACGCCTACGCGTGCAAGTAACCACAAGAGCCAATTTGAGCACATATTTTTACTGCTACAATGCTAGTTAAAGTCTCTCCCTATTGATTAAATTGCGCTGTAGTTTTCTTGTTACAAAATAATATGAGCAGTACAGACGTTTTATGATTATTTTGTGTATCGAATAATTATAGCTGGGGCAGAATCAGTGAATAACTCAGACCCGGAGAACTCAGATCATGGAAATTGCTAAGTGGATCAATTTCCCAACCCGCCTATTTCCTCGACAGTAAAACAAAGCAGTTGTAGTCTCAACAGACAACTTTATTGCAAGCATAGAAAACAGTCAATCAAAAGCATTTCGCAAGACGAGCAAAGACAGGGTAGACGGGTGTGGGATTTTAGTTTGTAACTCCTCGCCGTAAAGTGAGTTACTAACTGTCCCTACAACTTTTCTATTGCAGAATCTGTATGTTTCTTGCCTTCTGTGAACTTGCTCTTGCAATTAACTTTCTTGTCTCTCTTGTTCAGTGCAAAACCAGACCAATCTTCTACTGACGGAACTATATTGATGCGATTTAGAGAAAAGAATCAGGATAAATTGGAATTAGGAATAGCATCTTAGAATTTAAATTCAGAAATTTAAAACTACGAAATTTAGAATTGCCTAATCCCGAATCTATAATTCAGACTCAATAATTAAGCATCCAGAATCAAGAATCACAGAATCAACAAATTTAGAATCAAGAATTTTGAATCAAGAATCTTAGAATAGAATAGAATGGCATAATCCAAATCAGTGCGTGCAGCGCTATTTAACGCGCTCCAATATGTCTTGCCTTTTTCCTTACGTATCGAAAATCGTCAATGGAAGCGTTGAATAAGACCAGGGGTCTCCAAACTACGGCCCGCGGGCCGTATACGGCCCGCGAGGTCATTTTGTCCGGCCCGCCAGTAGACTTCCAGTAGCCAATGCTAATTTAATTTTGTTTTGAAATTTCCAAATGAGCTGCCTTCTTCAAACGCCACGCAGATGACGTATGCAGATATCAGAACACGTCATTTTACGCTGTTTGATTTTGTGCTCTCATGCGCTCTTTTTTCTCTTTCTTCGTATTATGACGAATGTCAATAGTAATATAGCGCTAAATGCAACTTTTATCGATCTTTGTGGTTCTGCATGACGTGTAAGCGACTGGATACAGTCTGTTATGTTAAAATTAAACTAGGCAGCTTCACGTGGTTTTTACAGGTAAAAAACACACCTGAGAATGTTTTATTTATTTGTTTGTTTTGAGTCAATTATAATATCATATTTTAACTTTGTATAATCTGTCCGGCCCTCAAAGAGATTGTTTCATTATTATCTGGCCCACGTTCAAAAAAGTTTGGAGACCCCTGAATTAGACAATGGCTATAAAGCGTTGGACAAAGTGATGATATGCATTGGGGTGCCTTTTCTTACACGGGGGCAGACGAGTTTTTTTAGTAGATGCGTTACCAGCACTAGCATACATCAACAAGTTAAAGCATAGGTGGGCACAAGTCCGTTAATCGTTAATCCGTTAATAACGAAGCTAACTTTTTCATTAACTCGTTAATCCGTTAAAAAGTTTTTTCATGTTAACGGACTAAATTAACTTCCGTTAATTTCTGTTAACGGACTAAATTAACTTCCGTTAAGTTCTGTTAACTTCTGTTAAGGTTTTTATCGTTAATATCTCGTTAATATAATAATAAAAATTTAAACCACAATTCGTCAGAACGGTCGATTTTTCTACCGGCAATTGTTCTATTGAGTTAATTTGGTTGTCTTTTTCTCCTTTTTCGGTAGACAAATCTTGCGTCAGAGGTCAGACCACCATAGCGACTGTAGCCATGGCTTTTTTCTACTTGTGCGCATACGTATCAGATTCAGTCTGGCAAAACGCAGTTCAAGATGGTTTTAGTCCCACGTTCGTTGTTTGGTGTCTGCCCTTCACCGCATACTGACATAGATGTTAACTCTATTAAAAGTAAATCATAAAAGAAGCAATCAAAGATATAACTTTGCCAAAAGTACGTCCTTTGATTACTGAACGTTTCTATTGCTAAATTCTACACAGTGAGTCAAAAATCCCATACCACATATGCAGTGGCGGATCCAGAAAATTTTGGTGGGGGGGGATTTGAAGCACAAAACCTCAAAAATTCGGATGTCTTCACCAAAATTGAGAGTGATTTTTCGGCCGAAATCGGAAATTCAAACGTTTTTTTCGCCCAAATTCAGGTGGTCTCCAAAAAAAAAAAAAAAAGGTCTTCACCAAAATTAAGACTGATTTTTCGCCGGATTCGTTACGTTTAGGTCGGTAGGGGGGGATGCATCCCGAAATGGAGCCGAATTATTCGAAACAGAGGCTGATTTTTCGGCCAAAATCGTTACTTTTAGGCTGGTGGGGGGGATGCATCCCCCCCATCCCCTCCCCTAAATCCGCCACTGCACATATGTAACAAACATTATTGTACGTGTTAGAAACGCAACTTAATTGATTTTTGGAAACACTGTTTGTTACGCATGACTTCGCACTTTTCACGGTTAAATGCAAATTTTTGATTATTTCCAAATAAGGACATATTTGAAACGATAGACGATAACTGTTTTTGAAATTGTAATCTCTGTGGACAGTTGAATTTTGCCGGCATAGAGTGAGCAGTGACAATTTTCTTTAAATCGTGCGCACGCCTGCAATTAGTTTTATGTACGCTAGCCCTTTTTGTTTGCTCGCCTTTGCTAGAGACAGTAAGAGACCTTGCTTAGTATTGTACGTGCCCGGTGGTTTTAGAATTAAGCTTAGCGTTTCCTTTGTTTTTAAGCTGGAGCGTTTGAGTTCTGTTTTTGGGTTTGCGTTTTCTAAGCTACTGAATATCAATTATTTTCATACTTGTGAAGTCTTGTTTCTCAAAGGCAGAAAGTTAAGATCCAGGGAGTGCGCATTTCGAGTCAACAACATTCATTCTGTGAGCGGCATTAACAGTATACGGTTCTGTTATACATTGTGCAATGTAATTACAAAATGTTTTCAATATGACGATCACTTTCGTCCCACTGGTGACCCAGACCGTGCCCACTGCCCAGACTATCTAAATGGGCTATGCACAATAATTTTGTGTGATGTAGTGGCGTAATGTTATCAGGCTTCTGCATGCCTTCACATGTTGTAAAATAAATCAAATTCAAAAAATCCACCATAAGTTTGATTAATTAATCCAAAAAAGGCTATCGCAGTGATATACTGAAATACCTACGATGCGAACTTTTGGCCCACCCTGTAGGTACATTAGACTACTATATACTGATAAGACACGTCCACAGTGTTTTAAATTTGAGCATAATTTAACAATGACAGTGAATGAGTATTTGAGCAAAGATTTTATAAATGATTCCATATAAATTCTGCATGGCAAAATTTTCAAATCACGAAGTTTTGCTGTTGCTGTTCTTTTTGATTAATTGTCTTGAATATGATCACAAAAAACTTGCAAAAATTAATAATTCGTGACAAATTGAGAAAATGAGGGGTTGCAAGACCAAGCGCTACGTTGCAGTGATGTGAAGGTAGTCGACCAGTAGTTGAATAGCTAGTTTATTTTGCTTGAATACTATCGGAAATATTTGTACTTGAGTGTTTTTAAAACTACTTTTTTTACTTCTACTCAAGTACGTTTTTTGGTCAGTACTTTGTACTTCAAGTAGTTTTTTCGTCAGTACCGAAACTTTTACTTGATTACAATTTTCGAGGACGTTTTACACCACTGCGCAGTACTATGGTACGCGTAATGCTGGATAAAACAACTATACCGCATAATTAATGAAAGATCATTTCGCAACAATTGATTTTTCATTGAGCTGATTTTTTCGACAAGAAAAAAACAGCAAAAATGGCAGCAGCCGCAAGGGGATTACTAAAATGTGTCCAATGTTGCGGATATTTTTGTCAGGTTTTAGCTTGTGGAGTTGAAACCTGTCAAACGATATGGGGGACCTTTACGAGAATATGCACCTGTGGACAGGGCTGGTCTGGACTAGTCCGTAACACTCTGACTCTTTGCACTTCGGAGGAGGACCCTGATGAAAAGGACTATGATCTTCCTGTTGTGGAAGAAAGAAAATTAACGGATGTTCCAGCGTTGGTTGGTTTACTGGCTATGATTGTCGGAATGAGCGTTGCAATGAATCGAAGTTTCGCGTACGGGCGGCCTGAGGTCTTTGAAAGAGGCGTGGATTCTTTTACAAACGTTTGCGGGTCAGACATGAATGTTAAATACAGCGAAATTCCCGATTCAGGAAGAAATATGAAAGAATATTCGAAGGTGATATTAAGCGAGTTCTTTTTTGATCCAGGAAGAATTACTTTGACCAGAGAATACCGTGAATACACGTATCTTTGTGTCAAGGCGTGCCCCACAGCACAAACAACGTTTTCTTGCACAGGCTACTTGAGAGAAAGTTCTCCGTATGGCCCTGCTCTGGTGAATTCTCTATGCGGAAGGTCAACAATACAAAATATTCCAGCATTTGCACTTGTAAATAGCCGCTGTTTGCCGGAAGGATCGCTTGATCGTGCTACTATTCAGTTACAAAATAGTCTTCTGAATCTTTATAGTAGCAACTGGTTAAGTAATGTGATACACGATTCAAATGCCGCGGCTGCGGAATTGACGTGGCTTGCATTGATTACTGTGTGCTTGTCATTTGTCTTTCTCATTATTGTCCACGGAGCGTCAGCAGCCTTGTGCTGGTACAGCTTCACGACCTTTTCTCTTGTCGGAATAGCATCAGTTGTCTATATGTGGTACCTATTTTCTAAGCTTAACTCTGCTAATTCTGGAATCTCTATATTTTCAGACGAAGGCATTGGGGACTTTTCTGAAGCTGAGGAGGGATCGAATTCCCAACAAGGATACATCAACTCCTTTCGTAACATTTCTATTATCTCTACTGTAGTTGTTTGCATGTTAACTGTTGCAAACATTGTAACAGGTCAACGAAATATGGATGCAGCCGCTGTTGTATTTGAGGCTGGGACTGAGTTTGCTGTTGGGATCAAGTGGGTTTACCTTCTTCCTTTCTTCACCCTAGCGGCAATGGGGCTTGTCTTGGGACTTTGGGTTCACGCTGTTGCTCACCAAACAGCCATTTTTACCGAAAGTCCTGAGGCTTATGCAGATCCTTTCAGTGGAGTAGTTAAAGGGGCTCTTGTTTTGGACAGCTTTTACATCAATCTTATATTGCTCTTTGAATTTGTTGGGGTGATATGGATGTTCAATTTTTTTGTTGGGTGTCAACATCTTCTAGTAGATCTCACAATCGGAACTCATTACTTTACAATCCACAAAAAAGACATGTACAGGCCAATTAGAGTTGCTCTTTCAAGATTGATCCGAAAACATCTTGGATCGGCTTTTTGTGGAGCATTTCTTACTGGATTTTTTGCTCCGGTGAAAGCTCCAATCAGGTAAGATACACACTTTTTTTTACATATAGGAACCACAACATTTTGAGCAGGGACGTGCGGTCAGGGGAGGCAGGTGAGGCAGTGCCTCACCTGTAGAATTGTACAAAGGAAAACGAAAGCAAAGTATACATTTTAAATAAAATGGTTTCACACAAATCAAAATATTTATCAAAAACTATATTAATTTTTGTCATATTTATTTTTTTGTGTATTCACTGCTTTTATGTTATGTCTTTCGCATTAAAACGCCCAAACTATTCGGTGTTATATTGCTAACACTACGGCGTGCCATTGAGCATCGCTTCAAATGTGCGAATGAGGCATTGTCGATTGTGTCTCACTTCAGCAAAGCAAATTTTAATGAACAAACTAAAAGTATGCCTTTTTTTCTCAGACAAAGCGCGGACCACGCGTAATGCTTTTAAATCCCAATACGAGGAAATGAACTAAAATGGAAGAAAATTTAGTCTCAAAGCTGAGAGACTTTCTAAACTAAGTTTTTAATCTAAACTTGAAGTTATAGCTGAAAAAAAAAACGATTTAAAAGATTTGCTCGAGACGTCGATACGAAAGAATCCTCACTTCAGAAAGAGTAGAACCGTACTCAAGAAGAGTGGTTGCGCTATAAAAATCTTCATTTTTGCTTTCATGTTTTAGCAAACAATAATGTTTGGACTGAAACCGGGTATTTGTGACTTAGAGAATTTGCCAAGGAGGCTTAACCAGCACGAAAACTTCAATAATGTCCACATTCAAAGCCAAATAATAGACTACCTTTATAGATTTTCGAAACTTCAAAAATTGATGTGGCTTTAGGCGAACAGCAAAAATTAAACGAATAATTAATTATATTGAAAAATTTGGTCTTCGTTCAATGGTTATGAAAACAATTATTAGCTTGTCATTTATTGTCTAAAATGATTTTTTTGCAAACGTGTGTGAAAAAAAATTTGTGCCTCACCAACCAAAAGCCTCACCGCACGTCACTGATTTTGAGTTGAAATTGGCTTTTCTTAATTTTTTGACGATTTTTAGCCTCCTTATCAGAGGTGGAGTCCTCGAGGACGTCCTTGGCCTCGAGGACGTCCTCGAGGACACATTTTGAAGTCCTTTACCTTGGCCTTGGCCTCGAAGCCTCGAGTCCTTGGCCTTGGCCTCGAAGCCTTAGGTCCTCGAAAATTGCCCTGTCCTCGGCTCGAGGACAGCACTATTTTTGAACCGTTGAAATTTTGTTGAAAACGCCAGAAACCTCGCGGAAAATTTGTAAATACCTTTTTTATTTTGCGCAATTGGAGCGTAGGCTTAGCCAAGCGGGCCTTCCCTCCCAATTGAAATTTTATCAACGACAAAAATGTGACAAAAAAGCCTATTGTTTCTTCAGTTTCAGTTTCTTTTTAGCGTTTTTCGTTTACACCAGTAGCGAACAACAATATTGAAGACCAGGGGCCCCGGGACCCCCTCAAATCAATTTTTGCCAGCCAATTTATACGTAAATCTGGAAGAAATGAATAGTTTTCATTCTAAAAGTTGCTATCTCAGGATCACATCTAGCCTTTTTATGAACGTAATGCATTAACCAAGGCCGGATTTACCACAATATGGTGCAGTACCAGCTAAGGGCCCTGCGCTCAAATCTTAAGACTTTTTAAGGTCAATCACCTACATTTGGCACAAAGATGTTGCGAAAATCTCCAAAGTGCCATGGGCCCAGCGCGATGGAAATCCGGATCGGCAATAACATGGCCAGTAGCGTAGCCGGGGGCGGGGGGGGGGGGGGGAGCTATATCCCCCCCATTGGCCTGTCAACCAACATGCAGAATAAGAAAAACACCACGTTTTTTGCTCTTCTGAGACTGTCTTTTGCGCTGGAATTGACTAAACAGTGATTTAAAGCATTTTTTGAAACATATATTAAGAGGGGGGGAGGGGCTAATTTGTCAAAAATTAAAAGTCACCAATTAATGAAAACTTTAAAAAATGCCCAAAAATAAGCAATCACATTTGATCGCTAGTGTAAAAACGCCAAACATAGGTTTTATCAACAAATATATTATAAACTCAGGAATAAAGAGGGGGGGGCTACTCAGTGTAAGTTAATTGCCAATCATTTCTCTCAAATATCTTTCCATATGCCCCCCGCCCCCCCTCCCCCGATTATTTTTCTTTATAAAATACTGACAAAATAGATTACTCCGTGTGAGTTTTGTTGAATAATAGGATTTTATAATTTACCTGCATGTAAACAAGAGAACTGCAATGTTATCATTAGCCACTTCCTACATAGCCCGATAATGCAACCAGTTGAATCATGTTGCGCTGGTAATTTCTATGCCACGTTTTAAAAGCATTATTTTTTATTAAAATAGCTCTAAAATTAAGTTATATTTGCAAAAAAATGCAAAATCTGCGAGCGCTGGGGGCTGCGCCCCCAAACCCCCGTGCCTCCGGCGACTGGGGCTTTGCTTCCAGACCCCCAAAACAGCCCCCCCATTGCGAATTTCTGGCTGCGCGCCTGACACATGGTTAGTAAGCGAAACTACGCATCTATTGTACTATTTTTCAATAACAATTCATAAATTCACCTCCACCTCGCCAGTTTTTACGCACAAAATACTTTAAAAAAAAATTAGCCATGGAAAATGCTGATTGAACAAATCGTTAAACTTCAGTAAAGGGAGCCTGGGCCCCCTGGCCTAACATGCACTTCTATAACTGGCTTTTGTTTTCATGACAAAACAAAAATCTCTAAGGAAAATCTTCGAGTGGGTTTTCATTTACTGCTAAAATGTTGCACGAGTCAATGCACCTTACTTCCCCCTACCTGGAGCAAATCACGTACAATTAAACTTTAACACCAAAATGCAAGATGTTAAACGTGTTTTGAACTTAAATTGCAACTAGGAGGAGGATTAAACAACTTAATTTTTCTAATTGGCTTTCAAATGTCAAAATCTAGTGCTTTCAAATGGTTCTAAACATGTGCGAAGTGTGATTCAATGGCATTAAAATAGCTTGTTTTACAAAAAAATTACAAAAAATTGCCCAACAGCTGGGGGCTTCGCCCCCAGACCCCCGTCTGTGACACGTTTGAGTCACACTGGCTTTCTCAAAACGTCTCCAAAGTTACGTATTTGCACTTTTCTACTATATTAGTTGAGGCCTTCTACCTTTGCAAAATCCTGGTTAAGTGAAAAACAGGCAAATTTTTGATGACGTCATTGCATGTGATTTGTGGTTTAAGCCTCCCCAATCAAAAATTCTGGCTACGCCTTTAAATTGGAGATTGCCTGAAAAACTTTTTTGAAGACCTTTTTTTTGGAGAACACTATCGGCTGTGTCCTTGGCCTCGAGCATTCCTGTTCTTGGCCTCGAGAGGGTCTGTTCTCGGAAAGGCTGTCCTTGGCCTTGGCCTCGGATTTTTTTTGTGTCCTTGGCCTTGGCCTCGAGCCTTGTGTCCTCGACTCCACCTCTGCTCCTTATATATAATTTGTTCTTAAATTTTGAGAGCATCGAAGTCAATGTTAGCAACCACGCTTGTAAAACAGTTCAATTTCCAATGCTCTCTTTGCTTTTGTCAAGTTTTTTTTGCTGCTTTTGCAACGTCGTAAGATTGCAAAAGCAAAAAAGTGAGCTCTTTTCAATTTGAATGTCTGCCAAAAATTTCTCAGATGGTTGCGCAGTTCTACAATCTCGGCAGCTCTACAGTCGCATCTCTACAATCTCGGAAGATCGCTCAGCTCTACAACTTTGCTTGTAAATACGAGAAAGTCACTGAAATTTCATCGTTTTGAATCTGTACAAAATTTAGGTTCTTTTAGTGATTTAAAATTTATTCTTGTTGGTTTGTTCTTAATTTATTTTTGCTGCTGAAGCTAGCATTCTTCTCAATTTATTTTGTAAATTTAGAGCAAAAATGAGCCTCATTCGTATAAAATTGTCCCTATCAAAAAAAGGAGTATATTTAGTTTGTAAAATGGAGTTGGAAGTTAAGTAGAGTTGGGCTCGAAAACGTGCCGTACGCGATTAATAATTGCTTCTTTCCTTTGAATAACTTTTTGGTCCAATGTGACTAAATAAACTAATTATTGATAAATTGTGATGCAATAAAGCCAATAACAATCATACTGATTATAACAATCATAACTATCATAACAATCACTACGATTAATAGTAGTGATGCTTAAATGAAGTCTTCATTCAGTGTTGCATAGTTAAAAGTTAACCCTATTTTATCTGGCAAAAGTCCCCTCCCTCGGTTTTTTCGTGAAAAATCCCTTTAGAAAAACGATTTGCACTTCGAAGTAACTTGAATTCAAGTCAAATTTGTTGACAAATAACTCCTGAAAATTTGAAATTGCTGAGGTAAAGGAAAGTTTTCCAATTTTGAGATTTGCCGAAGTCACTTTCCAAAATATGAGCAATGCGCATTTTTGTCAAATATTTAACTTAAACGACGTCATATGACGTTTTTGTAACAAAATCATTATGACTTAGAGATTTTATGATTTAATATCATAAAACCAACTTATATACAAAATTGGAACTGCTTACGACGTCATTGAAAAAATGACGTCATATTTTCTCAAGATATGACAATAACTCCATAATATGATGACGTCATCAACTCAAAACCAGTTTTTTTAAAACCTTTTGGTGCACACCAACCTGCATGCCTAATTTGGTGTTCCCATGGCTTTATTTAAGGAGTGAAATAAGGGGCATTTTTACCCTCCCCCCATAAAATCTGTTGGTCAAATAGCCGGTGTAAAATAGGATTAAGTAAGTTGAACTGCTGCACTTCTCATTTTCAAATACTTTCAAAACTCCTATATTCAGCAAGACTACTTCCACATCTTTGAACTTAGTAGCAACTCGTAGTCTAGCTGTGTTTTTGAATTTTGTGTTTGTGGTTGTGAGCTATTTTGGAACAAATATTAATGATACCCTTTGGGCAAAATATAATATTGCAAATAAAAGCTTTGCCTTTGAGTATGACTAATTCTACGCTCTCCAAAACTGTCTGAAGCTCAAACTATTTGGTTTTCGCAAACCATTTCAAAGAGCTCTGTTTTCATAGTTTTGCCCAATCGCGGGTCATCACCTCTACGGAGAAAGCATTGAAAAGAGTAGAGGAGGAAAACCACGAAACTTCTCTCACCCCATTTCCATCTCAGGGTCCGATTATGCACCCTTCTGGAAAAGATGATCGCAATCATAATGCACGACATGAAAAGAGAAGAACACGCAGCATCAAAAAACATACCACAATGAAAGCTACTAAGAATAATGGGGTAGAAACGGAACAGTCTTTCAGAGACGCCCAAGAAAGTTTGGAACTAACGGTATGTAACTTTTGGTGTTAATATGTAAGCTTATTTTTAATAGAATGCGTTTTTTTACTAGATCTAACGGGCCTGCTGCGTTAGAGTACATTCTATTAAAACATAATCAGAATAACTTTGCAACAATAAATTAAGACTTCATTTAAGTATCAATACAAATACAGTATTACACGATTATTATCACTGCCCCCCAATTTATCAATAAGTTCGTTTATTTAGTCACACCAGACTAAAGTTTCGTTTTTTAAATCTAAATTAACTTTCGGACTATTTCGGGCCCGGTTTGGACGGACTTCAAACCATTTATCGGGTTCGGGCTTATATTTTCGGGTTTGGGCCTGAACTTGTCAGCCAGTTTACAATTCTGCTAGGGAGCGCTCGAATTTGTGAAAAACAGCTTTTTTAACAAATTTTTTCCGAAATGTTAGATGAGAGGAAACTTATGAACAATTAAACAATTGACTTTACACCTGCAATGATTCAGTTTCAGTACAATACGAGCGTTTACTTATTCTGCCTCTTGCAAAATGACCCTTTAAAGCTTTTAACTTAAAGAATCTATAAATATAACAAAAAAAACAGCTTATGCTACAGTAGACAACGGCATTTTGTAAAGTGATGAAAGAAAATAATTTTTACTCCACGTAGGACCTACAACTGGAAAAAAAGAAAGGATTTGATCCGAAAAAAGCACTACAATCATGGATGTTTGTTGGTAAACTTTGTTCGCCTTGTTTCTGGATTCATGATGCCCTTCTCATTTTCATCAGTGATCTCAATTACGCGGTAGTAGCATTGGAAGGATACTGGTTTCTAGAAGGAGGAAGATGGATTCGGGACCGGATAAACCAAGAACAAGTAATCTCATATGAATTTTTACGGATTATACAATTAATTGGAAAAACCAAAGCCATCTTACAAAAGTTTGGCTATGGTAACCTTATAATGTGCTCGGCATAAGTTAGCTTTTAACTATAACTGTTACTGGTATAAGCGTTCCAGAATCCAAATTATACTTTAACTCTCTTGAGTTAAGACTCATTTAAAGAAATTATTTTTGCTTGGCAACACTGCAATAACATCAGATTGAGGATTTTTGTACTGTAGGCCTACAAATTTTTTTGAGTTAAGTTTAGCACTCAGTTTTGCTGTTGAATTTCAGCGCCTGAAATCTATCATACCAATCGCCTCGTATGCCCTTTTTCTAGCAAAGTTGACAGTAACAATGATTGCTCTACCAGTCGGGTTTCTTCTTCTGAAAGACAAAGAAGATGTTTATCTCTACGGTTACCCCATTGCAGTGGGCACTATCATGTGTTTCACTATTTCCCACACGTTCTTTTCTTTATTTGAAGCCTCAACTGCGTGAGTGTGTCTTGTATTTGTTTTGAAATGTAAATAAATGTAGACAGATATCTCAAGTTCTCTACAGTAGTTTAACCGATCAGTGGTCGAGTGGATAGAGCGTCTGCTACTGAAGCGGTAGACTCGGGTTCGATCCCAGGTCGGGTCAAACCAAAGACTAGAAAAATTGGTATTTACAGCTTCCCTGCTTGACGTTCAGCAAATAAAGGGACACTGTAAAGCCTCCGCCGAGTGTGGTAGACAGGTGGAAGCTTGACTCAAAAACCGAAAGGTCCTTTCGCTGTCTCCTGGCCAAGGCAACTTGGTGAATAAAATGTAATTACAATTACAACTACAAGGGGTTGGCAATCTCCGTCCGTCACGCATGAACACTCCTGAGCAACGTCAAAAGCGATACAAATACATTAAGGGCTTCCAGTACTTTCATTGACAAAATCAATCTCATGACTACGCTGTTGCGCATGAAGACTTTCAAAAAAACGAAAAAGAGAAGGAATAATACAGAAACAAAAAAGAGAAAGAGGTTACCAACCTCTAATAGAAAAAACTCTGGTGTAGTAATATTGTTGTACTTAAATTTTTAACTCCCCAGCCGTCAGTCGCCCCTATCACGCGGCCTACGTTACCAGGTATTGTTTTCTGTTGAGATTAATATCCTTCAGACGTGAGTACTCTTAGATGGGGTGATTTGTAGTGTAAGAAAAATCCCTTATGGTTGACGAATGTTAATTAGAATAGGATGAAAGCTAGCAGCCATGCGTCACTTTAACTTAAACTGATGTTGAAACCAATTTGACCATTTATTGGCTTCAATGTAAATAAAATCATAACTTAATTACGAGTAAAATGGTAAGTAAAGTTGATTGCTCAATTCCCAAGGAGCCAACTTTGGAGATCTTTCTACAAAATAAATGTATGTAGCCTATTTTCAAGTACTGTACTTTGTTTATTCTAAAATTGCATAAAACTTGAAAACAAAAAAGAGTTCTTAGGCAATCTTATATTCGTTTCTACTGCAGCATTTATTACACTCATCATGGTGAGAATAAAGAAGTGGATGAAAACAAGTGCCTTGTGCTTAGAATAGTTTCTTCTTTTTAGAGCAGCTTTCGCTTGCTACATGGAAGATCGACTTCACAACGACGGAACTGAAGCAAATCCCTTCTTTGGTCCAAAAGATTTCTTCCAAAAGTTTGAAAATGCCATGGATGAACAAGATCTAGAAACCGGTACAATACTATTTTGACTTTATATCATAAGCAGAGATACAACAAACTGGTATTCATCATGAAGTCATCGTGACACCGAAATTTTTTTAGTATTCGTTATGTGAATTTTACGTAATCCGAGCAAAATTCCCTAATTTGTTAGCTACAATAGAATTAAATGAAAACATGAACAAGCTTTAGCAAATGAGCAACAGTGAAGATATTTTGTAAATTAAAGCTTTTTGTAAATGCAGTAAATATTTTTTGTAAGTATTCATAGATAGTTTACTCAGATATTTTGTTAATCAGAAAGTGAAAGCGATGTATTTTTTCCACTTCCTTATTTTGATTTTCTTTCAAACCTCTATCGCTTCCAACGTTCCATAATTAGCCTGTTTACATGTGCATTTTTGGGAACCAGTTCTTAGTTCTAGAGCCTGAATTTTGCTGAGTCACACACAAAAAAGGTTTGTTGAGTCACACACAAAACCTTCTTTGTGTGTGACTCAGCAAAATTCAGGCACTAGAACTAAGAACTGGTTCCCAAAAGTGCACATGTAAACAGGCTAAATGTCTCACTTGTCACTGTTTCACCCAAATTTTCTTTATTAAGTTAAACGAGGACTAAAGCCAAAATCAATTGGGGTATCTAAAGTTAGGCCAATCGTATTAGACTTGATTAGCGTTGATTCCGTCCTTTTTGACCCATCCGTTGCAGAGATATTGTTCTTCAAACACCACGTCGGTGACTCTAATGTCATAAATTTTATTAATTCTATTTGGAAACCCTGTCGTTGATAAACATTAGTGTCTTAGCGACGCCTTTCCATACAGTTCTAACCTAAAGCAACGATTACGCTACTACATTAAGTCGTTTCGCTACGCACTAATCAGTTTGATCTTATCAGCACAAAAGATCTGAGCTGATAAAAAGAGAAGACTTTTTGGTAGCCTAGCAATTTCAGTAAAAATCAAGCTGGCAGATACATTTCAGTCTAAATCCTAGCCTAGTCTAGCAATAAGGTTTTTATTCTAGGCTACACAGTAGAAACTCGTACCTGATAATACGACTACCAATACTTGAGTAGACCTATTGTATTTGCTTGCGGTATAATTTGTGACCCTAGAATAAACTTTTCCATCTAAGTTGAAAACAATGGCCTACGAGCCTACTCTATAACTCTACTAGCGTTACTTTCGCGTGTTTTTAGGCGTTTGTTACCTAGGCTGTTGTACAGTATACTCTTTTTTCAAGGTCGGATATATTCTGCCGACAAAACCAAATGATTAGTCCGCAACGAAACGATCTAACGTAAAAGCCTAGTCGTTGCTTTCGGACAGAACTGGAGAGGCGTCGCTAAGGCGCTAATGCTTATCAACGACAGGATTGCCAATAAAAATTATTA
The DNA here is from genome assembly GCA_963965965.1 of Trididemnum nubilum. Taxonomy (NCBI): domain Eukaryota; kingdom Metazoa; phylum Chordata; class Ascidiacea; order Aplousobranchia; family Didemnidae; genus Trididemnum; species Trididemnum nubilum. Next base: position 30,135,610 of record OZ014486.1, read on the forward strand.
AATTTTATACAGTAACATTAGAGTCACCGACGTCGTGTTTGAAATAGAATATCTTTAGAATAGCTGGGTCAAAAAGGATGAAGTCAACTCTTATCTAGTTTTATGCGATTGGTCTACCTTTAGATACCCCCATTGATTTTGCCTTTAGTCCTTGTTTAAGGCTAGGTCGATTCTTTCCTCTTCTTTGTTTTTTCATTATTTTCTCTCATTTTCGTCTCTTTATTAAGTTATATGTCCAAGAGTGCGCACGCACGACGAAGCAGTCACTTGATCGAGTTTACCAATTAAAGTACAGTACTAAAAACCCTTGATTTATTTGCAGTATAACGTTTTTGACGTTGACATGAGTGCTCATGCGTGACAAACGAACTGAGTCCAAGCACTGCAAAACTACAATCGGTTTGAATTTGCTTTCGCAGTCGCCATAAGTCATCCATTTCTATCAAAATGATAAATCCTTAGGTGGGAACGTAAATGCAAAACGTTAGCTTCGTTAACCACTAGTCCGTTAACAAACTTCACACCTTCTCTAACGTTAATCCGTTATTTTCAGCTTTAATTAACGGAAGTAAATAAAGTTCGTTAATTCGTTAATATTTTGCATGTAATTTTCAGTTTTTTGATTCACTCGCTTTTAGAACACGTGTTGACGCTGTTGAGCTGGTTGTAAGGCAATATTTATTGCTGTGGTGGTCTTTTTGTGTTTTGGAAGTTGCATTTTACAGTCTAATCTGATTTCAAGATAAAAATAAGTTTAAATGCACTAACGAAGCTGCGATCGGAAAATTTTTGGAAGTTTTGAACAGCGATAATTAATCGACTTATGAGGCTAAAGCTTATTATTTCCCCCGAAAAAGAGCTCTTTCTTCGCTTTCTTCCATAAAACTCGTGCTAATACGCAACAACAGTGTTACCAGTGTAAACTGGTCGCAAACTGTTCCGGTACGATGAATGAATGATGCAAGATATTAACGAGAAAAACCTTAACGGAAGTTAACAAAACTTAACGGAAGTTACTTTAGTCCGTAAATCATAGATGGGCAAGTTAATGCAAAACGTTAGCTTCGTTAACCACTAGTCCGTTAACAAACTTCATACCTCCGTTAACGTTAATCCCTTATTTTCAGCTTTAATTAACGGAAGTTAATTAAGTCCGTTAATCCGTTAACATTTTGCGTGTAATTTACATTTCGTTTTATTCACTCGCATCTAGAACACCTATTGACGCTGCTGAGCTGATTTTAAGGAAATATTTATTGCTATGGTGGTCTTTTTGTGTTTTGAAAGTTACATTGTTCAGTCTAATCTAATTTCAAGATAAAAACAAGTTCAAATGCACATCGAAGCTTCAAGATATTAACAATAAAAACCTTAACGGAAGTTAACAAAACTTAACGGAAGTTACTTTAGTCCGTTAACAGCACTTAATGGAAGTTAATTTAGTCCGTTAACATGAAAAAACTTTTTAACGGATTAACGAGTGAGTGAAAAAGTTAGCTTCGTTATTAACGGATTAACGATTAACGGACTTGTGCCCACCTATGCCGTAAATCCATAGGTGGGCACAAGTCCGTTAATCATTAATCCGTTAATAACGAAGCTAACTTTTTCATTAACTCGTCATTAACCTATGGATAAATCCATAAGTGGGCACAAGTCCGTTAATCGTTAATCCGTTAATAACGAAGCTAACTTTTTCATTAACTCGTTTATCCGTTAAAAAGTTTTTTTTATGTTAACGGACTAAATTAACTTCCGTTAAGTGCTGTTAACGGACTAAATTAACTTCCGTTAAGTTCTGTTAACTTCCGTTAAGGTTTTTATCGTTAATATCTTGCACCATTCATTCATCGTACAAGTACAAACCAGTTTGCACTGGTAACACTTGTTGCGTGTTAGAACGAGTTTTATAGAAGAAAGCGAAGAAAGGAGCTCTTTTTTGTGGCAAATAATAAGCTGTAGCCTCATAGGTGTATTAATTATCGCTGTTCACAATTTCCAAAGATTTTCCGATCGCAGCTTCGTTGTGCATTTGAAGTTATTTTTATCTTGAAATTAGATTAGATCGTAAAATGTAACTTCCAAAACACAAAAAGACCACCATGGCAATAAATATTGCCTTACAATCAGCTCAACAGGGTTAACACGTGTTCTAAAAGCGCGTGAATAAAACGAAATGTAAATTACACGCTAAATGTTTACGGATTAACGGACTTTATTAACTTCCATTAATTAAAGCTGAAAATAAGGGATTAACGTTAACGAAGGTGTGAAGTTTGTTAACGGACTAGTGGTTAACGAAGCCAACGCTTTGCATTAACTTGCCCACCTATGGATAAATCCATCGTAATTTATCAAAACTAAGTTGTTCGGCCATAAAACTTCAAAAGTATTTTTTGTCTTGTTGAGTTGCAATTTTTCTAAGTGGAGCTGAAACAGGTGCTATCCACTTGACTACAACACAAGTTGGAAGCTCTACTCTTTTCCCTTGATTGCTAAACGTCCAATAGGTGCGGTATGAATGATTAGGCCAAATTTACGATGTAAAATGCTGTATTGCTTGTTATCACCTTTACCGGTATACGATTTGTTGTCAGTGTATTTCCAGACTACCGATGTTACAGAAACAACTCAAACTAGTTTTTAACAGCTCCAACTTATACCAACATCCACGTTGAAGACCAAAACAATGATGACGAACCCCCACAAAGCGAGGATGTAACATCAAACCACCGAAACAAAGGAAGATCGGCAATAAAAAATGATGAATTCTCTGTCGAAAATGAGTTAGTATTCCGAGTATAACATTACTTTTGTTTTGAATTGATTAATTGATTGTTCCAAAAATATCACCTTTTTTGTGGTGATGAAAATATGGCACTATAGCATCATTTTTTGTCTGGACCGTCTTGCGGAATGTTGTTGTTATTATTGTGGTTGGTGTTGCATAGTATGTTCTCCCGTGTTACGTGATAGCGCCAGGGCCTACGAGAGGGGGTTCAGGGGGTACATCGTACCCGGGCCTAGGGGGGACCCTGGCTCAAGGGGCCCGGAAGAGTTCAGGTTGCCGCGCTAAGTTTTGGACCAAATTTGAGTGAAGACCTTTTTTTTTTGCTCTTCACGTAATTTTGGGCAAAAAATGGGACCAAATTTGAGTGAAGACCTTTTTTTTTTGTTCTTCACTTAATTTTTGGCAAAAAATAGGACAAAATTTGAGTGAAGACCTTTTTTTTTGCTCTTAACCTAATTTTGGGCAAAAAATAGGACCAAACTTGAATGAAGACTTTTTTTGTTTTTTTTTTGATCCTCGCCTAATTTTGGGGGCCCGGCATCGATCTTCGTACCCCCTGGAAAAATTTTTCTCTGAGGCCCTGGATAGCGCGATACACTAAAGGTGAATTTACACAGCATCCGTTTTTCGTCCGTTTTCGTCCGTTTTTTTACGTTTTTGCTTCTTCTTGAAAAAGCATGCGCTTTTTCATCCACATTTTTATAAGTCTATATCCGCACTAACCAGACAGTCATATACTGGACAAAAGCTTTCCAAAAAATTTTTTTGTAAAGGGGTACAGCTCTAGTTTGAAATATCGCTCTTATCGTTGAAACACAAAATTTTTGAACAAATTTTTTATTTATATACAACAGTATACTTAGAGCGGATATGAACTTTAAAAAATGCGGATGAAAAGGAGCATACTTTTTCAAGAAGAAGCAAAAACTTAAAAAACGGACGAAAATGGTTACTGTGTAAAATCACCTTAACTATTGAGTGATCCGCACATTTTTGATTGCGATAAATACTACTGTAAGTGCTTGGAAAATCCGTCCCAGTTCCAAGCTGTACTGTTGTTGTCTGACTTCGTATTATTTCGTGGCATAGGTGGGCAAGTAAATGCAAAACGTTTGCTTCGTTAACCACTAGTCCGTTAACAAATTTTACACTTTCGCTCAGTAGCGTAACCAGGGGAGGGGGGGCGGTGGGGGGCTATAGCTCCCCCATTGGCCTGTTAACCAAAATGCAGAATAAGAAAAATACCACGTTTTTAGCTCTTTTGAGACTGTTTTTTTGCGCTGGAATTGACTAAACAGTGATTTAAAGCAACGTTTGAAACATATATTCAGGGAGAGGCTAATTGTCAAAAACTAAAGTCACAAATCAATGAAAACTTTTAAAAATGCCTAAATACAAACAATCAAATTTGATCGCTGGTGTTATAACGCCAAACATAGGTTTTTCTACAAATATATTATAAACTCTGGTATAAAGAGAGGGGGAGGGGCTATTCAGTGTTAGTTAATTACCAATCACTTCTCTCAAATATCTTTCCATTAGCCCCCCGCCCCCCCCCCCCCCCCCCCGATTAATTTTCTTTATAAAATATAGACGAAATAGATTACTCCGTGTGAGTTTTATTAAATAATAGAATTTTATGATTTACCTGCATGTAAACAAGAGAACTGCAATGTTATTATTAGCCACTTCCCATATAGCCCATTAATGCAACCAGTTGAATCATGTTGCGCTGGTAATTTCTATGCCACGTTTTAAAAGCATTATTTTTTATTACAATAGCTCTAAAATTAAGTTACATTTGCAAAAAAATGCAAAAATTTCGATCGCTGGGGCTCCGCCCCCTGACCCCCGTTGGCCTCCGGCGGCTGGGGACTCAGCCCTCAGATCCCCAAGACAGCCCCCCATTGCAAATTTCTGGCTACGCGCCTGCCTTCGCTAACGTTAATCCCTTATTTTCAGCTTTAATTAACGGAAGTTAATAAAGTCCGTTAATTCGTTAATATTTTGCGCGTAATTTACATTTCTTTTTATTCAACCGCTTGTAGAACACGTATTTATCCTGTTGAGCTGATTGTAAGGCAATATTTATTGCCATGGTGGTCTTTTTGTGTTTTGGAAGTTACATTTTACAGTCTAATCTGATTTCAAGATAAAAATAAGTTCAAATGCACTAACGAAGCTGCGATCGGAAAATCTTTGGAAATTGTGAACAGCGATAATTAAGAGATCTATGAGGCTACAGCTTATTATTTGCTCCGAAAAAGAGCTCCTTTCTTCGCTTTCTTCCATAAAACTTGCGCTAATACGCAACAAGTGTTACCAGTGCAAACTGGTTTGTACCGGTACGATGAATGATTGGTGCAAGATATTAACAATAAAAACCTTAACGGAAGTTAACAGAACATGACGGAAGTTAATTTAGTCCGTTAACATGAAAAAACTTTTTAACGGATTAACGAGTTAATGAAAAAGTTAGCTTCGTTATTAACGGATTAACGATTAACGGACTAGTGCCCACCTATGTTTCGTGGTATGAATTTGTAACCTAAATGTAACTGACTGATTAGCAGAAAATATAAAACGTCAACATCAAAAGCACAAGGACAATATTACTCGGTAAAATTGAATCGAGGCCATAATCAAATGAAAAAAATCTATGAAACGAGTTTAAATTCAATTGATTTACAAAAATGCTCGACAGCGGTGAACTGAACTGAACTTTATTTTGTTACCTGTTATAAATAAACAGCACAAACCCACAAAGTAATGCGAAATGAAAATAAATTAAACAAATTCAGCATAAATCAGAGCAAGGTAAAGTATTGGCCTGCGCGGATGTCATAACATAATACACGTCATGTATGAAAATTTAAATACCCTACAGTCTGCTTCACCCCTAATTAGGATGAGCTAGAGAAAGAATAAAACACCTCTGATAATCCAGATTACGAAAGATCAATAGATAAAATAGAAATCTATTCGAATTAGACACTCCTGATGATCCCAATTACGGGTGGAACAGACTGTAGAGTTTTAAGTTTTTTTTACCGTAAGTTTTTACCGTGATCTGTGTAATGAAAAAAAAAGACGATTAACTGATGGAATTCATAGAACCGAAGGCTGGGACAGCCAAGGAGACGCGATTACACGACAGCCAAAGCGACCATATCCGGATCAGCGTATTTCTAGAGATTTACCTCAAGTTGGTGAGAAAGGAGGGTGGATGCCATTTAACCCTATAAATGAGTTTCGGCGAATGCCAAAAGACAAGCATAGAGTAAGTGTTGCAAAAGATTACAATGAAGAGGACGAAGATGTGGATGGTGCACTTAATGATGCGTTGGAGGATATCGACGTAAGTTAACTACTGTTTTTGAAGTCAGTTTGTAAAGTCACATTCAAGTAAACCACAAGTAAAATGTGAAATCACCAACATATAGGCTCTTAAGGCAAGACGAAGATTTTGCTGTAGGTAGGTGAGCCGAGCTGGTCGGCTGCATTGCAAGCGTCCTTTGGACGCAGATGTTACAAGTCAATCTTTGGTTTGCTCATTCGTCGTAGTATTATGCCGTACTGTTGTTCCAAATGTCATTTCTTCGTAAGAGCAAGATTGAAACTAATAAAAATCTTTGTATTTCAATATGAAAACTACAAAAACAAAAATCCAAGCTGGAAGCCGATTGAAAAGGGCGGACTGGTTTACTCTCGAACACTATTCTGTAAATACAAAATGTCATATTAAAGTGGTGATGTCTTTTGGTTAGGCCTATTTGTTTCATTTAACTCGAACTAATTTGAAACTTATTTTTTGCACGCAGGAGTTCAATGATCGAAGTAGAGGAAAAAGTCAAACAAGAACACAAAACAAACGTGGTATACGCCCAGCTTAAGTTGATATGAAGATATATTGCGATTTGTCTACTCGAGCAAAACTCGAAATAATTTGTTTCTCGCAGTATAATCTCTGCAACAATATAACTACTTTGGGTGAAAATTGTGCCTCTGAAGCGGAAGGTCTGGGGCTCAATCCTCGGTCCATTTAAATGGAATAATGGACACATTTTTGCTAGTTCATTTTATGCTGTTTTATGTCCTTCACGATTACACTCGTTTCTTTGAGAATTTCTGCGTAGCGTCTTAATTGTATCCCAATGCCAAATCTTACACAAAAAGATTTTTATCAAACACTACTTACACACATCAGATTTAACCAGCAGCATGATGAATTCTTTATTCAGCCTGTCACGAATAATAATTTTGAATGCCCGAGATATGATTATTTGCTGTATTTTAACGTGTACGTGACTGATTTACTTCTTTTTCCGCTTTTTTTGATTTAAAATATTCGAGATATTGGAGATAATTCCTTTCTAGTACATTCTGGTATTTTCTGCAGTTATCGATGTTTGGGTTGTTTCTGACTCTTAATTGCTATATTTAGACTTGAAGTTTGTGATGTCATAATGATGTCAAAATTTGTTTATCGTAAGCTCCTGCATTTTTTCTATTGTGATGTATCAAGGATTTTTCTGGGATATTCAATAGCTTTTGTCGTAGTATAAATAGGCAGGACGTTTTTCATTCATTATTCTAATATTCTAAGAGTGGGTGGTTTTAGGTATTAGTTTCGTTGGCAGTTAAGCCGAGTTTGTGTATTTGGGGTTGGCTCGTATAGCCATTTAGTAAGAGGTGTGAGTGGAGCGATTTTGCTCAGTGAGTTGGTTTGTATTTCAATCTGTATTTCTTGTTTATGTAAAGGATGTTATTCCTTTATGTAAAGGAATAATCCTCCTTTATGTAAAGAAAATATTCTTGTTCTGTTTAGTTAGGCTCATTCTTTATTCAGCCTTTACTTAGCCACGGCAGAGAATTCGCTGTTCTTGTAGCTTTTAGGGCGAAGGCCCGCAAATGAACAAAAAAAAACAACTTTTTACGTGGGCCAATTTGACCTTGAGTCAAATTGGCCTGATCAAATAAGTGGAAGAAAACCAAATGTCACTTTATTTACCAACATTCATTGTTTGGCCAAAATTCAATTTTAATGGCATCTTAACTTTGATTAATTTAGGCAGTTTATGATTAATGTGCAAAGTATTATAAGCGTTGTTTATTGTACGTTTTTATCAAAATTGGTCGTAACGTAACTACAATGACATTATCAATGCATATCGAATTTTCAAAAAAAATGCCAAGTTGCTGACTATAGAATTTTTGGAACTGCAACTTCATTAGTTTCTTGGCTATTAGCACGATAATTTATTACAAGACTGTTGCAGCTGTATAGCTCCAAATTGACAAGAAATGCAGAAATTACGTGTAGATTACATCCTAAAAATCTTATCGCACAAGTACAAAAAAGTGATGCTATATTGTTTTTAGCGACAAAAAGGAGTGATCAACAAAAGAGAAAGCAACAACTGTTGAACAAAAACAAACAAGAACAACTACGAAAGAAAACAACTACGGGTACGAATATTGGTCAACGGTAGCCGATGTTGAGTTATCGTTACACCGAAATTGACTTCCCTGTCTTTCTTGCTTTTTTTTCAAATGACCTTGAAAATTATTTTATAAAGTACGGTAACAATCAGTTAGATGAAGTTATTAGCTGTAATTTACTGACGTATTTCGTCACTTGCAATTAAATAGTAGCTAAAAAGCAAGTTGAACAGTACGTTTCGTCAAGAAAATTGATCTTATTTCGCCAAGTATATGAAATGCTTGTGATAACGGCACTTCAAACTTCACTAAAACCAATGTTTTTTAACAGCCTTAAAAATTAACTCGCACTTAAAATTTAGCGCTTTCCGGTAACGCATCAGTTGCGCAACCAGGGTTTCAGGTTTCAGCCACCACTTTAGCAAAGTCTCTTAGAATATTTACCTCAAAATACAAACGTTTAAACGTGTTTTGCACTTTACCTGTAAGTAAGGGGTAGGGCCTGCAGGGTTGATAATTTAACTTTATCAAATTACTTCCATAATTTGGTTCTTTCAAGTGGTTTTAAAATCGGTCAAAATGTGATCCAAACAACGCTAAAATGGCTATTTCTCTGCTAAAAAATCACAAAAATTGCTCAGCGGAAGCCCAGCGAGTGCTTTACGATGATTATCTCTGCTTCGTGGCTTCAAACAAGCAACAAATTTATTGGACAAGAATTTGAAGAAATCCACAGGAACATTGGATCATTGGAAACTCTTAAGCATATGCGGATTCCTCCAATCACGAAGTAGTTACCGCAAAGAAAAGTGTGCGTAAGGTCATGAACTCGTAGTTATTGTCTGACACTGTCCGGTAACAAGAGGATGAATATGCACTTTGCTCAGCAACAACAAGCTTACTCTTGCCTTATGGTCTGCTTCTTTCTCCCTCATTAAGACCATAATTAATGGTAATCACGCTACCTTAATTTGATTTGCTAATACAAACCTACGGCATTTAGATAATGCAAACAAGAAACGAAATAATCTGCCGAAAAAGAAACCACCCCCAAGACCTCCTCCTCCTCCCAAGACCACTAAACCAGCAAGAAAAGCACCTCCACCTCCGCGCCCTCCCAAACCCAATTTTCCTCAAACAAAATTGACTCAAAGTGCAAAGAGACTACAATCTAAAATTCCCAGGCCAGTAAAACCTTCAGGAAGAGGGAGAGGTCGAGGAATTCCCAAACTGGGAGGAGGAAAAGGAATCAAAGCACCCACTAATCTTGGACGAGGCTTTAATGCACCTAAGAGTATAGGAAGGGGTTTTAAGTCTCCGAAAGCGTTCAGATCCCCTAAAATTCCCAGAGGTAGGATGGGAGCAACCGATCCAGTAGAGGGCGTGATTGGGGTAATGAATATGGCGGATGGTTTGCTGCGGATAACCGGAAAAAAGGAGCAAGTTGGAAAAGCGGCCCAGGATGTTGCATACGGGAGCCGAAATAGAGCAAAAGCAACCAATATTCTCAGCAATACTGCACACTGGATACAAGAAGAACAGGAACCGAGTAAGGCTTGGTATTATCCTCAAGCTATGCGCAGTTGGAAATTACGGAAAGACTTGATTACAAACTCAAAAAAAATTCTCGAAGATACGGATAAAGAATGGGATGAAATGGAAGCAGCAGCAGAAGACGAAGAGGATGATGAAGCAGAAGAAACTCCTCAGCGACAAAAGCGAAGAAGACGCAGAAGAATTTGATCTGCATTAATATGTGTTTTCAATTGTAACTGCGTGTGTTTTTTTTCACATGGTACTGCTGCTTGACTTGAAAACCAAATAATTTGGTCACTTTGCAGCTTCCTGCACGTAGGATATACTTTCATTATTGCAGCGTTATTTGTGTTTGTTTGAGCGAAAATAAACTTTCTCTTTCTCTGTTTATTTGAATACCAACAAAGTTTTTCGACTTCTCGTCTTGCTTATTTCGAAAAACAATGTTTTTTTTTCTGCAGTGTTTTTGTTTTTATGCGATATGTATTTTTTTGTACTTCTTTTTTGATTTACGACTGCTCTTCTCAAAACGTTATGAAATACAAATATATTTGATATATAGAAGTTTTTGTATCGTTTAATTCAACTGGTTGAAGTCATGGCAGAAAGCTTTCAGTCCACGAACACGCAAAAAAAAACAATAACAAAGTATGTCAAGATATTAAAATATGAAGAACAATTTATAGAAAACAGTGATTTATGAATTATGAATTGATTTATAACAATTTATGAATTGTCAAACAAACTTTTTAAATTAGTTTCCGAGATTTAGCTTTGAGAAGTAGGTCCGGTAGAAGGTTGAGTTTTGATTGGCTTTACTGTAGGCAGTCGCCACAGTAGTTTAATAGGTACCAACTTAACAATCGACATACAGTAAGTTCTTTTCTCTTGCAATCGGTGCTAAGCATCCCTTAAATCAGAGGCGCCCAATATTTTTGAAGATCGGGGGCGCATTGGTTAACTGTATAGAGGAACGGGCCGCAGCCAACGTCTACCCCAGGAATGTTATAGGCAAAGACCAAAAAAAGAAATAAAGAAAAGGTCTTCACCAGATATCGATGTTACTTTCAAAGGTAATTTGGATGAAGACCAAAAGAAAAAAAAAAGAAGGTACTCACCAGAAACTGATATTGTATTTATTGGATTTAGGTGTAATCCTAATGCAACATAAGACTAAAATATGACTGACTAAAGGTTTTCGCCGGTGGTTTGGTTTTTCGCAAAATTACCCCGAAATAAAACTTCCTGAGACACTTGCAGGCCGCGCAAAATCGTTTCGTGGAACGCCTTTTGGGCACCACTGCCTTAAATAAATAACCACACTACTTATAGACTGTTTACCGATTGGGTGTTGTATTTTCTTGCCCTTGCTTAATTAGAAGTACGAAAAATAAATATTTGAGCGAAGCAAAAATGTCACCGATTGGTGATTTAGCGGATAATACACTTGTTACTGATCGATTCTCTCTCGGCCACATTCATTTACAATTTTCCTGCTTGGTGTTTAGTATCAAAAATAACGATGTAAAATCTCCCAGTCAGTGTTCTCTTTGAGCTGAGCGCGTGTGCGCGCACACGCAGGTTTCAGAGACTGCGCACACGCATAAATTTAGTGCACACATACACATTTTTGCACTGTGCAATGAACTTTTCGGGCACAAAAACCGCTCCAGTTCTGGGCAAAGACCTTTTTTTTGGTTTTCATTTAATTTACAAATATATGTAATTTCCAAAAAAGTGCGCACACACCAAAATTTCTGCGCACACAGACTACAAAAAATTAGAGGGAGCATTGCTCCCAGTGTGTGTGGTAGACAGGTGGGCACATGGCAGCTTTAATCAAAAACCATAAATCACTTCAATGTCTTCTGGCCACAGCGACTTGATAAAAAAGAGTGTACTATATAAATTTAGAAAGTGATCATAAAACGCTTTTTTTTCCCAGCCGAGAATTGAAAAGGTAATTTCACGTTTTAAAATAACATTATGATTGGAACTACGGCAATATGTAAACATTATTCTTTGCAACAGTGTGATTGGTAACTGTTGCAGGTACCGTAGAACAATAAAACTAAAAACCAGTAAGAAAAAACTGTCCGTTAAATGTGGCGTCACAAAATTCCAAAAAAATAATGCTATCCATCCCTGGTTGGTTGTTACAAAAATGTTATTGTTGATTCTGAAATATGGCAATATAACAGAGGTGGGCACAAGTAACATTATATCAAAAGCGCAACGCAACAAAGCGCAACGATCTTTTCAACCAGTAAAAGCGCAGCGCAAATTGCGCAATTTATTTTTTTTAATTTCTGAAGCGCAGCGCAACTTTCGCAATGAGCTTTTTGATTCAGTTGATGCGCAACGCAATTCTGCAATTGCGGAACGGCATTTTCGTACCAAGTTAAAGCGCAACCTAACTTCCGCAATTGAAATTTCACAACACAGGGCAAATACCGCACTTTTTGCAATTTTTGACCGAAAAGAGTAAATAATCTGCTAAAGAAGGCCGACATTTATCAATATTTCGATCGAAATGGAACAAAATTACGGTCAATGTATAGAATTGCGCTATTAACCGAAAAAAAATTTGAAAGCGCAGCGCAATTAAAGCGCAACAAATTTTAAAATCTTTATTTCGCAACGCAACTTCCGCAATGTTTCAAAATAAAAAATTAAAGCGCAACGCAACTTCCGCAATTGCGGAGGTTGCGGAAGTTGCGCTTTGCGCTTCTAATTGCGCTTTGCCCACCTCTGCAATATAATGAGAATAAAACCTTGGAAGATTAAGTCATGCTCAAAATTACGTAAACCCCACATTGCAGGTTAGATTTGCAAGGTTGAGTAAGTGTTTTGGGATTCGACATGCCTTTTACCAGTGAGAGTCTAACACCTTCATCACTGCCACATGAGAATTGAACGCAAAATTACACTGTTACAGTAATTAAGTACAACTGTACGACAACAAACGATCAGTAAAACCATCACGCTAAATTTTAGATGCAATGAAACGCAGCATGTTCAGGTGGTTTGCCAAAAAGACGCCCACAAGTCGAAAAACAGCAAATACCTTACTTCTTGTTCGAAACTTTAATGTATTTTGCTCTACGACTTCTGACCACGAAGCTCCAAAACCTTTTGAAACAAAAAAAAGTATTTTTCAGCAATCAATGAAAAACATTCGGCCGTTTCAATCATTGTCAATGTTCAGTTCTTAAATGGAATTTGGCTTCAAATCGATTGAGGTTTGCAGCTAACTTTTAAAAACATGATTTTTGTTACTTCGCATCGATGACTACCGATTTGATTGGTTCCCTCCTGTCCATCATTGGCCCCTTTCTAGATTCCATTTCAAACTCTTCATCCGCACTGCGAGGAGAGGTGATAAGCATATTTACATCGCGATGCGCAACTCCGTACACAACCGGACCAGGATAGTTCTTCACCGGAGTCGAATCCCAAGGATCCAGAGCTCGAGCTCCAGCTGGAGAAAGAATGCTCAGTTTTTTTGAATTGCGATCGTACGTTTTGTTTTGGAGCTGAGCTATGCGTTTTTCACTGTTATTTTCTGATTCTTCGTTTGCCTGCTTCGCGATTTTCTCCAAACGGTCTAAACTGTTTTTGCTTAAACGATTTTGAACTTGACGTCTGCTGAATCTTCTTTTCTTTGGTTCATTGTTTATCGTCAGCGCTTGACTTGAAATATCCGATGGTCCGCTTGGTGGCGTTAACGGTTTATCAAAAGCAAGTTTATTTTTTTCTGAAAAAGGACTCGCATTGGTTATGCCATCGGTAGTTGTTTCTATGGAATCTGAAAATTTCTCTAGAGTGGTAGTTGTCTCAGTGAAAGTGATGCTCTCCTCCTGGCTGTCTGTGGTTGTCAGAGGAGATGCATCTGCGGAAGTGGAACAGCAAGGTTGCGATGAATCAGCGTCATGCTCAACCTGAAAACATTTAGGGAGGTTCTGTTTCATCGAAAATTTTTAGCTATTTTTTTATTTACTCAGATTCAAATCCTTCCTTCTAAACTAACCCCAAATCTAACTCTGACTCAAATCCTTTAAAATAAAATTTTCGAATGAAATAGTCACTCCCAAGCAATTAATATTGGGAGTAACTATTTCACCGAATTTTTTAAATTAAAAAGAATAAATCGAATATAAGAAGTATTCATCCGCACATTTTTCTTTTTTTTAAGGATTAAAATTACGGTTTGAGACTTTGAGTTAGGGTTTGAAGAAGAAGAAAGAAGAAGAGTTAGGGTTTGTTTTAAAGTTAGGGTTTGAGTTTCCGTTAGATTTGGATCGGAATTAATAAAAAGTAGATAAAATTTCTAGAGAAATAGTCTCTCCCATTAATATTTTACATACGATTTTGCAATGGAGCTTGCTTGGAAAAACATCCAAGAGCACTTCATTATAGGCTTTACAACAAACTTTTCCGTACTTTAAAAAATTGCTTAATAAAACAAACAACTCAAATTCTACCAGTACGAGTACAAACAAACGAAAAAAAAATAACTGCTTTAGTTAAAAATTACCTCAAAAGAATAACGTAAAAATATGGATTGCATATTCTTAAATTTTTCCTTTTCGGGAAGCATTGATCAGAAAATTTTGATTAAGTTAAAGTTTCTTTTGTTAGAGTTCTTCGTTTATTCTTTTCTAGATATCTCCATTACACACTAATAATGTACTGTAAATTCAAACGAACTACGCAAAGAGTCAAAAACAAAACAGGTTGGTGAAAGATTACAGATTTTCTTTTCTAACACCTAGAAGATATATTTTTGAAAATGTAAATTTTAATATATTTTTAACTGATTTCGTGAAAGCACTGGTTGCTCTACCTTCTAAAACCGTATTTACAAAATCCTCATCTGGTACCTCTTTGATCTGAGTTCGATTCTTTGTGTGCCCTCATCAATAATCACATCTTTTAAAAACGCCTTTTTTAATAATTCGTTGCCAGACGTAAAAGCGGTTGTCTTGAACTAGCAACGAAGTTTTGTATTAGCGATTAGATAGGTGCTACTGCTGATAATAATAAGCAATACATTTTGAAAATTTGTAAAGTTTTCTTTTTCGTCAGCTTCTTGCTTCTTCATATGATGATTAAATTCTTCCGGAGCTGTGAATACCTCGTCTGGAACTTCATCGATAGACGGTTGTAGTTCACCTAGTAACAGCAGTACATTTTCCCCATAGCAATAAAACATGAGCAATACACAGGTGAGTATAGAATGTGTAGTGGTGTTGTACTAGCACCTATCAGTGGAGTGACGTAACTAGAGGTTTATGCCAGGGGAAAGCCTAAAAGGGGATTCAGGCCGAAAAGTTTTTTGCTCAGTTTTTTCTCAAAAAAATTTGACAGATCTGAAGACTAACTTCACTAAATTTAAGCGCTCTACAACCTTTTGTTTCCGAGATGTGACAATTTAGATTTCCCCTTAGAAAGGATTTTTCCGGTTAGAAATTTAGCCACGTTTGTAATTAAAAATGAAAGTTCCAAAAGTTACAGCATGTTCCAAATTTTCATTAACGTTTTGCTGCAGAGTTTTTGCGAAAACAAAGTAAAGGTTCAGAACTGTAAAATTAGCTGCTTTTCAATAAGTTTGAGACAGCTTTCCAAAAGTCAATCTTCCGTTACAATACTGACAAAATGGCAACAATTAAGTAAGAAGAAAATTTTAAATTTTGAACTACAATATCTTGAAAATGGCAAGACGTAGAAAGTTTAGTTTTGGTGAAAATCCTTTTTCAACAGTAAAAAACTTTATCTAAATGCACTTTTGAACGAGAAATCCGCTAAATTTTTTGCTAGAAGTACACCTCCCAAAATTATTGAGCGCTGTTACTTATTCTTGACTTACGACTTGTTGAAAAAACATTGCTCTGAGAAGTTTTCTGGGAAGCTTGTTCTGGTGGTTTGGGTTGAATGGGCGCAAATTGTTCAGCCATGATGGACGTTGGCTTTCTGTATGCAAATGTAGATGTTGCTCAAATGCACGGAATAGTATAAGTAATCAACAAAGCAAAATTTAAAACAAAAATTAAGCTATTAAAAGTAAAATTTATTATTTTTTATCAAAAATATACGAATTCTAAATTTTATGAATTCAGAAAAAAGTTGCCCATCGACGTAATGTGAAACAAAGCATTGAATAGACATATAGTTCAAAAATTTTGCGCAATTTGAATGATTAAACTGAATGTAGTAATAATGGAGTTACTGCACAAATAAAAATTCTGGACCCAAGACGGAAAAGTTCTTTTCAGATCACTTGTCGCAAAGTATCTTTATCTCATCAATTGCTCTTATAGCTCAAAGCTGCGCAATTTTTGGCAAAACGAAAGTGTCAAAGTCAGGGTCGTCATAACGTATAAGAGTGCCGCCAGACTGATGTCACGTAACTAGTTCACTGCGAATGCGTACAGTGTCTAAAAACCCTGTATTGTAATGTCTAACGCTTCTCAAAATTTTACTCTTTATTAACAAGCTACGATTGTACGAAAATATTGAAAAACAAAACGTGGAGATTTGGGCCGGCCTGTAAATTAAGCAGTAATACTTCGTTTCTGGAGCGGGAGGTCTGAGGTTCAAATCTCGGGCCTTCAAATTGGACACAGTGTTGCCAACGGCTCGCCAAAGCTGCGGCATATCTTTGAAAGGAGCTGTGTTGCCCGGGCTCAATGACGCGGAGATGGGCTCCGCAAACTCATTACAGGCTCAGGCGTAATACAGCGAGTATAATGAAAAATTTGATAGATTGATTTTGAAAATTTGGAGATCAATTTATTGGCCGGATAATTAATCATTATATAACCTACTTACTTGAGACAAGATTTGAGAAGAAATGCGAGCGCGCATATTGCTACAACAGCACCCAAACACATTGCTGCGATGATGATCGTAGAGTTATCATCATTTCGATCACGTGGTTGATCGTTGATGAGGCTATCATCACCGTCATCATCACCCCTGTTGTTGCTGTTCTCATCCTCCTCCTCAGGAGGTTTTGTCGGTTTGGATGTTGGTTTGTCATTTAGAGTTTGATCAACTATGGATAAAAATTTTTGAAAAAATTTTAAAGATAACTACATCTTCAATTGTAAAGACTAGAGCAGAATGAAAACGTTTCGAGTTCAATGGGAATCATATATGTCGTCGACAATGCAATCAATATTGCAAGTACAAAGAGTATTAAAGAAATTTATTTTAAAGTATAAACAGGGTGTGACAACCAACACAGCAATAAAAGTGCTTGTATCGAGCTTTAAACTGCTTTAGATTAGCGACTACGTAAGAAAAAAATAACAAAAACGAACGATCTCACCATAGACTCTTTGTTTGGTAGATTAGGAACAGACGCGTGGAGAAAAAGAGAAGATCATTGAAGAAAAAAAGTTTGCTCTTGTTGTGAAGGTTTTTGCGGTCATACGTATTCGACTAATTTGATTCGATATGTTCGTAGAAGGAGTGAACCGTGAAGAAAAAAGTCACGCTGATTGGACGAATCGGCATATTTCAGAACAAATGAACCGTGAAGAAAAAAGGATCAAACTGTCAGTTTCCAGTCTACTAATAAAGAGTCTATGATGTTACAGAGTAAAGTTTCCATAAAATCGAACCCTTTTTTCGCTCATTTGACGACTCATTAGCAGCTTGTTGCAAAAACAACAATAGTGTTTAATTACTGATTGGTTTTGACAGGAAAATATGTTTATTACGAGTCACCAATAGCTGCTTAAAATGTTATTGTATCACGAGCTGTAAAAGGCCTTTGCTCTACTACTCAGGGCAGCAGCCAGAGCCAACTACGAAGCTCTGGTAATGGCCGTAAGTAGTAGTAGCAAAGGTTACTTCTTAGCTTCATTTTATTGTAATTGCCCGTTTTTTAAAATATTTTTGTAGTGTGCCATGGTCCAAAATTTTGCATTGTGTTTTACATTGCCGCCCCCCTACGTTTGCTCACGGATGCCCGGAAAACTATACATTTATAAATTTTCTTACCTTCGCAAGTAACTCCCTCGAAATTCTCGATGCATGTACACTTGAATTCATTTGAGTTGATTTCTGTGCAACTTCCATTGTTTAGGCATGGATTAGAGGAGCAGGGTGGGTTTTTGATTTCACAGTGAGAACCGGAATATGCTTTCGAGCACTGACAGCTAAGTCACAAAAAGAATTTTACTATATTTTACGCAAAAAGCAACCGATATTTTGGTTTAAAACAAAACCCCCATTTTATTTCCTTTTTTTGCTTTCGAACAAACGAACGATCAGTGAAGCAATGTAGCAGAAGATGAATTAAGTTAATTCGAAACGTTTAAAACGATTTAAAATTGTTTTGTTTTTAAATAAAATTGGAAAACTTACTTTTGTTAATGTGCAACTAAGCTTGTTTGAATAAAAGAAACGGATGATATCTAGATCGATTTTTTATCATAAATTAAAATCTACAAACTCCCCCTCAATCGCTTTCTGCAGTACTGTAATCAGCATCAAACCAGTTAAACGGCGATGGTTAACGACACCACCATAACAAACAAACAAAGGGTTTAATCACTGGTCTTTCAGGTAGGGGAAAAACGGTGCACAACGATAACAAGGGGTTGCTGCGGTTTTTTTTTCATCTTCTTTGTAAAAGGATATTATTATATCATGTTTTAGGAGTAAATATCTCATCTAAATCAATTTTTAACTATACACTATTTCTTGTATATAATATGAATAACTTTCAGAGAGTCTAAAAATTTACAGTAACTTCCAAAAGTTTTATAACGATAAAGAAATGAAAAATCATGATACTGCTTAGTTATACTTAAGTTTAATTTTACAGTTTATTTTTACTCTGTGGAAGTTAATAGCTGCATGCAGCAACGGTACTAAAAAGTCGCTAAATTTTCAAGAAGCATTTCAGAAACGGTGCAGCGCCGAAAACCTATTCAATTAGTGTCTGCTACTACCTTATACATATTATGCACACTTACGAATAAAAATCTCCAGACTGCACACACGTCCCATCATTAAAGCACGGATTCTGGTCGCAGAGAATACCTTTATCACAACGATCCCCAGACCAGGCTTTCGTACACCCCGCAGTGCATCTTCCAAACCTCAAATCGCACAGAGGTAGGCGGCGGTTAGGCGGTACTGACTTGCAATTTGTGCACTCTTGGCTGCAATTGAGCCCGTAAGTTCCAAATGAGCACGCTTCATGGCAGCTATAGAAATAAAAGGACAAAGGTTTTTTCATTCTTTTATGCAAGTCTTTAAAACAGCTTTGCAGCATGTTGGAAAACAAAATTTGACACTTTGAAAAGATAAAAAGCTTCTAAAGTCATAATCAAATCAAATAAAACCCTTCATTATACTTGCTACATTACGCCGAGACGGTTATTATAAAGAGTTTGAGGGGTCCATTTTCACGTCAATGCGCCTGCAGGCAACTCAGCTCCTTTCAAAGAAATGTTTCTGCAGTGACTAGCCGTTGTCAACACTTGGTCCGATTTGATCGGCCCGAGATTTGAACCTCAGACCTCTCGCTGCAAAGACGAGTACGTAACCTGCTCGATCAAGTGCTGGCCGGTAAAAGTCATATTTAAATTATAAAATCAGCTCCAATACTAATAGCTCACGCTTCGTAACTGATTGAAAACTTTTCATTTGATTTAACAGCAAATCAACCAGGCTGGTCAGCGTACGTTGCTCAGCAGTTTCTAATTTTCCACAACGCAAAGCAATTGTAATTGTAATTTGTAATTATAATTGTAATTGTACTTGCAATTGTAATTACATTTTATTCACCAAGTTGCCTTGGCCAGGAGACAGCGAAGGGACCTTTCGGTCTTCGAGTCAAACTACCACCTGCCCACCTGTCTACCACACACGGCGGAGGTTTCACACAGTCCTTTTGGTTGCTGAACGTCAAGCAGGAAAGCTGTGAATACCAATTTTTATAGTCTTTGGTTTGACCCGACCGGGAATCGAACCCAAGTCTTCCGCTTCAGTAGTAGACGCTCTATCCACTCGACCACTGATCGGTTAAGCAACCTTTCCGGGTTCTATTTACTTATTTTTCCCCCAGAGTGTAGGGCGAACATACCAGGCAGGTTGCTTGGCATAGGTGAAGGTAGCCTTTAAAGTTTGGGGGGGATTAATTTTTACTTACCAATACAAATTTTTAAAAAATGTAAAGCAATTGTAAAATATAAATCTAATTCAAAACAGCCAAAACCATCAGTACAAGCAGAAATTTTTTGATGGGAGAGGGAAGCGATAAAAAGGTCATTAGTCAAATTATTTTTACTTGCGTCTTAACATAACTCAATAATGCGATTTGGTTGCAACCCAAAAAAATGAAAAGTGTTGGGTATATGTATAATAAGGAGTGGGGATTATCAGCAAAAGCATTTTATTAGTGATATTGCTTTATCATGTCAAGGAAATCACTTTGGGGGTCTAGGGTTGCGGAACCCCTTGACTCTTTAAAGACTGAAGTATTTTGACCCACTAAAACAATATGCACAGAGCTGGACAGCGCTGTTTCGAGCTTTTAGCTCTCATCGGCAGCCCTCAGCTTCTCTAACAAAGTTATTCCCCAGCTGGACTGCTCGAAACAGCGCTGTCCAGCTCTGTGCATATTATGACTCGAGCTGCTTTGCAGCTGCAGGGTTGGTGGTTGATCTAGCCACCTAACTGCCAATGGAAGTCGTAATGATTTCCCAGGAGTCGACCACGAAGGACGTCAAACTTTTTGGTTACTAAAACAATGCGTACTAAGCTTTCAGCAACAGCTGCCATCACTTTGTAAGAAGTCTAAGAAAACCTAGAAACGTCACTCATAATGCCAAAACTAGACAATTTTTGCCAGACTTAAAAAACACTTTGCACTTCTCAAAGGAATTTTATGAAAATTAACACGTCCAATTCTTGTGAAAAGAAATAGAAACACAAGTTTCTCGTTTCTTTTCAGTCTTGTCGTCGGCAAAGTGTACTGAAGATCGAGTTAATGACTATACTTTCGTATCATGGTCGTCCGTGGCAGTAATTTGCAATAGCAAGCGATTTTGGATAGTGATCCTTAAAGCTTATGTTAAATTTTACTCTATATCAGCAGTGTGGGTTTTAAAAAATTTGCCTGGGGGGTTGGGGAGTTACTTGGTCTAAACTTTTCAACGTCTGGACTGAACCAGGTAAAGACTGTATAACGACCGAAAATTTTTCAAAGGAGGACGAACCGGAAGAGGCTCAAGCATAAAAAACCCTCCATACGCCCTAAGCTGAAATTTTAGGGAGGGCTGTAACCCCTCGAGCTCAAAGGCAATTTTGTCTATGCTGCTTAGCTCGAATGAAAATAAGCGTTCATTGTTTTTCAAAGACGCAACGACTCATCTGCAGACTCGTGTTTCGAGGTGTCATCGTTAATCAGATCATCTAAAATTCACCCATCACTCATTAATAGCAGCTACAATTTTTACTTAAATAGCTTCATTGTAAACATGACCATGATCTGTCTTAGTTATGCTTTATTCAGTAGAGTGTTCTTTGAGGGTTAAGGTGCTTGTTCTTTTCATTTTTGGTTGCTGTGGTAGTATTTTTCTTAAGAAATATTTATTTGAAATGATTTTTATGACGAGTCAAGAAAGTGTACCGGCATCCACTTTTATGATCTATCGTTATCGGCATTCGGGTTGTTAGACAAATTCTTCTGCTGTCCTGTTTTAATGGAAACATGACCCCATCCGACTTGCAACATGGCATTTTCATGAGCATGAAGAATTGAAAAAATGATTATGCTAGAATGTACTTACTTAGTTCCGGTCCATCCAGCTTGACAAAAGCCATCACATGCTCCAGTTATGTGATCACAATTTGTTCCATTAGCACAATTGCAAACGTAACTGCACGCAACTCCGAAAAATCCAACCGAACATTTTTGGTCACATTTCCAACCTTCATAACCATCATCACATATTCCACGACTGGCGATGCACGCTCCTGTGATATGGTGACATGGTTTTCCATCTTTGCAATGTGCACATTTTTCATTGCAATTTCCTCCATAGTATCCTTCAGGACACGTCTCGTTGCACGCATTTCCAATCCATCCCGAATCACAAAGCACTTCACCATTTTCTTCAAAGCTTACGTCACAAAAACCTGTATTGACGTCACAACCGGTGTTGTTCAAACAATGGCATTCCAAATTGCAGTCCAAACTCCACGAACCATTTTGGCAATCTTCCTTGCAGATAGGAGGCCGAAACCCAAACAAGCAGTAGGATGTATTTCTTTCCGTAGCCATGCTTAACAGTTCTGTGTCGTTAATTTTTGTTTCCGGGCAAAAACCTGTAATGCGATCACATATTGTTGGTCCTCCGGAACAAAATCCGCAGGTTTCGTTGCAATTTGACCCATAAGTTCCGTTTGCACAAGGGACTTGGCAGTTGACTCCAGTCCATCCTGAGGAGCAACCAACTGTGCAATTTCCAGTAAAAGAATCACACTTGTTGTCAATGCAATGGCAAGGCAGCTCGCAGTTATGTCCGTAATAGCCTGATCCACATTCTGAAAGAAAAAAGTGTATTACTGTTTTTTTCTGTAATTTTTATCGAAAGGGAAGCACTGTAGAACCTGAGAGTAGAAACAGAATATAATTTCTCGCATAATGGCCTACTCTGCCAGGTCTTCCTTTGTAGTATGATAGGGTGAATGAAGCGGGCTTCTTCAATTTTCTAATCACTTCTCAAACGAAACATTCTAAATCATTTGGCAACGAAACAAAATTTTCGCGCACCTGCTGATTCTACAACCTACTGTACAACACAAACAAATCTAATCCCCAAAATCAGACTTTTTAAGTCTCCAGTGAATCCAAGTTATATGGTAGTTGAGTTCTGAGCTAAAATTTGATTGACAGTTTATTATAATTATTATGTAATGCTGAATTCATGCAATTGATGAGCTCACCTGCTCATGCACCTGATGAGCCTTGACATGGCTAGTTTTATGTATTAGTTTGTGTTCTTTTTGCCAGAATAGTAGTTTATCGTGATTGCGTTGTTGTAGAACTTATCATAATTGAATTACATACCGGTATATCAAGACTTCCTTTCAGTCTACGCGCATAATTAAATATAAAACTTCAAGTTCGACTTTAAAATTTTATTGCCGTAATTAAATTTAATCCTTGATGTGCAAGTTAAAAACTTGCAAACATCTTGGTTCCGAGCATACTGTTAAAATTTATGTCAAATATCAGAAACTGCAGCTGACATCGATTTAATGAAAAATTATTACTGAGCACACAACTACGAGGTAAGGCTAAAAAGAAACGGGACTGAGGTCACAGATTGCGCAACACGATTAACCATCAGTAATCAACACTTTTACAGTGTGGCGTAACATGTGTTCTTTGTTTAACAGCTGTTTTGACACAATATCGCAATTATTTTTGCTTTTTAGGAGCCATAGGTGAATGTGATTGATTACTTGTTGAAAAAAATTGCTGTGCGAGATCTGATCGAATTTTTAGGCCATATGGAGTTCAATTGCAGAAAGACGATTGAGCAAAGAATTAACATTAAATTTTGTGTCAAACTTGGAAAAACGGCGACTGAGACTTTGAAGATGTTGCGTGATGTTTATGGAGATTCTTCCATGTCCAGAACAAGAGTTTTTGAATGGCACAAGCGATTTGTGGAAGGCAGGGAGGATGTGGAGGATGATCCGAAGTCAGGGAGGCCTTGCACTTCCACAACTGATACCAACATCGAAAAGGTTCGGCAGTTGGTTCGCAGTGACCGTCGCTTAACAATTCGCGTCATTGCCAATGAAGTTGGGATGGACAAAGAAACGGTCCGCACCATTTTGGTTGACACTTTGGGCATGCGAAAGGTGTGTGCCAAAATGGTGCCAAGGCTCTTGACTGAGGAGCAGAAAGCTCAACGATTGAATGCAAGCCGAGACATCCTTCAGCAGATGGAAGCAGACGAAAAACTCTTAGAAAACGTCATCACAGGAGACGAGTCATGGGTCTTTCAATATGATCCGGAAACAAAACGACAGAGTCGTCAGTGGAAAAGTGCGTCCTCACCCAGACCAAAAAAAGCCCGCATGCAACGTTCACAAGTGAAAGTGATGCTGATCACCTTCTTTGACCATCAGGGAATGGTGCATCATGAGTTTGTTCCTAAAGGGCAAACAGTTAACCAACACTTTTACAAGGAAGTTCTGACTCGTCTTGTCAACAAAATTCGTCAAAAACGAAGAGCTTCCTGGGCAGGAAAAACTTGGATCTTGCATCACGACAATGCTCCTGCCCACACAGCCCTCAGCGTCAAACAGTTCTTGGTCTCGAAAGAAATCACCACGTTACATCATCCACCTTATTCGCCGGACTTAGCCCCTTGCGATTTCTTTCTTTTTCCAAAGCTGAAAGGGATTCTCAAGGGGACACGCTTCCAAGGAGTCGAGGATATCAAGACTAGCGTGACGAGACACCTCAAAACCATCACAAAAGAACAATTTTCACAGTGCTACAAAGCGTGGTCAAAAAGAATGGAAAAGTGCATCAAAGCCAATGGGGAATATTTCGAAGGGGACAAGTAGAGATGGCTTAAGACTTGTATGTGTTAGACAATGTGGACATTGCATGATATGCATCTAAATAAACTTCTAAATTCAAAAGTCCCGTTTCTTTTTAGCCACACCTCGTATTTTTAATCAACTATAGTGTTGGCCTTGAATTGAGATCTTACGGTAAATACTCTGTTTTTAGATTGGCTTAGAATTTAACAGTGTTTGAATTTACCATAAGAGCATATCGTTCCTCTGTATCCAGCAGCGCAGGAACAACCAAAAGGATCTGGAAGACAGAAAAGTTTCTCTTTGCATCCTTCTTCCTCATCTTCTCCACAGATGTGCTGGCAGTATTTTCCAAATCGATTTGAACCGCAAGCTAAACATCAAAAAGCTGAATTATACATTATTCTGGAATTTCACTGCGATCGTTTTTACGCATGTTATATATAGTTTTGCTGATGGTGTTTGTGGTGCTGATCAGCAAAAGTTATGGTGACGGTACGAACAAGAACAGTCGTGAGCGGTCGTCAGCACATCTAGACAAAATTGGTGAATGCCATACTTTTGTAATTGCATATTCAGAATGACTGCAGAGTAAATGACCTAATGATCCCTACGCTGTCACTTTGGTGCGCGCTACATTCGGCTGTGATAACTTATTTTTTGATCATGTGTAATTGTTTTCTGTGGCATAACTTGAACTTGCAGCTGTAAAAACGAAAGTGCAGCTGATTCTGATTTAGCAGCTCCAAAAAAGGATAGTTACAGTAGATATCAAGCAAAACCAAAAATCATATTTGATTTTTATGACTAAATGGTCTAATTTTTAATTGTCCATGGTTTTAGTTTACATTTAAAGTAAACCATAAACATCTCCAAAGTAGAAAAAAGCATAAAAAAATAATACCTTGAAGGCCTAATTTTCTAAGAGCTCATGCAATATACATTCATTGATTCAAATAATTCAATTCTATAAGCAAAACTATTATACCACTGATAATGAGCTCCAACACTAATTCAAATAGAATCAATGTGCATGAATGATTCAAAACGTCACAACGGTGACATTCACTCACCAAGTTCGCACCATTCACCCATAAAACCTGGTGGGCAAATGCATGATCCACTTACGTCATCACAAACACCACCGTTTTCACAAGGTGGGCATTCTTTTGTGCAGTTTTCGCCGTATTTGTTTTCCACGCAGCCTGAATATCATTGGAGTCGTTACACAGTCACCAAAACAAAATACAAACTAGAATGGAACATCCTTAAGATGTTTTTGAAGACTTCGCAGCAGCATGCTTTTTGCGTCAATTACTCTGCACTATATCAACGCATTTTGGTTTGGCCTGAATTAAATTTTAAACTTCATTATAAACGCAACGTATTCAACTAACATTGACAAATGTTGCTTAAATGCTAATTGCTGTTCGTCTGAACACAAGCAATAAAATTACAATTTTTTGAGATAATAGAGACAACCTAGAATTCAAGATTTATTTGAAAATGACCTAACGGTCTCTAACGGTAATACTTCGATAATGATGTTTTTGACGTTTGCTGGCCAGAGCTTTAAAAGGGCATTCAAATAAAGTTTTTCACTGTTGACTAAAATGTTGGGAAAAGCCTTAAATGCATTCTAAACAAGTTAAATTATTCCTGAAGTGAAATAGGCAGAACTAATTTAATAGTTCACAGAGACATCATGTCTTACAATCCTATTTCATTTGACAACACCTTAATGCTGTCTCCGCGTCGAAATGGGTAATCATTTCAACCCCTAGTGACGCAGGTGAGGCGGAGCCCCCATCGCGGGAGCATTCCCGTGTTTCGAAGTCAACTGACTTCATCATCAGTGTGAAGAGGAGTCGACACAATGCAAAGAATTTTGATCCCTGAATTAGGCTAACTCAACCGGTAAATTTGAATAACCAAGCTATCGGTATAGGCTAACGTCTTCATCTCGTAACTTCAGCTGCTAAAAAGGCAGACCCAATTTTTTTTTTTTTCCACGTACTGCTCTGGACTCGAGTTTCGCGTAATACCAACGCTCATCGGCAGAGCTGACGTTTAAACCGAAATTCAAAAACCAAACTAAGCTTGTCTGCAAACCGAAATTCAAAAACTAAACTAAGCTTGCCTGTAAACCGAAATTCAAAATCTGGGTAAACTAGCCCATAAAGTTAAAATCAAAATAGGATTGTGAAACATAATCGCAATTGTGACCAAGGTAACCCGGAAAAAAAATTAACTCTGGACAGGGGACCAAGTGGGCTAATAGACAGGGATGAAAAATTAAGTACATAAAATGGGCAAGGGGACCAAGTGGATAAGGGGGTCGGAGAGTTAAAGGACAAAGATCAACAATTCACCCAGTGCGAATACAATATTTTTTATAAGCAGAACTAATTCAATAGTTCACAAGACATCGCGTCACATATCCTAAATGATATTGCACCCGTGCTGTTTCTGCAGTGGACAATCTCTCAACCACAAACAACGATAATTTAACAAGTTAAATTATTCCTGAAGTGAAATAGGCAGAACTAATTTAATAGTTCACAGAGACATCATGTCTTACAATCCTACTTCATTTGACAACACCTTAATGCTGTCTCCGCGTCGAAATGGGTAATCATTTCAACCCCTAGTGACGCAGGTGAGGCGGAGCCCCCATCGCGGGAGCATTCCCGTGTTTCGAAGTCAACTGACTTCATCATCAGTGTGAAGAGGAGTCGACACAATGCAAAGAATTTTGATCCCTGAATTAGGCTAACTCAACCGGTAAATTTGAATAACCAAGCTATCGGTATAGGCTAACGTCTTCATCTCGTAACTTCAGCTGCTAAAAAGGCAGACCCAATTTTTTTTTTTTTTCCACGTACTGCTCTGGACTCGAGTTTCGCGTAATACCAACGCTCATCGGCAGAGCTGACGTTTAAACCGAAATTCAAAAACCAAACTAAGCTTGTCTGCAAACCGAAATTCAAAAACTAAACTAAGCTTGCCTGTAAACCGAAATTCAAAATCTGAGTAAACTAGCCCATAAAGTTAAAATCAAAATTCTAAACAAGTTTGAACCTTCTATGGTTTGTCATTTTCAAGATATTGCAGTTCAAAATTAACAATTTTTCTCTTACTTCAGTGTTGCCATTTTTTCATCATTGCAACAGAAGATGAACTTTTGGAAAGCTGGCTTACATTTGTTGAAAAGTAGCTAATTTTACCTTTATTTTGTTTTGATAAGAACTCTGTCGCAAAAGCATATATTGAGAATCAGGAACACGAAGCAACTTTTTGAAACCTTGTTTCCACTTGGCAACCCTGACAAAATTTCTAAGGAAAAAAAGCCTTTCTAAGGTAAATCTAAACTGTTATATCTTGGGAACAGAGGGTCGTAGAACGCTCAATTTTGGTGAAGTTAGTCTTCAGATCTGTTAAATTGTTTCGAGAGAAAACCCAGCAGAAAAATTTCTGACCTGAATTCCCCTTTAACATTTAAATGTTTTCGTTCCTTATGGCTTATAGGCGCCAAGTGCGGAAGCCAAGGAACATCGGAGAACAAGTTGTTCATAAAATAAAATCTAAATTTAACTACAACTGTAACAAAAACTAGCAAAGATTTATAAAAGACTAAAATTATTGGGGATCCGCAAATGGGGGTACCCTCAACGTATAGCACTTCAAAGTCATCGAAGATCTTTCATTCACAACGATCTTTATCACGTATTCGCAACAATCTTTAGAGCTTAAGTACAGTAATTTTTCAGGTTTAAAACTCGTTTTGCCATGTAGAAAGGTTCATAAATCAACTGCGTAAAAGATGTCATTTCAGAAGACAGACGCTTCAAAAATTGGTTCAAAAATTCAAAATTCAAAAATTCACGTAGCGTTTATCTATCTCCGTGTAGTGTATGAATTTCATGTTTTAACTTTCAGTCGTTTGCAAGTTACAAGCAACTATATAAAATTCCTATGCTGATTTGTCTATTTTTCCGATTTCCGGCTTCCACAATTATGGTCACAAGACCAGTCGCCGTAAAAACTTTATTGTAGGATGCTTTCATCGATTCCAATGTTGTGTCGAAATCATATTTTCTTCGTTCAATGTAATTAAATTGCTAACGAATTAATGAACTTCAAGTAGTATTGTCACAAATGCCGCGAAAAAGCAAAGGTCCTACATAAGCGCGCGCACCTCGCCAAGGCCCAACTAATTTTGTCTAAAAGTAGTATCAGTATGCAGATTGTAGATGCTGCACAGTGTTTAGCATTGATTGATTGATTGATTGATAATTATCCTCCGCTCACACGCACAAAGCGATGGCGGCGCTTTTATTTTGGACGAATCGTCGTCACCCGATTAGGAATTGACCGTATATTGCAGGCTTTCTGATTGACATTTGAATTCTTCTCACGCAAATTCGCTGCTTGTTCGAAGCCATCAAGCAGAGATAATTATTTTAAAGCGTCTTATTCATGGACGCAACAACGTAACCAGGGTGCGGGTGGAATTCAAATCATACGATCATGATCGTCGTGAAAACGACGCCTCTCAGCCACGCTGCAAACTATTTTTTGTAAAAAGCATCCAAAATCTAATCCTATCAAGGTTCTTTCAGGCACGACGCCGAGTATATTTTAAGCAATGAGACTCATAGGAAAACAAAGTAAATAATGCAGCATAGCAAATTGCAGTAATGATATACTAAACACTCCATCCAGGCAGTGCTCTTTGGACAAAGAGGAAGGTAGATATACATTGGTAATGCATTTGCCCCCAAATGTCAAGTAAACCCCTACGTAGAAATGGGCCGGCCAGGTGCAACAAATTTTCGGAGAAAAGAAAACAAAAAAAGTCTTCGGCTAAATGCAATGTTTTCGGTTGGTTAAAACACCGAATGTCGGTGAAAGTCTTTTTTTTGGTCTTCACCTAAATCCCATCAAATTGTATGTACCCTCGAAGCTTGCCCCCTCTTCCGAGGTACAAATCTCTGGCTACGTCACTGAAGCGAAAAGCAGGTTTTTTTAAATTCAAATATAACTACCAAATGTAAAAGCGTGTTTTGACTCGTTCTTACTTCGGACAAGAAGACGTGTCATTCCTTGTTGGAAAATTCTCACAGTGCTATCTCGAACTTGATAAAAAACCACGTAAGGTCCTTCTAGTTTTTTTGTAACTCTTTCTATATTAACTCGCAATCTGCCGTAAGCTGCCCGGATAGGAGTTCCACTCTCTGTAAAAAATATTAAGTACACTATTTTTCTTAAAGTGGACAACCTTGAATGGATGGTTAAAATAAATAAAAACTATATACAACAAGACTTGCAAGGGAGAACAAAATAATTTATTTCGTTACTTAATATAGAGTAAAAGTTTATACCATTAGTTCAGAAATAAAAATGTCAAGCAATACAGCTGAAAATTTAGGAGGAGCTACAGCCCCCCTTTTCGGCCCTAAAACATTCGCTACCGCTATTCCTGATCTTTTATCGCGCCGATCCATTTGGGTTTCCTCATTCCTACGCAGGCTTTCGATGGCCTTGTAGCATTCGTTCTGCATTAGGAAGTCATGCTTTTCAATCTATCGTCACTGTTAGCTGTGTGCGAGGTCAGTGAGTTGGGGTTTTGAAACGTTTCGCGCAACAATAGAAGAGACAGAGAGAGACAGAGACATTTATTTTGCCACAAAAGTGCAACTTTGAATAATTAATTTACATAATCAACAAATGAATAAAAAATAAACACTTAGCGACCAGGAGTCTGGAAAGGACTTTTCAGTCTTCGAGTCAACAAACTCCTGTTGGAATATGCAATTGGCTTAATTAAAAGTTGTGGTTTGCGAAGTCACTGTTTTACATCCAATTAGATTACAAGTTTTGCAAAGTTTTGCAAGCATTACTTATTCGATGTTGTTTTTCACGTATTGACGGCAACTTCTTTTGAATTTTACTAAGGAAAGAGTTCTAATGTTTTTTGGTAAAGAATTCCAAATTTTAACCCCTTTATATTTTATTGAATTTTGACCGGATTTGTTTTTGAAAAGGGATAGATAGAGTTTGTTGTCATTTACACTTCTCAAGCGATGTCTTCTAACACTAGTCACAAATTTGTAGTAATCACCAAATATCGCCGGCTGCAGACGATGCACACAGTAATACATAAAATTGGCTACTTCGAAGAAATGAATGTGGTTAATATTGAGAAAATCATACTTTTCATACAATGGTTTAAAAAGGGTCTGTCGAAAGCACGAAATTTTATTTTTCTGCGAATTTCACCTCAACCTTCACCCTACTTACAACCCTAACTCTAACCACAACCCTAAACAAACCGCAACTTCAACTCTAACTCTAACCACAACCCCAAACTAACCGCAATTTCAACCATAACTCTAACCCAGGGCCACCGAGAGGGGGAGTACAATGACCCCGGGGCCCAAGGAGTATAGGGGGCCCATGGGCTTCAGGAAGGCCGTTGGCTTCAGCGGGTCCAGCAGAGGGCCCATGAGCTCGAGAGGGGCCCATCGAAATGACACTGAAAAATCAGCATGTGAGGCCTGAAGACCTTTTTTTTTTGAGATCACCTATTTCGACCGGAAAAATCGTTAGAATTTCAGCGAAGACTTTCTTTTTTT
The DNA here is from genome assembly GCA_963965965.1 of Trididemnum nubilum. Taxonomy (NCBI): domain Eukaryota; kingdom Metazoa; phylum Chordata; class Ascidiacea; order Aplousobranchia; family Didemnidae; genus Trididemnum; species Trididemnum nubilum. Next base: position 30,166,606 of record OZ014486.1, read on the forward strand.
TTTGGAGATCACATCATAATTCGGACAAAACTGCGGCATTTTCTCCGTCTGTTTTGGAGTTCACAAAACCGGAAATCCGTCTTATTTGAGCTGCTCGGCTCTCGGCGCCCCTCTCTAACCTTAGACCCAAACAAACTCAGCTTTAACTCTAGCATGACTTCCACGAAATTCCTTGTCAAAAATCCGTGTTTTTTGGCCCTGCTGCAATAGAGCACGCTTTATGATGTTGCAATTGCGCCCATAGTGAATTGAAATTTACAAGTAATTTCTCTTAACACACAGTTTTCGATAGTTGGCAGAAATTGAGTTCGTATCCAAAAACTAACTCCTTCACTTCCGACAGACAGCACAGTCTGACAGGTTTTGAATACGCTTTTTTCCGTCACTCAGCGCTGTACCAAAAGTTTACATTGTGTATACCAAGATCATTGATCAACTGGTGAGATTTAGCCTCCGCTTTTTTTTTTTCCTTTTCTTCATCGAGCTGCTTATGCATTGCTAATCATCACCGTTCCAAGCTTCATAGCAACCACTGAGTAATTTGTTCATTTTTTTCAGTTTTTTGGATCGGCTGTTAATGCTTTTTGGTTTTAGCTCTGAGCTGCTTTTTTCTCTTTATGGGACGTTCTTTACTTCACAATCGAACAAAAAACTGGTGTCAGAAAAAGAACATGAATGTAAATGATTGAAATTGAAGACCTACTTGGGATTCTGAACCAGAACAAGTCCTGAATTGGTCTTCGTCGCGCTTGAATGACTGCCATGCTCACTGAACCGTTCAAGGAAGCCCGATAGTTGAGAGAAGTTGGAAAAATCAAAGCTAAAGGAGAAAAAATCATAAGCAAAAGCATAAACTGAATAAAATACCGAACAAATTTAGGCACTTGAAATAAACCATTATACTGCACATAAAGTAAGATCAGAACAATTTTGAAAAAAAAAATATAAAAAATGCATCAAAATCAAATCAAATCTTTCATTATACTCACTGTATTACGCGTCATTGCACCCGCGGGCAACACAACTCCTTTTGAAGAAATGTCGCAGCGGTGGCGAACCGTTGGCAACATTGCGTGCGATTTGACCGGTCCGAGATTTGAACCTTAGACTTCTTGTTCCAGAGCCGAACGCGTTACCGCTCGACCAACTGGCCAATATAAACAATGCATAGTTAATTAATTTTACGACTTGGTCTAGTTCACCGAAAATTTTTAAGTAAATAGTAAGTAGCGAAAATGAATAATATTCATCCGCACTTTTTTCATTTACTTTTTTAAGGATTAAGATTTAGATTTGAGTTGAACGAGGGCTAAAGGCAAAATCAATAGAGTATCTTAAGTTAGGCCAATCGCATAAGACTAGATTGGCATTGCTTCCATCCTTCTTGACCCAACCGTTCCAGAGATATTCTACTTCAAACACGACGTAGGGGCCTCTATAATGTTATAACTTTTATTAGCATCCCTGACGTTGATAGCCTTAGCGACGTTAGCGACGCCATCCCAATTCTAACATAAAGCAACGTCGCGTTTATAGGCTACTGCATTGAGTCGTTCCGCTCCACAATAATCAGGTTTGATCTTGTCTGAACAACAAATCCCAGGTGGGAGTAGACTGCACGTTGGCCTTGGTAACAAGCGTCTAAGAACAAGCGAAAGTAAGGCTAGTAGGCCTTTGTTTGCAACTTAGTTGAAAAAGTTTGTTCTAGGTTCACAAAATACGGTAAGCAAACACAATAGGTCTACTCAGATACCGGTAGTCTTATTAGTGTAATTGTAATTACATTTTATTCACCAAGTTGCCTTGGCCAGGAGACAGCGAAAGGACTTTTCGGTCTTCGAGTCAAGCTGCCACCTCCCCACCTGTCTACCACACACGGCGGAGGCTTCATACTGTCCCTTTAATTGCTGAACGTCAAGCAGGGAAGCTGTAAATACCAATTTTTCTGGTCTTTGGTTTAACCCGACCTGGAATCGAACCCGAGTCTACCGCTTCAGTAGCAGACGCTCTATCCACTCGACCATTGATCCGTTTTATATTATGAGGTATGAGTTTGTAATTTGTATTTTGTAGCCCAGTAATAAAAGCCTTATTGCTTGGGTAGTGTATGATTTAGACTGAAATGTACGTGCCAGCTTGATTTTTACTGAGATCTTTACCAGCTCGAATCTGCTCTGCTGACAATATCAAACTGATTAGTGCGCAACCGCGAAATGACTCAATGCAGGAACCAAATAGCGGCGTTGCTTTAGGTTAGAACTGGGATGGCGTCGCTAATGACGCTAAGGATATTAACGTGAGAGCTGCTAACAAAAATTATAACGTCAGAGGCCCTACGTCATGTTTAAAGTGGAATATCTCTGGAACCGCTGGGTCAAGAAGGATGAAGTCAACGCCAATCTGGGGTTACTTTTTGTGGTAACAATTTGAGTTTTGGTTAGCTTTGGGTCAGAATTAATGAAAAGCAAGATAAAAATTTTCGGCGAAACAGTCTCTTCCCTAATTTTATGACAATACCATTTTGAGACATTATAACTCCAGTGACTGTTGTCTTCTCCTCCGTTGCATTGTTTCTCGCTGTACACGAAATAAATCCGTACTTAGTTGCTCCGGAACTGGACGATATTTTCAGCTGATGTCCTGGCCAATATGCTGGCTCATTCCTAAATTAAATGGATTACATAACTGAAAAACAGTTTCAGGATTAGCATTAGTAAAAAAAAATCGATGCCAAGCAACAGCATACTGATAAAATGACAAGTAAATAAATTTAATATAAACTTTTTCTCTGGTTTCGTTTTATGTTGTAAACTCTTATATGATACCGTAAAATTACCTTAAGTTTAATAATTAAATGTGTTTCTCAACTGCTCAATTTTATTTGAAAGCGAATTTGTTACTTCTTGTAGTCTATACAAAGCTAAGGGTTATTCTTCATGGATTACAGTATTTATGTTATTTGCATACACTAACGTTTTGTAAGTACATCAATAGTCTTTTTAATTGCATGTCCACATATTGTCCACTTCTCCGGATCCGATGCTACATTCCGGTGCCTACTTATTGCCGAGCCAAAGACTCTTTATTAATTAACAAGACTAGAAGCAGACGCGCAGAGAAAAAGAGAAAAGCATTGAAGAAAAAAAGTTTGCTCTTGTTGCGAAGTTTTTTTGCGGTCACGCGTATTCGCCTGATTTGATTGGACATATTCTTAGCGCGAGTGAACCGAGAAGAAAAAGGTCAGGCTGAAAGTCACGCTGATTGGACGAATCGGCATATTCTAGAAAAATGAACCGTGAAGAAAAAAAGACAGAACTGTCAGTTTCCAGTCTACTATAGTAAAGAGTCTATGACCCAACAATGCCAGAAAAAGAGCCCAATTACCAAAGAACCGATCAAAGAGCTTGTACGAGTATGTCATCGCTAGCTAGCTAGCAAAAGAACATCGCTAGCACAACAGCACATACAAATAATGATTTGCTCGTTTTTTTGTGATTCAGCACTTTTGGTTTGACTCAGCAATAAGCAGTAACGGGAAAGAGAAACTGGATCTGAAAAGTTGTGAAGTAAAAACGCTTAAAAATGGCCAAAAACGAATTTATATAAATCATATGCAGACTGATTTTTATTTCGGCTGTCATATAAAAATACCACCACAAAAATTTGCTGTAAGCAAAAATTTCTTTCTAACGAACTAGTTAATGGTGTCACCTTCGTAACACTCGATCTGATGTTAAATTTTCGCCAGTTCCAATATCGGCTTGAAGACCAAATGGAAAATAATCATCCTGAAAGTACTGAGGCTCTGCCACACATTTCAACACCGCCTCTTCGTTGTACGCCACTGCTGGTTTCTCAATCACCATCGTTACGTCCAGAAGTGCTTCAATATACAAAAAAAAGAAATAAAAAAATAAAAACCGTAATAAGGTTTTCGTATGGCTTACATGCCCTACCAAATGGTCGGCAAACAAGGAAGCGAGAAAACTTGCCTTCATTTTTTCAAGCGTTGAAGTCAGACAAAAATTGTTCATACAAGCCAAGTCTTGCTTGCTGCTATGCCGATGACATGCCTCCAACAAGGTTCAAGATGTAATTTGCGATTAGCCGCGTTTTTGCTTCTTTGTTTTTTTGTCAAATTTCCAGGAGTTACTATCTCACTAATACAATCGAACCTTTGCGAAGGTTGAAAAACATTGGCGTGGATTGTTTTTTCACTAAAAAACAGCTTTGATTTTTGAAAATTTCAAAACCAACCATATAATTGCAGCGTTTTGCAAGCTTGATAATAAATGATAAAGGAAAAGAAAAAAAATGTTTGTTTTAATCCCTTTAATCGCTTTGTTCAATTGATTGTCTGACAGATGTTGTTTCAAAACAGCATCGCATCTAAAAGAGGTGTAGATTTACAAGTCAGCAAAAAAATCAGCTGTCAAATTTCATTGGTCGTGGTTCTGCATTTTTGTAAACTAAACTGTTGAAAAAATCATGCTAATTTTTTAAGGTAGATTTTGGTCTTTATACGGTTACATTTTTAAAATTTAATTGTGGCGTTTTTTAACATGCCGAAACCAGACAAAAATCACAATAAACTTTGACCAATGTTTGACGATGCTTGAGAAGGTTCAACAATGTTTGAGAAGGTTCAACAAGGCTTGAGGAGGTTCGACAAAAAATTGTACTTTGTTGCAAAAAAGAATATTATTAGCTGCTATAAAAATAAAAATGTGGACACAAAAATAGTGGGAGTGTTGGAGGCACTTTAACCAAGGATCGACCGCACGTTTGTTTTGATCTGGCGTTGATGTCGCACACTTGTCAATTGGCCATAGACTCTATAACGCGGCTATTGGTTATCGTCCCTGCTGCGATCTGTTTGCACTGTCTATGTCAAGTTTATTGAACCATTCTTCATTTTGATAGTAAAACCAATATTGAAGCTTGGGTCGGCAACCTTTTCAACTAGAGGGCCGCATTCAGTCCAAACAAGGTTCCAGCGGGCCGCAACCATTCCCGCGGACCAAAAAGAAAGGTCTACGCTAGAAATTCAGGCCTTTTTTCGGCCGAATTGATGGCGAAGACCAATAAAATAAGGTGAGAATCATTTCGGTGCTTCATTGCTGCATATCTATCGTTGAAAAAAAAAGGTCTCGGGGCGGATAATGATAAAAGGTCGCGGGCCGGGAAAAATGCCTTGGCGGGCCGCATCCAGCCAGCGGGCCGTAGGTTGCCGACCCCTGTATTAAAGCAATAAATTTAGTCAAATTTCCTATAATTTGGTTATGAGTATCGCTTTAGCCAACAGTCAAGGATAACATTGCACAGTTTTATTTAAGAGTTATAAAATGCTAGTGTTAGCGCATTAGTTTGGTTTCTTAGCTTGGTTCTCATTCCCAATTAAAAGCTTTGTTCTGATTTACACAAACCGAAAGAGCGGGAGTCCTAACGTAGTCCTGCGATAGGTTGTAGGACTTAAGTTGCAAAATACTAGGTTAATGCAGTAGCAAAAGCAAAGAGTTCCAGAAAGACTGAACAGCCGCGCAACCTGTACGGACCACACAATGGGTAATTTTTGTAATTTTTCGGCAACAATTAGCGTTTTAGCGCAATTGCAATCACAATTCGCACGTTTTAAGAGGCATTTCAAACAACAAAATTTCTAAATATCGAAAGTAATAACATAATAAAATCGCCCAGCCCCTTCAGTCTCCCTTTACTTACAGGTCGAGTCCAAAACACGTTTAAACGCTTGTATTTTTGGGTTAAATGTTCTAAGTGACTTGACCTGGCTGCGCCACTTGAGCTGAAAGCCCCTTTAACCAGGTCACTTGGAAATTTTAACCCAAACATGCATGCTTTTAAGCGTAGTTTGAACTTAAGCAAGAAGTAAGGGCGCTGAAGAGGTTGATGAATGTCAAAGGGTTTCCAAATCTTGGCAATCAGTTCTTTTAGTGTCAGATTGGTCTACAATTGTCCAAAATGCCATCTAAAATGCGTTAAAATAGCAATTTTTCCTAAAAATCCTAAAAAATTGCCCAACGGCTGGGGGCACGGCCCCCAGACACCCGTCTGAGTGAGATGCAGAAAAGTTTTAACCTTTAAAGGGCATTCAGGTCAGAAATTTTTTGTGCGATTTTTTCTCGAAAAAATTTGACAGATATGACGACCAACTTCACCAAATTTGAGCTTTTTACGACCTTCCGTTCCTGAGACATGACGGATTAAATTTCCCTTTAGAGAGGCTTTTTCCCCTTAGAAATTTTTCCATGGTTGCCAATTAGAAAAAAAGTTTGTTAAATTGACTGCATGTTCTTGATTCTCCATAAACATTTTGCGGCAGAGTTATTGTAAAACAAAGTACAGGTTAAGAACTGTAAAATCAGCTGCTTTTCAATAAATGCAAGCCAGCTTTCCCAAAGTTAGTCTTCTGTTATAATACTGATACAATGGCAACACTAAAGAAATGGGAAACGTCATATCCCAACTTTTTGGTCAAGAGGAAAAACTTTTATTGAATGCCCTTTTAAGTTTAAGTCCCTTCTTAGCAAAATCCCTTTCGGCTCCTGCGCTAATGCTGTAATGTTGATTTTTGTTTTTTAATTTTGTGATATTTTATTTTTTGCTTTTAGCTTTGTACAGTGCTCTGATGAAGCTAGCTACTACGGGCAAGTGAAATATTTCAATAACTTAAACAATAAAATTCTTCAGCAGTTGCACAAGAGTAATCGAAAATTTTCGTTTATTTGGTTGCAGCTCCTGTCAACTTTAAGGTTTAAAATTTGGCTCTGGACCTAAAAAAGGTAGAGAATCACTGGTCTAGATTGAGCAAGTGAGCATTTGCTACTAAAACTGTAGATGAACATGGTTTGGAGTCACAGCAGCTCGCTAACTAAAACACCAAAAGCAGCTTTTGAGTACTCTAACGCGGGGCAGCTTGACAAATAAATAAGGTATAGCTATCAAAAGGTGCTGTAAATGTATTATTATGCAAAGCAAAATTAAAAGCATTTTAAAGATTGGAGAATTAGGAAAAAATCTCGAAATTTGATATTCTTACCCACTATCCAACGGAGCAAAATACTGAACAATAGTCATTTAGTTTCTGGCTATAAATCTAAATTAGCCAATTATATTTATTATTTAGATTGCAGACTTTGAACTTACCTTGGCCAAAGTTCAAAATAATAAGAACAAAAAAGATACGTTTGTGACATAATTGAAGCATTATTTGTTCCAACTTTTAATTTTCTTTAGTTATATTTTATTCACATTTTGTTTTTTGAGACCTGTGTTACAATTACAACTATCTCGCTATAAAAGCTATAAACACCATAAACACCTTATACTCGCTGTATTTTGCCAAAGCTTGTAACAAGTTTGCTGGGCCCAACTCCTTTCGAAGAAATGTCGCAGCCGTGGCGGGCCGTTAGCAACACTGTGTCCAATTTGACCGCCCCGAGGTTTGAACCTCAGACCTTCCCTTCAAAGTCGAACGCGTTACTGCTCGACCAATTGGCTGGTTGCTCCAAACATTACTATGTAAACGTATATGAGCCAAAAATAATGGACAGTGCTGTAAAAACTCGCTCCATAACATCAACAAAGGTTCATATTTGTTGTAACATAGGCATAAGCTGCAATGAAGTCTTTCACATTACTTTCATCATCATCGACTTTGCAACATCGCAATTAATTATAATCGAAACCAACTATAATTCTGTTGGTTCAAAAATGAAACTTGAACTGCCGTTCCTGATTTTTTTGTTTTTCTTGCTTTAGCTTCATTTTTATTTTTGAAAACTAAAAACGTGTTACTATCCTGAAGATGGTGCTGATCGGACTAGAGAGCGAAACGTCAACGTACTCGTAAATAAAAATTCTACCTAGGATAACGTTGTTTCGTTCAATAATTTTGTTTCTGTAGAGTTTAATTATTGGCATATCTGTTTTTTCAACTTTGCGATGTCTCTTTATAAAAATAAATTAACTCAGCTTGATTTTATCGTAAATACAAAAATTTTCAAAATTAAGATTTTAAATACTGTTATCGAACTGTTTTGTATTATAAATTACAATAAGCTAGTAGAGTTATTTTAATTCTCAATTATATAGTGGCTTTTGACACAAAAGTTTCGAGCACTTGAAAGACCATGCAAGTAGCTGAATTGATGTTCTTATCAAAGATAAATTGATGACGTCTTAATGTACTTGATATATAACACCATTAAATTTATCGATCGGATTTTATCAGAATAATGTGAAAAACATGAAGGTGGTAAGTGGAAAATAAAATCTAGTGACAACAACGTACAAAGCTCATTGAAACTCCACGTTACTTTAACAACGAATCACGAGCAGTGCGTAACCAGGGGAGCATAAGGGGGCTTCATTGATTGATTTGATAGATTTGTCACAAAAATTGACTCTAAAAAAAAAGCTTTCTTTTCAAATGAGACACTCTTGATGATTCCGATTACGAGTGAAACACACTGTAGGATTTTTAAATTTTTAATTTCTGACTTGTACTGTGTTATGTTATGAAAAAAAGCTTTTCAAAGCGTGCGTCATGGAAAGCTTTTCCAGTCACGTTCCGCGCAGCGTCTGTGTGATGCTTAGCCCCGCATGATTCTATCATGTTCTTTATAACTGCCATGCCGATTGCAAGCTGCAATCGTAATTAAATTTTATTTGTAATACAGAATGAACGTGAAAGCAACAAACAGCAACACAGGACATTTAAACTTAAGAGTTCACATGCTTTTGCGGAATTAGCATCGGCAAAAGAAATTGAATTCAAACTGCCGGCGTAAAACATCACCGCTAAAATCCGATTCCGTTACCGCTATTGCAAGCAATTTTTATTATCTTGAAAAAATTTACACAAACACAGAACGATCGCACTCAAGATAAACACAAAACGCAGATATTTGTTCGTGCTAGCGGAATTTTGCAACGGCAGGAAATCAAATGTCGTCCATACGAGTTTGAATTAGCAGGTTCTTCAGCATTGCACCATCCGCAAGTTCAACCTTTCTTCTGTTTTGCTTGGGCATTTTTTCAATCAACATTTTAAAAAACAAAAGCAGAACAATGTTTTTTGCGACGTACAGTACGTATTTACACGTATTTGCAACATTTGCAACGGGAGAAAGAATCAAACCCTCAGGTTATGGAATCAGCACAGTCTGGCAACTTACTGCATAATGAAGGAATATAATGAAGGACAAAATAAAAGGAAGAATAATAGGATAAATATATTTATTATTATTATTATTGTTATTATTAAACAATACACATCATGCAAAACGAAAAAACTAGAGGCATACACATACGCAACGCAAACAAATAACATACATTATGATCATGAGCATGTTTAATCTATTGATGGAAAACGGAAAAGTCTATGATATCAATTTGATATCATAGGCCTTCCCGTTTTCCATGATGTTCGTACAATTTCAGTTTGTTTGTTTTTTTGCCAATTTTATTCAGATAGATACACCGTTCGAATATAAAGTATGCTTCATTTTTGATAATTAAATTTCCCGAAATTCTAAATTTGTAAATAAAAAATCTAATACATAATAATATAAATAAAATACAATTAATCAGTTTATCTTGATTGTTTTCCCCTTTAAACCGAACAAAATTCCCTCGGTTGTAATTGTTTTGCAAGAAACGGATTCCACTTCTGATATAGAAAAGGCATGGGGATATGATTGGGATCATGAAATATTCCGGTCTCATGGTAATTCAATCAGTATGGGCATGGCGATTTGTGTTTTGGAAAAAAACCGGCTACAAAATTGGTAATTCTTTATGTGATACTAATGGCAGATATGTAGCGATTAATGCATCTGTTAACGACTTTGGCCTAACTTCTGTGAGCTTGTATGGGCCTAATAAAGATGATGCTGACTTCTATGACGAATTTTTTTCAAAAATCTCATAAATATGCTGAAGATGAAATCACAAATTGTGGAGATCTAAATTTGATATTTGATAATAAAATGGATGAAACGGGATGTTAGATAAAGTTGTTACACGCCAATGTTAGATGAAGAAAAACTGTGATGAACAACGTGGCATAACTAGCCTTAAAAGATGTTTTTCGATTCCAATTCCGAAATTGAAAAAATATACGCGGATTCAACATCGGCCATTTACTGCAACCAGAATCCGACCGTGTTCTAATTGCAGATGTGTTGCTTGACAACACATCTGCTTGCGATATACTGCCTGGTATTCTCTCCGACCATAGTCTGGTATGGGTTAAAATTTCTATTGTGGAAACTCTGAGAGGAAAAGGGTATTGAAAATTTAGCAACAACCTTTCTGCAAACATTGATTTTGTGAAACAACTGAAACAATGTATTGTCGATTACGAAGAGATTAACGAGAATTGTGAAGTAAATCCGCATGTAGTGTGCGAAACTCTCAAATGTATTATTCGAGGAGAATCGATTAAGCTTTCGGTAAGCTGTAAAAAAAGAGAAAAATTAAAACAAAGTGATTTGGAGATAAGATTTAGCAAAGTAAACAAAAAGCTCCAGAATGTAGCAACAGAAAAAGAACAAGAAATTCTTTTCCGAGAATTTGTTAAACGAAAGGAAGAGCTCGATCAAATGGTTGCAAATAGAATAGCGGGTGCGATGGTTCCAAGCAGAGCATTGTGGGCGGAAGCGGGTGAAAAAAATGCCAGATATTTTTGTGGGTTTAGAAAATCGACATGCTGCTAAAAAACCTATTTCTCGACTGGTTATCGACCAAAATCAACCGATAACCGACCAAAAAGAAATACTGAAGAAGTTAAGTGACTTTTACAGAAATCTATACATGCAATAGCACGCAAAAAACAAATTGTGATAGAGCGATCTCGGCAAACAAATGCTTAATTGCTCTTCGAAGTTTTTCAAAAAACAAATCCCCCAGACTTGATGGTATAACTCCAGAATTTTATCTTTGTTTTTGGGATGAAATTAAGTCGATGTTTATGAGGGCGCTTAACTTTTCGGGGAAGGAAGAAAGAAGTTTTAACCAATTCACAGAGACACCAAATAATCACAGTTTTACCGAAACCTAATTAAGACCACTTAAAAATAACCAATTATCGTCCGATAACTCTACTAAACGTAGGTTACAAAATCATTTCTGAGTTTATCAATACTCAGATGCAAAAAAACTTGCCCCAGCTTATAGCGAATCAGGCTTTACTGGTTTTGTTTTTAATTTTTACTTATTTGACCTCTGAAAATTAATTGATCAACATATTCAGAGTGAGCAGGGGCGTATTTAGTGGGGGGGCCATGGTGTCATGGCACTCTTTTGGGTCGCCAGGATAGTATAATTAGCATAAAATGGTATGCAAAATTGCGGCATGGCCCCCCTCCCCTTTTTAACTTGGGGAGAAAATTTGCGCACACAAAAAGACAGAATCTGGGTAAAGACCTGTTTTTGTTCTTCACCTAATTTTCGGCCAAAAACAGGACTAATTTTGAGTGAAGACCTTTTTTTTGGTCTTCACCTGATTTTTGGGCAGGAAAATTGATTCTGAGTGGAGAAATTTTTCGTTTGGTCTTCATTACTTTCAAATTTCCTGGCCCCCCTTTCGAAAATCCTGCGTACGCTACTGAGAGTGAGATCTGACTTTCATAAAGCAGTAATTGCGCAAAGTGTTCAAGGCACGTCATATGAAACAGCTTAGATACAGAGAGAGATTTCAGTGTTACACTTGCAGCCAACAAATATTTTGCGGCATCAGAAAAAACCCTATGGTTCTCAACCTTTTCACGACCTCTTGCCACTTGGGCACTCCGAATTGTCACAGCGTACCACTTCTTGTAGAACATCTTTTTGATTGCTGGTAAGCAGTGACATCAACTTCAACAAATTCGAAGTTACTTACCAAATGCCCAAATCCAAACTTTGAACTTTTAGTCCTACAATCACTTTATCGCGATGCTACGCGTCATAGTTTCGTTAAGCATAAACTTCAAATATAGGGAAAACACTCCTGAACTTTACTATTGTAAGGGCTCGCATATTTTTTGCCAATGGGTAGCGACTTCATAAGATCTGCACCCTTTTGCTAGATTTAGCATGTCGTCATTGCTTTGCTGCTTGATGTTTCCGCCCAGTCGCTATAATTGACGCTAATCTTTGTTCGCTTTGTCAAGGTGGTTTGTTCTACTTGGCATTCGAACCGGCGCCTGGGCTAATGGGCTTCATAGCAGCTTTGAGAAGTGTTTTCATACAACCCACACACTGTGGAAGAACTTCGCCATAACGATTAACTGAGATGAAACCGTATTTTACGTACGCCGACCACGCTTGCCCATGATGCAGGGTTGATTAAAAATTAACTGAAGTTAATTATATTTTCTAAATAATTTGCTTCTTGTAAAAGTCATAGTTTTGTTTGTAACGCTTAATTTTACGCTGCTTTACATGCATGAAGATCGTAATAATACGAAACAATAACAATCTCAAGCTTTCGGAAAATTGATTTATTCAGAAATAAACCCCGATAAATAAAATGCCAGAAAACTGTGACTCCAGGATTTTTTATGGAAATAATGGAAGTGACTCGCGTACCACCTAAAAAGTTTCTGCCTACCCATTGCCGTAGTAGGCGGTCGCCCCCCCATTCGGTTCAAAACGTCAAAAATTCGGGCAAATAGTCTAAATATTTGGGCAAATAGTCTGTTTATTTGTGCACACCATTGGCGAAAAACCGTCTCAGTTTCAGTGAAGACCTTTTTTTTTTTTTTTTTTTTTTGGAGAACACCTCAATTTGGACATAAAAACCGTCTCAATTTTGACAGAGATTTTCATCAATTCATTTTTCGGGCAAAACTTTGGTGCCCCCCCAAATCATTTTGAGCTCCTACGGCCATGTGCGTACCGCGTACCACAGGTTGAGAACCACTGGAATCGAGTTTCCGTTAGTTCTAGGAGTTCTATCAGGTGATACCCCCTCCCCATTAACCTGTTGATCAAATTCCGCAATATGGAAAATAGCACGTTTTTCGCTTTTCTGAATTGGTCTTTTGAAGTGATTTGGACTTTAAAGTGATTTTTGAAGCCAGTTTTAGAACATTTATTTAGGGGAGAGCTAAAATTTATCAAAAATAAAGCTCACCAATCTGTAAAGCTTTGAAAATGGCTGAAAATAAGCAATCAAATTCGATCGCTCGATACAAAATGCCTACCGTAGGCTACTATAGGCTCTATCAAACAAATTATGGATGGGGAGGGGAGTATTCACTAGGCTATTTCATTTAGGAAATTATCAATCACTTTTCTCAAATCACATTCCATTAGGCCCTTGTTCTAACTTCTAAATTATCTTTATTGATAAAATGCACACGGATTAGGTTAATGCTTGTGAGTTTTTTCGACTTATAGGATTTGATGATATTACTGGTTTGTAATAAAAAGACTGAAGTGTTACAATTAAGTCAGCCCAGTTCGCTTAGCCTATATTTACGCACCCAGTTTAATAATGTTTTTGCAGTCAATGCTAATTTTTATGCCGCGTTTTAAAAGCATTAATTTTATCGAAATAGGCTTAAAATGAAGATATTTTTGGAAAAAATTGCAAAATCTTCGAACGCTGAGGGCTCCACCCCCCACACACCCAAGCGTTTTAAAAGCATTAATTCCCCCCCCCCACACACCCACACACACCCAATTGCAGATTTCTGGCTTCGCGCCGAGATGGCTGTTGCTATTTATGGGTGACAAAATGAAAAATGAGTGATGATTACAAAAGATTGACTTTATTGCCCTATAAAAAGAATATTGACCTAATGGTAAAAAATTGGCTTTTTATTGACCAATCAAATTAAGAATATGGAACTGACTCTTTCTATCCAGAGTTCTTGCAAAAAATTAAAATCATTCCAACTTACTACAAAAAATTGACTTTATTGAAAAAACTTGCCCTACTGATTATAAACACTTACTTAACCCGGAAAAACAATATTAAAGCTATGATGATATAATGTAGAAATTTGGTCTGCCCCAAAAAATAATAAACATTTTTCTGCTTTTATTAAATTAGTCGCGAAACTCCCAAAACGATCAGACAAGGATAAAAATCGAACCAGAGTGCCAAATTCTCTTGAACAATCTAACAATGTGCGAACTGTTTTTGATTACCTCTCAAACGTCAAAGCGATTTACCGTTATGTAATTGAAAAAACTGCAAAATTACCACTTAAACAGCAAGCCAAATAAATGGTGTTCTGAACTAAAAGACCAAAACTTACAATGAAATACTTTCTATCGATCGGTATGCAACAGCACGATTGAAACTAAACTTAGATCTTTTCAAATCAAATTCAATTTAAGAGCTATTGTAACAAATATAGCACTACATTGGTTTTCTATATCCTTACAGACAAATGCAATTGTCGTAAGAAAAAACCAGAAACCCTGCTACATTTGTTGTTTGAATGTAGAATTGCAGAATCATTCGTGTTATTTGGAATGATGTAATGGACTGAATATCTTAAAGGACGGAAAATAAGATATAATGTTAAATGTAGGATATAGTAATGCTGTTTATTGCTCCACCTAGTGCTTGAATAATGTTGATGTAATTATATGTTAAATGTCGCTAAAGTCCTGCAATGTCAATAAAAGTCAAAACAAAGTTTCGAGACAATATCGTCAAAACGTTGAAACTAAAGTTATAGCTCCTTTTCTGTACACCGACATTGTACCTTTTTTAAATTTTGTGAGTGCGAGAGCGTGTGTTGAGTTATTTTTGTACATTAACAAAACAAATAGAAAAGATAACAGAGGTGGCAAACTTTTTTACAATACACTACAATGCAATACAATTTTCGCAATGCTTTTTGCGACCAGGACTTATTTTGCCGACCAGCCAGTTTTTGCTCAGTTTTGACTTAGTCAGTGCAAAGCAACCTAGCTCTTAGCTCAACTCATTCTCAAAGGCTAAAAGCCAAAACTTACTTTTTGCTAAAAAAAGTTTAAAATAGTACAAAAACTTAGCAATTGTTGGTATTTTCATGCGCAATCGTTTATGATTCTGAAAGGTATATCGCCAACACTTAAAACTTAACGTACGACACTGTATTTTACGCTGGCAAGCTCATCTTGCTGACACTATCAACGTCACTATAAAGATGTCATCAACCCAAAACTGGAGTTGTATTTTTTTACTTTATTGGTACGCACCACAATAAAATAGATAAGTGACACAGTTATCGAGATAGACGTTATCAAGACTTACTACCTCAACAATCTACATACCGTAAAATACTTACTACATAACGGAAAATACGTCGCTAATTTTAAGATTAATGGGTGAGAATTAAGCTATAGGATACACAGATGGCAATTTATGCAAAAAAAAAAACGATTTAAAGTTGATCTTTACTGCTGTTTCTTCAGAAAACTTTAAATAACCATTTTTGGAAACATGGAAACTCGATTATTTTATTTGCATCGCCTGAATATAAGATACTGTTTGATGAATCAATATCGTAAAAGTTGGTCGAGCAGTGACACATTCGTCTCTGGAGTAGGAGGTCTGAGGTTTAAATCCCCGGCCGGTCAAATCGGACACAGTGTTGTTAACGGCTCGCCACATTTGCAACAGTTCTTCTACAGAAGCTGTTGTCTGCGGGAGCAATGATGCGAAGATGAGTCCCGCCTATAACTTACATCGAGTATAATGAAAGATTTCATTTGAATATCTTAAGTCGAATGTACTTCTTCAGTCTGGGTTTCATTCGCTGGATGTCCCCAACAACAATCACTTATCGTAACTCAGAGCATATTGTTCGGATAACGACAATATCGTTTAATCAATTTTATGGGTCTCAACCAACGTTAGGTACCTGCATATTTATCACAATGGAACTATGCGATTAAACCTACGCATACACTGTACTGTAATTGGTGGCTTGATTAAGTCAAGATTTGATTCAATTGCCTTAACCATCTTATTGATGTTTGGCAGCGTGTGAAACAAATTGAATATCAAAGCAAAAAGATGCTGTGACAATGCAGATCTAGTGAATAAATATCACCACGAAGAGTTTTAGATTAATTTTGTCTTATTTTGTATGCTTACTAAGTTTCAACTCAAAGTCTAAAGTTCTAGTTATAAACTTATAACTTTTTTCTTCTGGATAATGTTGCAAAACAAAGTACAGTTATGTATGGCATGACATAGTTCATAATTTGATTTCGCCATCGCATTTTAGACAAAGTACGCATATTTCTACAAAAATTTTTTTTTTTGGATGGTATTTAAATTGATTTCACATTAAAGAAAATAGATTTCACATAAATTTGTCACCACCCCACACCCCATGTTTCAAAAATAGCTTCAAACAACTTTAAAATCTATATTACCGGTACTGCAACAAACTGGAGCAGGAGCGTTAAAAAGTGCACTATTTCCTCACAAGCATTGTTTAGGTGATTGTTTCTCACTGTGAACACTCCTCATACTGAATCGCATTGCTTGTTTTTCATTTTTATTTTTACCGTTTTTTTTTAACAAGTGTGTCTAGTGTCAACTGTAGTGCACCTAACTTTTATTACCAATGACTTAGTGTTCTATTTTTTTTCATATTGTTGAACTGACTTAGCACCGCAAAGCGCCTTTGATCTGCTACCTTGCAGGAAACGGCTTAATACAAATGATTACATTATTATAATTATTGGGCGCTTTGGTCGACAAGCCATTTGTAGACCCCTTCCGGTCCCTCTGGCTCTACGCTATTGGCAATTATTGGAATTTTTATTACTATTTTTCATTTGTAATCCTTTTCTGGTGAGAGGCTGCGAAAGGCCATGTATAGTACAGATAGATACCAAAGTTTATCATGTACCAACTACACGCTTTTCGGTTTGTACAGTAGTTGATGAGAGATTGCCGTGTCTGCAACCTCTCACCAACTACAAACAGAGAAAGCGTATATTACAAAATAAAATGAAAATTCTTGAAGTTATTTTATACAATTATTTAACAAGATTCGAATTTAAAAAAACATTAATTTTTTTAATGTTTGTTAATTGTGCATAAGCGCAGCCAATCACATTCCCTAACAGTTATAGGAATACTTAATCGTTTGCGTGCTATCTGGTCTAAACGCTACCAGCGCGGAAGCCCAGGGAAGAGTCACCAGAACGGCGACTACTTAAAAACAAGCAATGCGAAAAAGTTGTCTTCCCGCAGGATCGAACTAGCAGACTGTAGATTACCGCTCCACTGCTCTACCACTTGAGCTAGAAAATACGTCTCCTAGCATACTTAATTTTGACTATTTAAACCCAGCAACTTAATGCTTGTTCTATGAAGTTAATAATAGTTATGATGTTTTTGACCCTTGCTGGCCAGAGCTTTTGATATTTAATCGTTTACGTGCTATCTGGCCTAAAGGCTACCAGCGCGGAAGCCTAGGAAAAAGTCAGGTTCGATTCCTGCTGGAGCTGCAGGTTCGATTCCTGCGGGAAGACAACTTTCGCATTGCTTGTTTTTAAGTAGTCGCCGTTCTGGTGACTCTTTCCTAGGCTTCCGCGCTGGTAGCGTTTATGCCAGATTGCACGCAAACGATTAAATATCAAAAGCTCTGGCCAGCAAACGTCAAAAACATCATAACTAAATTGTTATTAGTTATAGGAATATTGAACCCTGTGCAATTGGTGCTGACAATGCTCAAATTTAATTTTTATGTTATATGAAGAACTAAGTTTATTTTTCTTTAAGGATTTGTGATGAATTGTGCCCAGATATGTATCAGCTCATACCTCATCGTATTTGTATACAAAAATATTATTGAATCCCATTTATCGCAAATTATTATGTGAGCGAAACACAAAAATGTCACGATCTCGCAGCAAAAAGAGCAGAGCGTTCTCAGTGTTTCCAGCCTTGATGTAATCATATCCGATGTTTATGATTTGCAATCTGATGCCAAATGTTTTGTGATGAAAATCTGATGTAAATTGTTTAGAGCAAAATTTGATGTTTTTGATAAAAATCTGATTGATGCTATGAAGCAAAAAAAGGAACAACTAAAAAAAACGGTTGGAATGGAAGTAGGGTTGAACATTTCATAATTTCAAATCTTTCAAATTCTGAGATATTCGAATTTCGAAACCAAAATGACTGTTTTCGAATATCTGGAACCGAAATGAAAGAGTAAAAACAAATAAAGTTAGATCCCTTGTAACTGCTTTACGAGCAAGATTGAATGGAAAAAATCGGGAAATGTTGAACTTGTTGCATTGCAGCAAAAA
This sequence comes from Trididemnum nubilum, assembly GCA_963965965.1. Lineage (NCBI taxonomy): Eukaryota > Metazoa > Chordata > Ascidiacea > Aplousobranchia > Didemnidae > Trididemnum > Trididemnum nubilum. The sequence continues at coordinate 30,184,891 of OZ014486.1, forward strand.
TGGTACCGGACTTAAAAAGTGAACATCTTTTATTTTCTGCCTTTGTGCGATTTTGATTCCCCTAATCACGAAGTTGTCACCACAATGAAAAGTGTGCGGATCGTCCCATAGTTAGCGTCTGATGCTGTTCTGTGACAGAAGGTTAAATATGCAATGCAACAATAACAACATTTTTCTATAAAACCGTATATGGAAAACCATAGTAGTTCAAGAAAGGATTGTTAAGTAACTTGTATTCTACTGTAGAATAGGATTCGAAATTCGAAAAAATATTTAAAAATACTTCATTGTTCTGCTTTGCTTATCCCTAAGAGGAGATTACAAAAAGGTCTATTCACCCAATTCCATTTGGACAAAGACAGGACACTTAAAAGGGTTTCCGGACCCGAAATGTTTCATTTTCAGGGTGGGTTTTCTCTTCTCACAATCCTCTGTTGAGCTAATCGTAGTTTTAGGCCGGTTTCGCCACCAATTAACCACCTACGTAACCGTGCTTGGCCTCGCACTGGCCACTTCCTCCTCTTTTTCTTCTTTTTTTATCAATTATTCGAACAACTACTCCTGCGGTAAGATTTATTTACATCTTGAGCGTGCCTGAATTTGCTTGTTGATGAGTGTGATTTGGCCTACATTGTGCACAGAGCCTACAAGAAGGGGTTCTGGGGGTAAAGCGTACTCGAACCCAGCCTCGGGGGCCTGGCAGATCCTAACAGTACACCGTTATGTGTTCTGTAAAACTTCTCAATAACGTAGTGATACTGTTAGTTATTTAACAGTATTACTTTAGTTATTTATTCTGGCCTAAACCTGGCCAAATTCCGGCGAAGATGATTTTTTTATTTTTTATTTATGTCTTTGTCTTATTAAAGACCAACAATTAGTCGACTTATCGGTGAAGCCTTTTTTTTCTTCACATAATCTCCGGCGGAACTCAATCGTAGCTATCAGTCTACTTACCCTCTAAAAAAATTCTCTCTGAGACCTTGATTGTGTATATTTTAGTGTGATAGATGTAGCAACCATGCTAATAAAAATCGCTTGTTTTGGTTTCAATATCCTCAGCATGTCTTATCGTCTGAGATTGTGTCGCTACTTCCTTTTCCAGGTTCTACATGTTATTTTTTTGTTATTATTAGGGCCATTTTTATTTTAACCTAAAAACATTTAATTTTGACTTGATTTTAGCTAAATTTTGACTTTGTTTTGATTTAAACCGTATTGGCTTAATTGAGCTCCGAATTTTGATTAAAGAAAAAGTTTTTGTTATTCGCAATTCACGTAAGTTTGAAGCAGATAACCTTCTTCGCTCTTCATTAACAGCATTTAAAAAGAAATGTCAATCTATCAGTCTTGTGATTAAAGTAACTCATCGATGCCGGACAAAAACCTGGGAATCTGCGCACATTTCCTTGTCAATTACACTGTTTTTAATAGCAAGTACATTTTGGATTGAAATTTACTGTTCTTAAATTTTCACGAATTTTCGGCTTCATTTGTTCTCAAATTTTTATTGGAAAATAACTTACATCGACACAATTTCAATCTTGCTTGGAAAAAAGTTGCGTTGTGTAAAAGTTTTGTCGATTGGTAAAGGTGCGAAAGCAAAACAATACCGTCCTATGATTTCAAAAATCTGGTTAATTTGTTGTGATATACGGTACTGTATAATAAAAATTGACTTTTTGATTTTTGATTTTGGACATGTAGTGTTCTCTTCTTACTTATTTTTTTAATGCTGAGGCTGGCATTCTTACTTTGTTTTTAATTAAAAAAATGAGTTTCGGGTTGTTATAAAATTATTTTTATTTGCAGAAGTTTAAGTGGCAAAACTTCATTCAAACATGTATAAACTTGCACATAACGTTACATTGGTTCTCAAATATCCAGAAAAATGAAGAAAAAAGCCATTTGTTTGCTATTGAAAAAGAATTTTTGATCACATACAATTTTGACAAATTTTGACCTGATCCAAAAATTTGACTTTATTTTGTCCTATAAAATCTACCTAAACTGGCTCCAGAACGCCCGAAACCAATGTTGATATACGTTTGATGATATAATAAAGCCCTGAAAAAATTTTGACTTTATTGACTTTTGCGGGCCCTAGTTATTATCAATTCGCTTCTATTATGGTGGTCAAGAATAAAAATGAATAAACGGAATGGAACAGTTCTGTAGTTGCTGGAAAAGAGGAGGTATCAAAAAAAAAAAAAAAAGAAAAGAAAAATTAAAGTTCTTCATCCAATTCTTCAGAGAAAAACGGTAGGAAGAAAAGTGTTCATTTTTGCAAAATGAAAAAAGATAGGCCTTCAGCCCAACTTAACCCTTGTTTTTGTATGTTTCTATTGAAAATTTGTTTAAAAAAATCAGTTTCGATGTTTTCTGATGTTTTTTTCTAAAAATCTTATGTTTTCAATATACTGTAGCAGACTTGGAACAGTTCGGGGTTCTAGCGTAAGAGAGTTAAGGCAAACAAAAAAATAAATATATACATACCGGTACCAAATCAAAAATTATCAAAAAAAAATTTAATTTTCAGGTTTTGACGTTTGCGGACGAGAGTTGTTTAACCGTTTGTGTGCGTTCTGGCTTAAAGGCTGCCAGCGCGGAAGCCTATGGAAGAGCCACCAGAACGCCGACCACAAAAACAAGCAATGCGAAAAAGTTGTCTTCCCAAAGGATTCGTAAGTGATAGAGCATTGGACCAATAATCCAATGGCAGCAGATTCGAATCTTATGGTAAGACAACTTTTTGGCACTGCTTGTTTTAGGTAGTCACCGTTCTGATGGCTCTTCCCTAGGCTTCCGCGCCGGCAGCGTTTAAGCCAGAAAGCACGCAAACAATTAAACTTAAAAAACAAACAAAATTGTGGTCATAAAATTTCGCCTCAATCTCAATTTTGCAAATCTACGCTGAAATTTTATATGGTAGCAGAATTGTAAGCAGTAGCGTAGCCAGGGTGGGGGGGGGGCGGGGGGGTCTCGAGCCCCCCCATTGGCTTGTGAAGTATGCAAAATTGCACGTTTTTGTTGCTTTTTAGGCCGATTTTTGGTGAAAAATTGAAAACAGCCCCCCAAAGGAAATTGGGTGCCGAAGTCGTAAAGTAGATGTCGTGATTTGGTGTGAAAAAGTGTTTGAATGTGTGATTTTGGCCGAAAAATCAGACTCAATTTCGGCGAAAACCTTTTTTTTTTTGGAGACCACCTGTTTATGGGCGGAAAAACCGTTTGCACTTTCCGCTTTCCGAGAAATTTCGTCTCAATTTTCGGACAAACCGTGTGAAACTGATTCAAGAACAATGAAAATTCGGGTCAAGGTCGTTTGCACTTTTCTCACTCTTTCAAAAAAGCCCCCCCTTTTCCAAATCCTGGCTACGCGCCTGGTTGTAAGTCGGGCTGGGCTTTTCGTGTGGGGTTCCGGCTTGAAATTGACAAAATGTCGAGCTTGATATACGTATTTAATGTACCTTGTGTTTTCGCCTTTTAAATATTATAAAAGCGTAATTAAATTTAAAAGTACTCTTCTACGCTGAAAGACGACTGCGTTCAAACATCGATGCGATTATTATTACGCAGTTATTATTATTACGTCACAATTTATCAACAATGAGTAAATGTGTTTTAACCGTGAATGAGCAACAGTGCCGTCGCCAGAGCACACGAAGTGAGGGGGCACTAGACGAAAGTGGGGGGAGGCACTAAAATAGACTGAACTTTTGCCTATAAAAACTGATTTTCTGATCTTGTAAGGTTACGAATCAAGCGGAATTTCAAAAATTCGGTATTCGTGTCTAAAAAAGAAACCTATAAGGCCGGCGGCTTTTCTTAGCTCGTTTAGTCTGCCGCCCATAATCGTTTGAAAAATTTATCTACAAGAGTAAATGCAGCCCGACACGCAACCACGATTTTGCTAAGAGAGGTGAACCAAAAGTCAATTTTTTGCATAAAAATTGTTTAATTTTAGGTCCCGTGCTAAACAAACTGATGCAACTCAATCGCGTCACAAACGGAATCTGGGGACAAAGCTCCCAGCCGCTGAGCAATTTTTGTGATTTTGCAGCAAAAAAATAGCAATTTTAATCACATTTCATACTTTTTGAAGCTATATGAGTAACTAAATTGCTAAAATTTGAAAGAATTAAATTGCCAAGCCACTTCAGCCACCCTTACTTCAGGTCAAGTCTAAAATATGTTTAAACGCTCGTATTTTGACGTTAAATTTTCTAAGTGACTTGGCTAAGGGGGCTTAAGCCCCTTCACCCTGGTTACTCCATTGACTGCCACCTAAATATCTTAAGTGCGCACTAAAAATCAAAAACAGTTTATCGTTGAAAACAATGTATTTACATATTGTTTCACGTCGTAATCACTAACGACGTACCGGTAACGATTCTGCAGGCTTACATCTCTCTTTTGCGACATATCCGTAAAGGCGTATTAATAAGACGGATTATTGTGTCACATTCATGTACAGCAATTGGTTGCCAGCAATTTCGCAAAAAAATTAAGAAAATGTCAAAAGAGAATATTGTGTTTTAACGTTACTATTTCTTTTTCCATTAATGTCTGTTGTCTTAATAGTTACGTTATGTTCCAAAAACTGTATTTTGAGTAAACCAAATTGCGGAGGGGCACAATCAGCCATTAGGGGGGGCACGGCCCCTGGCCCCCCGTAGCGACGGCACTGATGAGCAATAACCATTTACATTTTTTAGAATAGATCTAACCTACTTTTCGGGTTGGGTTTTGGCTTCGTGTCACTTTTCGGGTTCGGGCCTGTACTTGTCGGCCAGTTTACAACTTTGTATAGCAGGCTACATTGCTCAGGAAAAGTTAACAATATCAAATCAAATCAAATCTTTCATTATACTCGCTGTAATACGCCGAAGCGTGTAACGAGTTTGCGGGGCTTATCTCCGCGTCATTGCGCCCGGGCAACACAACTCCTTTCGAAGAAATGTCGTAGCGGTGGCGAGCCGTTGGCAACACTGTGTCCGATTTGACCGGCCCGAGATTTCAATCTCGGACCTCCCGCTCCAGAGACGAACGCGTTACCGCTCGACCGACTGGCCGGTTAAAGTTAACAATAGTTTTCTAAAATTGAATTTGCGTATAAAAACAATGAGTAAACATATAACAATGCGTAACGCATATTTGCAAAACTGAAAATTAAAAAGTCAAACTCACTTGATAATAATTAATAATTGCAATTCATATCCCCCTTGAGATACACAAACTAGTGTCAATGTCTGACAAGTGCCAAAGTGTGTCAAACACAATACACAATACACAAAGTCAAAGAGATACACAAACAAGTGTCAAAGTCTAACCTCGGGGCCGTAGCAAAATTCAAATAGCGTAGCAGAAATAAAGTTAATACACAACAGCGGTATTAATTCTACACCAATAAGCAGCAAAATACTGGCACCAAATAGTGGTAATATCCTCAAAGGCTAAATTAAAATAATATTTTGCCGCATTGATATAAACATTTTTAATGAAAAATTGAAATTTTACCAGCTATTGCTACTTTTCAGTAGCATTTAGGACAAACTTGTCCTGTTCATGATTTTGCGCAAAACCCATGCACATCGACCACAGGGATCGGTCCCTTTAATGTTCTAATCATAGGCCTGCAGTCTAAAAATAGAAATGTTAAAATCTTAAAAAAGAAAAGAATTTCCTCTTTAACATTATAAATATGTTTGTGATTTGTAATAAGCAATTTTGTGATGTCACTATTATGATGATACTGCACTGTTTTGGACCAAAGTCACGTCTACTTGAAATGGCAATCAAATGCTGCTTTTGAAATAAACTAGAGTGTAGACACGAAAATGAGAAGTTTTCCACAATCAAAAACTATATTTTGTGCGACGCACTTCGAAGGAGGTATGTAGTAGGGCTATAAAAGCTAGACATCATTGCCTGGGCATATCGGTTAACAATAATTGTAAGTTTGTAACGATAGGACTAGGGCCAATCGTTTGGCCTAGGAACCGGTAATCAGATGTAGTCTAATCTGCTAAAAGCCTAAGTTGTTCTTGCTAAGTAGACCTACGCTACGTCGAACAAAATATGGTAAGCTCGGCTAGGTTATGCTACACTGCGAGAATGAGAGACTAGAGAGAACTTGTGAGCTAAAACTGTAAGCCAAAAGGTTTTGCAACAATACCGGTAGGTTTATTACAGCTAATTGAACAATGCACAAGGTTGCTATTTGCAAATACGGATGGAAAACGACCAACCAAATTAAAGACTTAGATCTAGGTTTTGAAATCAAACGAATGGAAATGAATTTTGAAACAAAAAGGTGAGCAAACTTTTTTTCAGCCTTGTCTTCAACGAGAATATGCCAAATCTTACGGTACGACGAGAATTTGCCAAATCTTACATACACATTAATTTGCCAATTATTATTAATTTGCCAATTAATGTGTATTGGTATATTTTACTGTTATTAATCTAACTGTATGTAGTATCTTAGTGATCAATATTGTTTAGCATATATATTCTAACATAATACTTTTGTTTTTCATGTTTATGTTAACCATTAATACTGTCTGAAGATTTAAACTTACTTGGTAATTTTTGTAATTCTAAATGTTTTTTTTTTTTAATTGACATTTCAACCAACATTTTTGAATTTCAATTGAATTAGATCCAGGCGCGTCGCCAGCGGGGGGGCAGGGGGGGCATTGCCCCCCCGATTTTCGTTTTTGCCCCCCACGATTTATTTCTTACCTCCCCACGGTATTTTTTTGGGAGGAAAAAGTTGCTGTTTTTGGCCGGAAAAAACGTTTAAATTTGTGATTTCGGCCAGAAAAAGCCTTCGGATTTCGGTGAAGACCTTTTTTTAGAGATCACCTGATTTTTACTGAAACTTCGCCTTAATTCAATTCAGGAATAATGAAAATTTGGGTCAAGTTCAACACTGGTTTTCAGCTTTGCCCCCCTGTTTTTAATTTTGCCCCCCCGATCTCGCAAAGCTGGCGACGCCCCTGATTGGATCTTACTCTCATTTCAACCTGCTGACAATCTTGATCGAAATTGATTTATTAGGAATGTTATTGGTAATTTTTCATTAGCTGCTTACTAATTTTATAATTTTTACTTACCTATATGATTTATTTCTAAATTTTCATTTTTTATCGGTATCTTATCGACTTGCTGTCTGTCGACCTAATGGCCTATACTTATTACTTTCACAATTTTTTTCTTTTTTACGCTTGTTATTGATATGGTATAACTTATTTTATTTATTGATATTGTTTTAGTTATTATTTTTATACTTAATTTTACGACCTACAAAAATTCCATTGCAAAAATACCAGAATTTCTTGCGGAAATTTTGGTGGAAACAAAACCTGACAGATCTCGTTCCGGTAGTAAGATACTTTTTGGAGATTGAAATCCGGTGAGATGCAACTAGGTTTGTTTTTGTGCGAAGATAACAGGCCTACTGCAATTCAAATACGATCATATAATTTGGTTTGTAGCGTATAGGCCCACCCGTTGTTATTGCTTGTAGTTTTTTAATTTTAACAAATGGTCAAAAAATATTAAAGCCTAACAAGAAATAGAAACCATATTTCAAAGGTTGTTATTGGAACCACCATAACTCTCGTCGCGTACTTGGTGTTCAAAGCTATTTTTCATTTCATCACATTTTGCGTAAATCCACCTTTACTGAAGGATTTATTTCAAAGTGTTGCAGTCTTGATATTACCAACAATTGTGTCAATATTAATCCTGTTGATGGTCATTTTGCTGAGTGAGGTTATTGGCATTTTAGCTGCTGATATAACATCTCTGATTTTTCGCGCATATTTGGTTTGCTAAAACACATCGCTTTAAAGCAAAATGTCTAGTTGGACTTGTATGTCCATTTATTTGATGTTGAAATATTATTTTAATGTTGATTTACTGCTTAAATGGGAAAACCTCGGCAGTACCGCAACAAGGGGGGCAAAAGGTAGCGGTGCCCCCCTAAACAGAAATTCCGACCCTATAAAATGCCCAGCATGCCACCCAAATTCCCCTATCCCTTAAGACAGTTTCAAGATAGTGGCTTTTTTTGGAAACCAACAGAAAACTAGCAGATAAGTAGAACAATTTGGCGATATGAGCTTTTTTCTTTTTGGAGATCAACAGAGAACTCGGACAAAAGTAGACCAAATTGACACGGTGATCTTTTTTTTTTGAGATCAACAGAGAACTCGGAGAAAAGTAGACCAACTCCAAAATTTTGGCCCCTCAGAAACAAATTTTGCCCCCCTAAGAACAACGTTCTAGTTGCGACACTGAACCTCGGTTGATACGTAGTCCAGTGCCGACATGATAGCGCCTTTCGCCGCCAATGTAATCAAATTGCGGTCAGCCATTGCTGTTTGCGGTAAATTTGGCGCCATCCAATCAGCTGTTGCATTGTTATGCACTGTTTGCAAAAAAACTGGACAAAGTTTCGGCATTTTTATTGCTCATACAGTCATGTGTTTTTTCCATATTCTTTTTGTTAACGGCTACCGCATGCTTATACTCAAAAGAAATGCGGAACATTGTAATGCGATGAACCACACTTTGAATAGAGTGATTGATTTTTGAGCATTTTAGTTTTGATAAATGAGCAAAAACTAAAACTAATTTACATTAACCCTACAAGCAGCCGATTACACTACCGTTGACAGTTTAAGACTTTTTGCACCAAAACGATAGTTCGAGAATACAAGGCTTGTTTTGTCTTTTAAGAATGAAGATCAGTATAAAACTAGGCGAACAAACAATTTGCCAGCAAAATGATAAATCTTAAATGCCAAATTGACATCTTGTACGACAGGTTAATCGTTAGCATTAAGTTACCGCTACTTGCTGAATGCTAGTACTAAATGAAATAAAAATTGAAGCACTTTTTGTGCAACAATGCAAGATTTTGCTTCCTTCAAATTAATTTCATCCAGTAACCTCATTGTAGTACAATAAGTTGCAAGTTAATAAGAGCACTGCATAATGTCTTGGCAAGAAAACCAACAAAACTGCGCGTTTGCCATGAAAAATTGATAATAATAATGTATTCTCATCCTTGATTCAAGTTTATTCTTCAAGTAGAAGTGACACGAAATTTACTATCTGTAAATTTTATCCAATAACTTATGATTTAGGGTTGAGTTACGAATTTCAAGAATGGTCGAGCGGTAACGCGTTCGTCTCTGTAACGGGAGGTCTAAGGTTCAAATCTCGGGCCGGTCAAATCAGACACAGTGTTGCCAACGGCTCGCCACCGCTGCCACGTTACTTCGAAAAAAGCTAAGTTGCCCGGGCGCAATGACGCGGAGATGGGCCCCGCAAACTCGTTACACGCTTCGGCGTATTACAGCGAGTACAATGAAAGATTTGATTTTAAGAATTTTCAACTCTCTTTTGGAAGACCACGAGGTTCCCTTTTCCTGGTTAGGAAACTGCAGTTTATTCGTATACTACAATTGATTCAAATGCCAGTTATATTACTTGCATTTTGAGTTTTTGATTTGGTGATTTTTGAAGCGAAATTATTTAAGGCATCAGAAAGTCGATAGTCACACGCGTATAGCTTATCACTATCGGTTATAATAGCATAAACAAAGATATTGGCGGCTTAGCAATATTGTTAGGCTGAGACGTAGAATGCAGTGCCATCGCTACGGGGGGGGGGGGGGGGGAGGGGGGCAGGGAAGGCCTGCCCCCCTAACGACTGCTTGCGCCCCCCCATTTTGGCTTACTCAGAATACGTTTTTGGAACATCACGTAACGACAAGACAAAAGGCAATGATGGAAAAAGGAATAATAACGTTCAAATATAATTCTCGTTTGAAGTTTTCTCCATTCTTTGCGAAATTGCTGGCCACCTACTGCTGCACATAAATGTGACGCAATAATCCGGCTGTTTGATTAACACGCCTTTACGGATGTGTTGCGGAATTGGAATGTAAGCCTATAGAATCGTTACCGCTACCGGTACTTCGTTGGTGATTGTGACCGGAAATAATACGTGAAAGCACTTTTTTTGAAAGACCAGTTATTTTTTAAAAGTAAACTCAAGATCAGGCGCGTAGCCAGAAATTTGCAGTGGGGGGACTGTTAAGGGAATCAGGAGGCGGAGCCCCCAGCGCTTAGAAATTTTGTTTTTTTGGGGCAAAAATAACTTTCTTGAAGAGTAATCTATTAAGTCTATATTTTATAGAGAAAGATATACTTGGGGGGAGGGAGTAGTGGAAGAAAGTTTGAGAAAAGTGATTCATCATCATCATCATCATCATATTTATTTATTTACCAAGTGACGTCATATCACAAGAAAAAACTGCAACTTCCTCTAGGTATATCACCAAAGCATCGAAATAAGCAATTCCTTTAAAACCAAACACACAAACTTGCAGAGTCAAAGCGATATTTAGTCACTTGGTGAGGAGACAGCGAAGGACCGAAAGGTCATCTAAGTCTACTGCCATCTCTCCAAGTTAAGGTTAAAAAAAAAACACCTTCTAGATTTTCTCAGTCTGCTACTTTCTATGATAAAAAATTTTACGCAAAATTAAATTGGTAATTAACTAACAATTGGTAATTAACTAATACTGAATAGCCCCCCCCCCCTTCCTTTTTCTGAGCTTACTGTATTTGACGGCACATAGGACGCACTTTTTTCCAAAATTTTGGCTCAAAAAATCGCCCTGCGTCTTACATGGCGTAGGTGAAGTTCGAATTTTTCCTGAATCTGATCTGCTAAAATGGGGTGCGTCTTACATGCCCGTGCGTTCTATATGCCGTCAAATACGGTATTTTTGATGAAACATATGTTAAAGAAATCTCAATGAGCGATCAAATTTGATAACCAACTTTTGGCCATTATCAAAGTTTTTCAGATTTATGCGATTTATTTTTGTCAAATTAGCCCCCCCCCTGACTAAACGTTTCAAAATACGTTTTAAGTCAATTTTTGAGTCTATTCTAGTGCAGTAGACAGTCTCAGAAGTGCTAAAAACGTAGTATTTTTCTTATCCTGCATTTTGGCGACAGGCCAATGGGGAGGCGTAGCCCCCCCACTGACCTGTGGGGCTTCAGCCTCCTTTTTAGCCAAGTCAGTGAGAAAATTTAACCCCAAAATACAAGCGTTTAAACGTGTTTTGGTCTTGACTTTAAGTATAAGGGAGGCTGAAGGGGCTAGGCTATTTAACTCTTTCAATGACTTCTGAAGTTTAGCAATTTACTGCAGTTAGTTATTCATATGGATTTAAAAAAGTGCAAAAAGTGATTAAAATGGCGTTAAAATCGCTATTTTTTACAGCTAAATTACAAAAATCGCTCAGGGCCTGGAGTTCTGCCCCGCAGATCTTTGTGATACGCTTGAGTAGCATCAGTTTGTTCCGCACGGGGCCTAAAATAAACTCTTTTTGTTCAAAAAAATAAAACTTTTGGTTCAAGCCCCTTCCCTCATAGCAAAATCCTGGTTGCGCTTCTGATCGCATTCAGTGCTGCAGACAAATTTTTCAAACCATTATATGGGCCGCATACGAAACAAGCAAAGAAACGATGCCGGCCTTACACGTCTCTTTTTTTCAAACATAACTGCAAGATTTTTAAATGGCGCATAATTCGTAGCCGTAAAATAATAATCAGTTTGATGTGCAAAAGTTCACACCATTTTCGTGCCCCCCCACTTTCGGCTTGTGCCCCCTCGATTTGTTTGGCCTGGCGGCGGCACTGGTAGAATGTTATACTGTATTAAAATTGCTTAAATTTGGTCAAACAATAATCAGTACTATGCCAGAGCAATCGAAATTTATTTGTTTTGTGGCAATGGTGGCCAAACTTAGCCAAAAAAACGCTTTGCTCATCTCCGGTATTATTAACTTCGCCTGTGAAATTTTCAGTTGTTCATCATTGCATTAAGTGTGGTTTGACTATTATATTTATATACGTGATTAAATCGGTATTGTCAGAAGTCATTGACATCGTGTAAAATAAGAAGTAATTTTACCATACAGCAACAGGGTTTATTTTTGCTAATTAACCAACAATACCTCCATCACATAATACTTGCTTGGGAATCACAGTTTGATTCAAATCAAAATATCAAAGTTTAAACTTTTAATTTAGCTGAGAAAAAAACAATATTAGGTCACAAGCTGATCAGCCTCCGGTCGTCAGAAAAAATTACGACGAATGGTATTCGAACCCAAGCAGGTGCGTAGCCAGAAATCTGTATTGGGGGGGGCTGTTACGGGGGTCTAGGACCAACAAAAACGGGATTCACCTAAAATTGGAACGATTTGAGTGTCCAAATCCAGTTGAAAACCAAAAACGAAAACAAAGGTCTTCACAAAAATTGGAACAATTTTTGTGTTCAAATCCAGTTGAAGACCAAAAAAAGGTCTTCACCTAAAATTGTAGCGCTTTTTGTGTCCAAATCCAGTTGAAGACCAAAAAAGAGGTCTTCTCCTAAAATTGAAACTGCCAATGGGGGGCTATTTTCTATTCCACTGCAGAAATCAGTCTCAGAAGTGCTAAAAACGTGGTATTTTCCATATTCTGCATGTCAATGGGGGGGAGGCTAAAGCTCCTCCCGCTCCCCCTGGCTGCTCTACGGAAGCCAAGCTCGCAAAATGAACGCAGAATACACTCGTTTTGAAGTTGCAGCAGTCCTACAACGCAGGCCTGGCGTTAGACCATTCTACTATCGTAGCTATGTTTTAAAACGACCATGCTAACACAATATATTACTGTTAAACTATTGACCGCCATTGTGTCATTTTGACTGACATTTGCAGACTGGGACTGGTAGCAGATGCATAGCGGTTACGCGTTCAGTAGAATGTCGGTCAACAAACTTGCTCGTCACTCGTATAAAACAATTGAACCATAGATTCTTTATTTAGGTTAAACATTTAAATGATTACAGTGAACAGTCTAACATTAATTTATGTTTGCATGCTCGTTTCAACACAGCGCTACGGTGACAGAGCGGTTTAGCGCTGGTCCTTGGTTGAAGGACTGCCGCGACTTCGAAACCAGTGTAGTACGACTCTGGTTGTTGCGGGCATGCGTTTGAATCCCATCTGTAAACATTTTTGCTGACAACCGGAAGCTGATTCAACTTGTGACTTCGTGTCTTATATTTTCGTGAATGATATAAGGAAGCTGCTGAGGTCGCCTCATTGTATGGCTGCTGCACTGAGAGTTGAACTGTCACACTCCGGTTTTGATGCTCGCTGCATTAGTGGCGAGCGCTTGACCTTGCTGATCTACAGTCAATTGGACGTTTTAGTTTAGAATTTAGACGGTACAAGCCGTCGCTTTAAAGTGAGCTGTGATTTGACTTGCGAGTTGTGATTTAGAGTTAAGCTGATTTAGCTTAAGTTGTATATTTTTCTTATTTATCGGTCAATTGAAGTTATTTCACAACTGCCAACCTCTTGGGGAGATCGCATTTGAATTTTTGACAACATGGATATGGAAGGGGCTATAGTTTAGATTTAACTTCTGCAGTTAAAGCAATCCAGGCATACTTAGAGATGAAATAATTTTCCAAATCTAAAAAAATCCGGCTACGCTGCGGATTCCTCCAATCACGAAGTAGTCGTTGTAATGAAAAGTGTGCGGATCGTCCGATAAGTTAGCGTCTGACGCTGTCCGGTTACGGAAGGATAAATATGCGCTACAACAACAACAACAACAATTCTTAAGATTGCAAAACATGTTGCAACTTTACAGCGAAAAACGAAGTGAGAAATAGCGGTTGGGTTGTTGTGGAGTTGAGATCTGAAGATGTAAATCTTAAGAACTAACGGTACCCAGTGTTTTCTTACATATTGTTGATGCAATGTGTAATCGGGCAATGGCTATTTTTCTTGCTATATTATAGTATTAATACTATAAATTTCATTGCCACATGAAGTTTTTTAGTCAGACCTGTTTATAGATTTAATGCCACTTTGAATAATATTTCATTCGTGGACATATAGCAATAAAATTGAAGAAAACTGTGATTATCTGCTTAAAAAATGTATCGCTAAGCCAAAATTAATATTATACTGCTATCTTTATTACGAGCTATAAAGTATCATGCAATTTTGTAATTTGAATATAATATGTTATAAAATCGATAAGAAATATTGGAAATTTGCTTATCATAGAAAGTTATTAGCAAATCTTTGCCAAGACTTAAATATTATGAACGTTTATTGCACTGATACTGAAGCAGTTTGGTGGCTGAAGTTTAATTTCACTGCTTATGTTATGACGTCTTTATGGCTTATTGTCAAACACTGCCAATAGTATATTCAATAAGTAATCGATTTTAGTTGATTTGACCAATTTTTCAATGTTTAGCTGCACTCAAGCTATGCTTCTAGAAATTGCTTTATGTATCTAATCAGGTTGTCATCATTAACTATAAAGCATTACAAAGAAATTACAATTTATAAGCAATTAAATTTATACTGAAGTAGATTAAACGTTAGTGACCTGAGCTAAGTTCAAGTTAACTAATATTTAATTCAAAAACGCATAACTGCGCTGGAAAGGCGTTTTTCAGAATGAAATTTTAAAAACGTTAACCCAAACATGAAAAACAAAAGTTACGCATGAACTAGCATGGTACTGAATTTGTTTAAAATGGTAAACACAGCAACAAAAGAGCGAAACTGGACCAAAAGAAAAAAAACAAAAAACAACAACATTGTTTGGCTGTAACTCGTAGCCTATTCTATCAACTCGGGGAGCCAAATTTTTTCAATTGAGGACCAAGATAGACCGGAGGTTGCGTGCCCGCTGGCAAGATCCAGGAAAAAAAAACACGAGCGCGAGTTTCTATACCAAGGACAAAAAATTTTCTATGGATGATCTTATCTCGATTGCTTTTTTAGGTTCGATTTTCTTTGTAATCTCGCCCTACAGCATTTCATTGGCCAGTTTCTATCAACAAATTTAAACTCGGCATTGGACATTTAACGATGTTTTTCTGCAACTCGTTTAAAACAAGTTCATGAGATTTTCAGGAGATTTTTAATAATTTTTTTTTAGTTGCGTAACAGTACTGGTAACCGAATTTGTATGGGCAAGATAACGAACCGGTATTTAATATGGAGATTATAATCGAAATTTGCGGTCAATTGAAAAAAGAAAAAAAAGCGTCACGCTTGAATTCGTTTCATTATTTCAACAATATATTCGCTAAAGCGCAGTATTTTGTAGATAGCAAAAATGAGTTGGTATAAGGTTTTGGAGTACGAGCAAATTAAATCCAACAGCTTTGTGTCTCCCTCCGCTGGCATTTAAATTTTAGAACTTGCGAAACAGCTATTTTTTTTTCAAGTAAAGAACAAAAAATCGAACAAAAAGTCAAAAACTGGATTAAAATCATTAGGCTTAATACCTAATTTGGCTTAATGCCTAATTACTTTCAAATCAAGCCGAGTGAATTTATTCAATTTTTTTTTCATTTTTCTGTTGATGTACTTTTAAAATTTTGGGAACCGTCACCGTCCAGGGTTTGTTGATGAGATGTGCAATAACCCAACAGCATAATATTCTCACAGCATAATATCTGAGTGTAGAAAGAATAAAATACTGTATCTTACAGACATGGTAAAATTTAAGCTGTTTTCAACTGTTGATTAAAATCTAGGTACAGCGCTGAAAGTTAGGAATGGTTTTACATGCAGCCCAGACAACAAGCAAGTCGTCAGTGTGTTTTGCATTAATGTTGAGAAAAAAACTTGGGTATCAAAATGCTGTAAATTAAAGGTCAGAACCGGATAAGTTACTGTAGAATCTGCGGCCGATATACCTCAGTGACCTAAAGTTTTCCTATTATGGAAATCGGAATCTGGAGGCAAGTAGGTTCTAAACGTGTATTTTGGACGCTGTTTAAAATGTTTTTTTAGTCTAAAATGTTTTTTTAGTCTAAAATGTTTTTTTAGCGAAATACTGAAACATGACGTGCATGAGAAGAGACTTGAAGTGTCCAATAAGCTTCCAATTATTGCTCTAGAGATTTTGCGTAAAAATACTGGTTTTGTTGATTTACGTTGCTTCCCAGCAACGCAATAGAGCAGCAGTACAGTATTTATTTACTTATATTGGCAAGTTACGTTTATATAACAAGCAAAGAAAATTAATTACAGTATGTACAAATTTTGCCTTTAGTTTTTTTTTGCTTGAATTTCTAATAAAATGAAAATACTAATCACAAAAATTGCTACCGGTAGTTTGTCTCATAATTGCAATTTATGGTGAAATTCCAAACTACTCTAAACAGAATTTTGTAAATGTAGGTTACTGAAAGTATTTTGAGATTCGAACAGGTTTTCATGCGCTCAATGTAGGTACATAATTTCTACACAGTAAAGTATAAGCATACTTAGTCCTTCACGTAGTTAAATAATGGTTTAAAACACATTTTCAACTGTTTATGGTTTGCTTGGTATTGGTAGTTTGAACTGCAATTAGAGTGTAAAGTGCAGACAATTTTGTTTTTCTATTTTTTTCTCCTTTACTTGTCAACAAAAAATTGTTTAATTTTTTTGGAAACTTTTGATAATGGGTATCTTTTAGTGTTGGAGAAATTGTTTACCAAATTTTGGTTTCTACATTTTCAATTGGTTTTTGTCCAAGCTTTTTTATTGTTCTTGGAAGAAAATAATTTAGTGTTTTGCTTAAACGCGTCTCGTATGAACGATAATTCTGAACGGATTTTAAAAAATTGCAAAAAATATTAGAAAGTTTATTATTACTGCAATGTTTCATAAATAGTCGAATAGTCCAACCTCAAATTTGTATGTCTTCAACAGTAGAAATAATTTGGCCACTTATCTTTTTTGTTGTTTTACAAGTTGTTTTACAATAGTCGTTTTACATATTTTGTTGTTTTACAATACTGTTGTTTTACAATACTTTCTTTTTCTTTTTTTCCCAGTTACCGCAATGGCTATGTACTTGCACTGCTAAGAAAAAAACAATTTTTTTGTTTTGAGAGTCTTAAAGAGTTTTGTCGATTTGTAACCATAAATACTAATCTGGATACACTTTTTGTACTACTGTGTTAGAGCGCAAAATTTTGCTCAGGAGGCTGTATAGAGAGCGGTAGGATTCTGAGGACAAGGGTAAGATATAGTGCTCTTCACTTCTTCAGGTTGCAGGACTGGTGTACCGTTAAAAGGTTCTAATGAGGTACATCGCTCTGGTTCACAGTATTGGGTGAAAAGCAGGATATAGCCTCCTTATATTTATGTAGATCCCATTTATCATAGGTAATGAACCATTTGTTCAATAAAAATTTTCGTGGAGCCAGCCACTCTATTTTGAAAGTTACGCGGACTAGAGAGCACAGTAACCAGTTTTGTATAATGCAATAATGACGAAACAGAGATGACATGGAACTCGGGAAAGAATTCGGTCTGTTCCAACTCGTTCACTTTTGCTTCGCCATGCTGTTTTTCGCCTTTCTTGCGATATAGTAGCGAAATGTTGTCACTTTAACACGCACAGTCGCACACTATTCAGTACTCATTAATTTGAATAGTACTTGTTTGATAGCATCCTCAATGTCAATCTATTCACGTTTATGATAGACGTGACTGAAGCAGATTGTTCAGCTTAAACAGACAAGAACAATGATCCATTTTCATTGACGGTGGTAGGTAGATTAGCTGGGTAGCTACTAAACGGATATGTCATTTTACGTCTGAGTAGTTGTCAAGGGAATAGGGAGAGAAAAAGGTTTGCAGCGTATGGTAACATCAAGCAAATGTAAAAGGTTCTGAACAACACTGCAGTCTAGACAAAATGATCAGGCAATTGTACGTAGCAATCATGCATAGCCTGAAGAAAAAGCAGGGCTAAATGTGAAGGTGAAGTTCAATTGCATAACCGGCTAGCCGGCTTATCCTGAAAGCGTAAATATGATTAAACGTTTGGCTTGTGAAGTGGTTTTGCAGTAGCTACATTAGCCACCACTAGAGCAAAATCTACTGTAGAGTTTGAAAACTATACGAGTTGCAAACAAATCCTACTCTACGTCTACGTGTAACTTCACTGCCAATCACCTAAAAACGTTAGACAGTGCAGCAGAGCTGGTTGCTTCATGAATCCAAAAAGAGATTGTTTGAAATAACAAGCATTTGAGTGATACATGATTCTGTTCTTGTACTAGTATAAAGAGATATTTTCGAGTTCCAATGCGATTTTTCTAGGACGAGCTGATAAAAAAAATCATGGAGTAATTGTTTTAATATTCGTAATTATAACCTTCTAAGAAATGGAATTTGGTAATTTGGATTTCAAAGATTATGTCGCTATTATTATTAGTATTTTTGTATAACAGAGCAGCATGGTTTTCACTTTTATCTTTTTTTTGTGAGTAATGTCGAATTATTAAGCTTTTCAAAGTAAGTAAGAGCGTTATTTGGCCTTAACCACAAGCACTACATCGTTCAAACAAACACTCGAGCTACATAAGATTGTAAAAGGCCAGGGAGCACCCCAAACGTTGACTGTTGTAATTAAACTAACTTCTTTCTTTTACGCTGCTCTACTTTCATTCCGTTGATATGTGATGGAAAATGCCAATGGTGAGTTTCTTGTCCTTTGTTTCAGAATAATTATTCATTTTGCTACTTTCGCTTTTTTTCTTCACCTATTTTTTTTCGCGTAATAAATTTCTTGTGCTGATGAAATAAACAAACTATACCAAAATCTTTTTGTCTTGTATGAGTAATTCTTTTTAAACTAGAGTGATCTGTAATAGGTCTGTCCTGGAGCTAATGATGAGGAGATTGACCATAATATTTGACATAAGTTAGAAGTTAGTGCATTTCTTGCTATGTGCCCTACCTTGAAGGCTTCATAAGTTTTTTCGTAATGCAAAAAAGTGTTTTACAAATTTTAATACACAAGTAGCAAATAAGCGCAAAATTGCTGCTAAAGCTTGTTGAGTTTCACAGTATTGTTGCAACATTACATATTGCAAAATCGTTTGAGAATAATATATTTGTATTGGTTAGAGTATTCTTGAAATGACGTATGCATTTTTGTGGTGTGGAAGTTCACAACAACGCTCTTCCACTTAACTGTTTTATGTATTTAAGATCCACTTCTTCGTTTTTAGTTTGCTTAAGCCCCATTATGGAGTTGTTTTAAATGGTGTAGCGTTAGTTACGACATTGTCATTGCTAATACACCCAAGCTCACTAAACTGATTGGGACTTGATTGAGATGTTTCACGGTAAGAGTTATCACTAGAATGATATAAGACCTTGCAATTTTAAGCATATCGGCGTTACTCCACGTCGGATCCTGTACAAAACCTCGAAAAACCAAATTCACATATTCGTAATTTTATTTCCATTTCAGAATTTTTTTAAAATTTTAACCTTAATAAACACTCCGTTTCCGCTATCGTGGTAAATACCAAAGATCTTGATATATGTCTTATATTTTTGCCGCAAAAAGCGTTGAAAGTACAGTACTTTTCTTTTTTAGTCTTCACTTTTTTCGACCAAAGTTTTTGACAAAAAGTGTTGAAGACCATTTTTTTATATTGACGTGTTGCTACGCTCAAAAATTGCTGGATGCCAATCTTCCGGGATCCTTTTATCTGGAACCAATGAGGGATAATTAGGGCGTAATGACACAGAGATGCCCGCCTTGTGATTACGTAATTCGGCGTAAAACAACGAGCATCAGGAAAAAATAAGTGTAAAAATCAGATACCGGTAAAGGTGGCGCCTCACTGGCGATATTTTGCTTGCAACAAGGTACGACTTTTAATGGTACATTGTTGTGCAAAGTCTAAACCTCCTCGTAGACCAGGGGTTCTTAACCTTTAATTGTTGCGTTTACCCCTCGCCAAATAAAAAAAGTATAATTTACCCCCATCTTTTAACTTAGTCTCGTTTACCCTTTACCAAATGAAAAAAGGATATTTTACTCCCATCTTCTTGGCGGTCCACAAATTTGTACGAGTCTTACGGTGATCTCAAAAAAAAGGAAACCCACAATTTTCTACTGGTTTTCTACAAATTTCCGCAGATTTGGTCGGCTTGCTACTTAATTTCCGGAGCTGTCCTCTTTTTGGGCAACGATGGCAATATGGCGCAATTGCAATCCAGTGCAACACTATCACTTTTTTATAACTGAAAATTAAAGTTTGTTTCAGTTTATAATTCAGCAAATTTACCCCCTCCGTTGGTAAAATTTACCCAAGGTAAATTAAATTTAAACGTTAGTTTAAATTTAATTTACCTTGGGTAAATTTTACCAAATTTTACCCAATTTTACCAATTTTACCCCTGTCGTAGACACTCGTAGATTTTTGCAACCTTTTCAAACGTTATTGTGGTTTTTGCATGTTAAAGAAGACCGCAAATATTGCATAATATATAGCAGGTGTACTCAACTACTTTCAGCATGGGTCCAGATCCGCGGCGAATGAAAAGTCGTTGCAAATAAAAAGTCGAAAGGTTGAGAATATTTGATAAAAGTCCTGAATATATGGAGATTAAAATCCGGTGGAAGACCCCCAAAAAGATTGCAGATTGAATTCCAGTCGAAGACCATAAAAAGGACGTCACTGTATTTAAAGACCAAAAATATGATTGAAGATCAAAAACAAAATACAAAAAGAAGGTCTTCAGCTCGATTTGGTGAGGGTTTGCGCACTCCACATGCATTAGGTGAGTTCTTGCTCAAAGAAGTGTGAAGGTTCGAATTTAGGTATGATAGTAGGCCGCGGTCCGACTTTAGCGCTCCAGAGGTCCGGATTTGGACCGTGGTCCGCCGGTTGAGTAGCCATGATATGTAGTGCGTGCATTAAGACTAAAATCAAGCCTAACAATTACTAGTTTTTTAAACAGTTTAGGTTATAAAAATACAAAACCAAGACCAATGAAAATCAACATATTTTTTTGTTAACTTGTAAGTCTACACCCCCATTGACTGCCTTGAATTAACACTAGTGACATTGCTAACACCTGCCCAGACAATTAATTGAAAAATCCCACCCGTGTGAACAAAACACGGGTATGTAAGAGCGGAACTTTTTTGATTGTTTATTATTAAACTTGCGCAAAAATGCGATTATTATTGTTGGTTTTGAAATTTTCTAAAACTTTTTTCAACGTAAAAAACAATCTACGACTATGTCTTATTACACCTCAAAATTTAACAAAAAACAAACAGTGCAGATTATTGTAGGTTATTTGTCGATCCTTGTTGCCAGGGTTGCCACATCCTGGAAAAGTCCTGGAAAATCCTGAATTTTTTTTGCTGTCCTGGAAAGTCCTTGAATTTTGTTTATAAGTCCTGGAAAGTCCTGGAAAATGTTTGTAGAGTTTTCCCGTGATTTTCCAGGACAGAATGTGAAGTTGTTTTTATTATAATAACTGGTACCTTGTAATTGTACAAAGCTATTTATTGTTGAAATAATTTGCATTGTGAAGTTGGTTTGAAAAGCTTTATTGTATTGTAAAAAGACAGAGCTTATTTGTATGCTTGTGCACAAACAAAAAATCGCTATCCTAGCCCTAACTCAACTCTAAATCTAACTTAAACTGCAACCCTAGCTTTAACCTAACAGTAATATGAGCCCCATTCCTCTGCTTTTTGTTTTCTTGTTCTTTTTAAGCAGTTCTTACTAGTATGCTGGAGTGCAAATAAGCGCTTCCTCGAATTAGCCAAAATTTACACTTTGCTATACAGTATGTATAAGTTATTGAATATTATTAGGAAAAGTGAATTCATGGACATTAATTTGTTGTAATGCAATACTGTAGTAGCAGTAGCATAGTGGGCTATTGCTCTTCATTGGCCCATAGACAAAAATGCGCAATAAGAAAAATAAGACATTTATCTCACTATAATTCTGAGGCAGTTTTTGCAGTAATATGGATAGTAAAGTAATTTAAAGTCACTTTTGGAACATGATTTTGGGAAGGGCTAGTATTAGTCCATAAGAAACCAGTCACAACTAACTAACTAACTAACTAAAAATGGCCAAAAATAAACAATTAATTCGATCGCTTGATGCAAAATACTTAACGTAGGCTTTGTAAGACAATTATAAGGGGTCTATTCAGTATTTAATTCTGTTAATTACCAATCAACTCTCTCAAATCTCGTTTCATTAGCCTCTCCTCCCAAATTATATGTTTATCTAGCGTTATAACATACAGATGATTTGGATTAATTAATACTTGGGAGTTTTTTCAAAGGAGGTGCCTATTTGCACTCTAGCATGCAAAATGAGCTCTGCTTTTAGAGAATAAAAGAGCAAAAATGGGTGCTTATTTGATCAAATACTCTTATTTTGTAAATTATTAACGTTAGTGGTTAGCTGATGTTTTAATTTTGAGTTTGGGTTAGGATTAACGTTAGAGTTAGAGCTAGGGTTACAGTTTGGGTTTAGTTTAAGGTTGGGGTTAGGGCTTGGGTAGATTTTTTTTGTTTGCACCCTGGCGTTCAAATAAGCTCTGTTTTTTCAAATAGTAAAATTTTATAGTTTACTGTATCGAATAAAAGCTAGGACTGAAGTTTCACTATTACCCATCACTAGAGCTTGACTGATATATCTATCGCTCGGCTGATATATTTTGCCCGATATCAGTGCCAAGCCAATATATCGTATCAGCTATCTACCGCTGATAAAATATCGGCTTAGCGCAATTATTATACCTTAAACTGTATATTTTTTTAGAGCAAGCACAAGTGTTCTTGCGTTGAATATGACTTGTGTTTGCAATAATCTTTCTTTGGAGGAGGATTAGTGAAGTTTTTCCTGTCAAGTCAAGTGAAAAATATAGACAAAATTTGTTAGTTTATGAGTTATATATTGGTATCGGCCTAAAAAAGTAATATCGATCGAGCTCTATCTTTCACCCACATCCTGTAACCCATTTATGCAACCAGTTTAATCATGTTTTTGCAGTGCTAATTTCTATGCCACGTTTTAAAAGCAATAATTTTTACTAAACTAGGTCTAAAATTAAGTTACTATTGAAAAAAAAATTGTAAAATTTTCGAATGCTGGGGGCTTTGCCCCCAGGCCCCCAATGGCTTACGGCGACTGAGGGTTGCCCCCACTCCAAAAACCACTACCCTCTCGTTGCAAATTTTTGGATTTGCACCTGGATAGTGGTCAGTACTAGGAATGCAAATGCGTTACATCAAAATTTTTTGTCAATCACAATTACAAAAGAGTAGGTGCATGAGAGTAATAGTCAAAATTAAATTTTAAGTCCTGTAAAAAAAATCTTAAACAGTCCTGGAAAAGTCCTGGAAAATGACCTAAAAAAGTCCTGGAAAGACCTGGAATTTGATTTTGCAGTTTCTGTGGCAACCCTGGTTGCAAGCAAATTTTTGCCAGTGGGAGACCATCATAACTTCGTTTGCCATAGTTTTGTGTGCAGAGCGTTGTAGCTCTATCACTGATGATCTTTTTGCTTGTGACAGCACTGAAAAATGTAAGTGGATTTGTGGTGTATAAGCAGCAAATTTTGCACATTATTCTGCTTCATAGCCACATTGCTACAAAAAACAAAGTCTTAGTTGAAAGGTATAACAATTTGTTTAAAAAATGGTCAAAACAAAAATAATGACTTTTTCATAAAAAAATTAAAATAAATAAAACGAACTCAAATAAATTTGAACACAGGACAATTTTTGACAGATTTTGCTTGATTTTGTTTTCCGTGTAAAATACGAACCACAGCTCTCAATCGATTCCGGGCTAATTTGTATGATCATCATCATTAGTTCAGTTTTTATCCTGGTTCTTGCCTGTCAACGGAGTTGGCCGGATTTTGTATGGTCATTGACTTTATCACGCCTCGCCATTCAACTCGGTTGCATGTATCCTCTATTCCTTTTTCATCTGTACATTTTTATCATTTTCTTTTACCGATAGTTAATGCATCCATCTAAAAACGCTACTATAGCTTTCGGCTTCTACCACTCATTATCTGCTTCAGAATGCCAATATCATACAGTCACTAGGCTTAAAACATCTGAAAAATTGCCTACATTATAATGTAGGTGGAAACATTTAATACTGTATTTTTTTTGACTAGCTTTAAAAAAGATCTCACGCAGAGACAGTTTGGAAACAAAACAGCCAAAATGCTCCCATTTCATATTGTTAATGACTATGATTATGTTGGGAGCTGATTTTTTTACAGTTTGCATCTATCTCTCTAACTCTAACACTAGATATAGCAATTAATAAAAAGGCATATTGTGCAGTCCTACGCCTATTCGCGATATTGCACAAAATGACCTGAAAGTCGGTTTTCCCTTTGTGTTTTACTTCAAACAAAACAGCGCGATAGAAGCACTGCTAAATCGAAAGTCGCAAGTCGCGATTATAGCGTATTGACGATAGAAGTATTATGAGCAGAACCTAATTAAGAAACGATTGACAACAATACACAGTTTTGAAGGATCTTCAGGCGGGCTTAGGAACGGTGATCTTGCGGAGTGCGAACAAAGAAACCCTGACACTGTGCCAAAGTGCCATGTGGTAAATCCGGCTCTTACAGTTGCGAATGTTTAGGAAATGTTATTCGTTGTTTCTGTTGGATTTGATTTATCACAGTTATACTCGAACGTGTTCAGTACATCTGTGATTGATGTACGAGGTATTTTGGCTTGGGTTTTGATTGCCACCAACCAGCAGCTACCGGAATTGTTTTGAAGCAACTTCCACCTTGTAATATTTTTAGGTCAAGCTGTATTTCACTGAAGATTTCAATCTACTTTTTTATGAATTCTGACTCAAATCTAACCCAAATTAAATTTCTTTACTCTAGAGCTAACCCCAAATTTAGCGCTAGCCCAAATCCTAACTCGAACCCTAATCTTGACCCTTCATGAAGCAAATCAGATATGCGTGGGTGAATATTCCTTGTTTTCTTTTTTACTCTCTTTCAATTAAAATTTCCGTTGAAATAGTCACTCCCTATTTTTAGAAGGCTAAATTAAGTCTACTTTGATTATGTACACTTTGCTTTTTTCGAATTTGCATGTTAAAAAAAAAGCTTGCGGAAGCAATCCTCAGAACGGCAAAGCTTTTTTAATACGCATCTTATATCGTGCACTGCCTTGTAATTAACTTGCCGCGTTTTATTCGGCTTCTGCTTAACCATTTCTTAAGTTAGCGCAAAAATTAACACCAGCACCTTTTTTGCAACCGCACTATTGCTTTGTCTGTAGAATATTCTTGCAGATTGTTTGTACAAATAAATTCTTTCTTTCAGATTTTATGATTGAGATTATTGTTTATTGAATAGCTTGTCGATAAAACATTTAGTGAACAAATAATGGCAAGTCACGTGTTTCCGATTTCGAATAGACGGCCAAGGGCCAGCATAGATAGAAGAGATGCCTATTTGCGTCGGTTCCAACTCTTGCGCTATCGTGACATCACCAAGCTTTGTGAGGTTATGGAAACGGTGGTTCCTATTCACGGATCAGGAAATTTTCCAACACTGGAAATAAGGCCGAGCGAACTGGTTCAGGTAGATATGAGCTGGAGCAGTTTACCTTTATTGGGCTAAATGTTTAAAAAATAATTATATGCACTAGTCAGTCCACTAATTATATTTTTTAATTAGAATGACAATGATTGTAGCTTTAGTCGAAACATCTATTTCTATATAGAACAAAGCGTTGCGTGTATTTTTTTGTCAATCTGTAATTTTTGTCAATGCTGACCCATATTGAAATAAGAATATTATTGATGGTATTGTTGGCAATAATAAACTCACAATATTTTCAAAAATTAACGTTCCATTACATATCGACAATTTGTGAAAACGGCTTGAGCCTTTAATGGAAACTTGGTAGTAAATTGACCCAAAGTGGTGGTCATTGTTCTTAAATGTTTAGTTTGTCTTCAGTTTCTGATTCTTTTTTACATAGATGGTGAGAGATCGTTTGGAAATGATCGGAGTCAAAGTTCGCGACATTCGCTTGAATGGTAGTGCAGCCACTCATGTCCTTTCTGATGAAGTCATTCCGACGTACAAGGACCTTGACCTGATATTCGCTGTCGATTTCCCTTCAGCTAACTGCGCTGAATATGACCATAAAATGGTTACGGAAGCTTCCCCTTTAGCGCCTTTTGGCATGAGTGACGTCACGCGTAGACGAAGTCTGTCTATGGCAGCAAACGGAGTACAATCGGATTTTTGTGAACAGGATGAGTGCTGGAGTGTGGATGATAGTGGGTATACAAGCAGTGGCTCATCTGTTGTTAGTGATGCTGTTGCCACTTCCGCTGCTGTTCAGTTGCTTCTACTGAGAAGCAAAAAGAAGATGCGCCTACGTGCTTCTTCAGAGGAATCAAGCTTCTCCTCGTCTTGCCCATCCCGTCTTCCTTCCGAAGACGTGAATTTTTTGCAGCAACATAACCTTCCTCAGCATCATAATTGGCAGGAGATCAAAGATGCCATCATGGATATCCTTCTGGATTTCCTCCCTCCTAATGTGAGCCGTAGCAGAATGAACAGCGTTGTCTTGGGCAGTGCCTACGTGCAGAAAATGGTTAAAGTGTGTAACGATACAGACAGATGGAGCCTCATTTCCCTTAATAACAACTCAGGTAATTTTTCATTCTTTTTTTTTTTCCATGATCACCTCGTACTACCGATGAAATTGTTTATTTACATGATGTTTCACCTCTCAAACCGGGTGGCTTTTTCAAAAAATTTTAGCGATGCTGCCATCACCTGTCTGAAATTCGTAGTTGCAAAAACGTTCACCCCGTTTTCCTGGCTAGTTTGAATCTTTTGCGACTTTCTGTGGGTGGGCGAAAGCGTAGACTTTTGAGAGTACATTATTTTGCTTACACTTATGATTGAACCTTAAATGCGAAAATTTTTACTCTACTGTAAACATTCTTACTCATGTATCTTCTTGCTTCTTGTAGAACAGTTTCCTGTCTTTTTTTGTGTTACAAATAAGAAAAATCCAATTTTTCTCCAAAAATGTGTCATGATATTTACTTGTACTGTGTTTTTGTTCTTTGAAACAAGAAAACTTTAGCAGCTTGGCTTCTTGTAGAACGTCAAGTATCGGTAAATAAAGAATTTCATTGGTAGTACGAAGTGATTGTGGATAACCATTCCGATGAACGCAACGCATCCTCTTTGTCACTATGAGCTTATAAATCTGTGCTACTATAGGCACTTTACTTGTTTGTTTTTATTCTTAACATTGATGAATTTATACAGTCATCTGCTTCCCAGTGAAACTTGAACGATGACCGTTACCACCAAAAACCGATTTTTACAATATGAATTTTCAAAAAAATAAGAATTGCAAGATTAGCAACTCTTTTTGTCAGTTAACAGGAAATAGTAATCATGCGAAGATAAGACTTAGCAGCAATCGATGTTTTGTTCTGATTTCATGCGTTTTTTTTAAGGCAAACTGTAGTGAGTGTACATCTTTTGCTTTCTCTTTGTAACAGATGTTTTGCAGTCATCACCTCTTTAAGACCCGCCTCATATACCGTAACATTTAGGATAACTAACTTCCTTTAAAGGTAGAAAACAATATGGGAAAAAATCATAAAAGTCAGAGTAACTGCTGGCTGAAACTTAGCCCCTTTTACTCATTATTAAACGGAAATTGGATAAAATAATTTTTTGACGGTTTGGGCAAACACCATCATCATAAAATGGAATTATAATATTTTCTCACAATTTTGGAAGTCTCCTATCAGCCACACGTAGGTAGAAGCAGGCTGTATCTGAATAGTTGAAGTTTACGCGTTGTTCTACTCGACATTTAAAAACAAAGGAGAAAATCGTTTTTGAACTTCATTCGGTTAAAATAAGGTTTTTGGTTTCCGCGGATTGGTTAATCCCAAGCTTGTTAGTGATCCTTCACGCCTGTAATTTGTCATTAAAAATGCAAACTATCAGGCTCAATGGAATTGCAACCAAGCATATCTGACCGTCCGTTTAACAATAAATGCTACCTGTAGTAACAGAAAGTTAAAAAAGGAATTAGTTGACTCCACTTTATTCATTCGCGCAGCAACGATTTTCCTAAGGGGCTTGACCCGAAAGTTAAAAATTGTCTGTTCGAAAAATGTCTCAAGTTGGCATTGTTTTGCGCAAACTGGAGCGCAAGAGTATTACAGATGCGAGTCTGTGGGCTCCGCCCCCAACCGGTTGCGATTTTCATTTTTGATTTTTCGAAAAAAAAAAGAGAAGCCATTTTAACATTATTTGGATCACACTTCGCACGTTTTAAAACAAAAACTAATTTGCTAAGATTTGGAAGTCAGTTTAACGAATTGAATTGCCCATCCCCTTTAGCCTTCTCCTTTGCTAGGTCAAGTCCAAAACACGTGTAAACGCTTCCATTTTTAGGTTGAAATTTTTAAGTGACCTGGCTAAGGAGAGGGGGCAGAAGCCTTCTTAGCCTCCCTGACTCGAATAAGACTTTAGGGTAATGGTGCTGTCCCACTGGCGATGTTTTTGTTTGCGATAAGGTATGAGTTTTTTTGTCGAACCTGCTTAAACATTGTTGAACCTTCTCAAACATAGTCGAATCTGGATCAAAAATTACTGTGGTTTTTAGGTGTAGATCTCAAAATTGCATAGGTGGGCAAGTTAATGCAAAACGTTAGCTTCGTTAGCCACTAGTCCGTTAACAAACTTCACATCTCCGTTAACGTTAATCCGTTATTTTCAGCTTTAATTAACGGAAGTTAATAAAGTCCGTTAATTCGTTGACATTTTGCATGTAATTTACATATGTTTTTATTCACTCGCTTCTAGAACACGTGTTGACGATGTTGAGCTGATTGCAAGGAAATATGTATTGCTGTGGTGGTCTTTTTGTGTTTTGGAAGTTATATTTTACAGTCTAATCTAATTTGAAGATAAAAATAAGTTCAAATGCACTAACGAAGCTGCGATCGGAAAAATTTTGGAAATTGTGAACAGCGATAATTAATAGACCTATGAGAATGCAGCTTATTATCTGCCATCAAAAAGAGCTCTTTTCTTCACTTTTTTCTATAAAACTCGTGCTAATACGCAACAAGTGTTACCAGTGCAAACTGGTTTGTACCGGTACGATGAATGAATAATGCTTCGTTATCAACGGATTAACGGACTTGTGCCCACCTATGCTAAATTGTAATAGAAGAACTAGCTCAACTTACGAGTTCAAGCATCATATACAATTCCTAGCACGGCGTTGACTCCTCGTTACGCGATAATGTAGTCATTTGACTTTGAAACACGAGATTGCGCTCGCGATTGCTGCTTCGCCTCATCTGGACCACTTGGGGTTGAAATTTTTATTTTATTTTATCAATAATAAATTGAATAATATAGCCAAGAGGGTAAAGGCGTCATTTTTACGACGACCTTAATCGCATGATCTGGGTTCAACCCGCACCCTGGTCACGTTGTTGCGTCGTTGGATAAGACGCTTTACGATGATTATCTCTGCTTGGTGGCTTTGAACTAGCAGCAAATTCAGTGGACAAGAATTCGAAAAAATCCACAAGAACATTGGATCACTGGAAACTCCTAAGCAGGTGCAGATTCCTCCAACCACGAAGTAGTCATTGCAATGAAAAGTGCGCTGATCGTCCAATATTTAGCGTCACACGCTGTCCAGTGACAGAAGGATAAATATGTGCTACAACAACAAATTTATTGAAAAGGTCATCAATTTTTTTCAAAGATTTCAAATTTTCGAAGATAGCAGAACATTCGTTTTTTTATGTTTCAGGTCGCAATATCGAATTGAAATTTGTTCACAGTATGAAGCGCCAGTACGAATTCAGTGTCGATTCTTTCCAAATTATTCTTGACACCTACCTCTCGTTCCGTCGTGCTTCGGCCGAAATAAACCGTGGACTTGAGATGTCCGAGTCTTTCCATCCCACTGTAGTCGCTGAGAGCGTGTACGGAGATTTCATAGCGTCCTTGCGCCATTTGCACCAGCGTCGGATTTGCACCCACAAGCCCGAAGAGATCAGAGGCGGCGGTCTTTTACGATACTGTAACTTGTTGGCGCGTGATTTTACTCCAGGTGACTTTGGCGATTCCCCCGAGGAAATAGCGCGCCTGGAAAAGCACATGTGTGCCAGATTTTTTATCGACTTCAGCGATATTGAGCAGCAACGCCGAAAACTGATCAGTTACTTGGACAGTCATTTTCAGAGCGAAGAGGAAATGAAATTTCAGTATCTTCTAATTTTGCGACGTGTAGTTGACAACAGCACAGTGTGCCTCATGCAGCACGAGCGAGCAATGATTTTGGAGCTCATTACTGTTCTTGTTCGTCAGTCATTGGCTGAAAATGTGGTCAAAAACTCGGTAGATTCAGGCATGCTGCAGTGTCCAGTGGGTTCTGAGATGTGCAGCATCGCCTCCCAATGCTGTAATGACTATTACAACCATCAATATTCAATTCCTTCTCAGCAACCACAACCTCCTTACCAGTATTGTGACACCTACCCTCCTTCTTCCTACAATAACTACGGTGGCACTAATTGCCCAGAGGGTTTTCCGGGTCCTCATCCTACGAGACCGTTAACCCCAAGAGGCCCGGTATCGTTTCGACCAAGTCAAGGCCCTATTTTTGCCCCAAATTGCGGCCCTAACTACGCTAGTTATCCGAATGAATCAAAAGTACTTTGCTGCTCTTGCTGCTGCTGTTGCTGTGGTCTTCCTCGCTCGTGCCACCAAACATCGTACATTTCCAATAGTGTTTGTCAGGAACAAAACTACCCCGCCATGATGCAGCCTATTTACTACAACTCAAGCAATGTTACTTGCTTTTACCGTCCTGCCGGCCACCGTGCGTAACTCTCCTGTTCTTCAACTCAAGTAGTTATAGGATTTTCTCGCCATTGTTTACGCTTGCTTTTTATGCTTTGGAAGTTCCGTTTCAATGCCCACTGACTCCCATTCTGCATATATTTTGGTGTACCCGTTAATTGTTCATTTGCGGACCTCCTTGAAAGATCTGAAATTTGCATTACCCTTAAATGTCAAGATGGAAGAAGTTTTTTATTGCGGTATTGAAAATGTGATTTTGACTTCGACAATTTCGATTCTTTTGCGAATGGAAAACTGAACTAGTAGTCGAAACCAATAGGTCAAGTTGCCGTATAAAGCACAATATCTGTGTTATTGTTTACTCCATAATTCCAGCTTGAACATATCGTAAAGCAAAGAACGTGTGCGATGAAATAATTTTTTTAAGAGTTATGAAATAACTTTTTGATTTTAAGTGTTTTGGTGCAATGGCGGGAGAGCTTTGTCAAAAAACGCTCAGATTTTGAACCATTAAACAGTCTGTACCGTACTGCATAAGTTGGTTGAAAAACGAATTTGCTTAGTTGCTTTGTTTTCGCAAAGATTACTGGCGACATGTGTAATTAATTAATCGTTCGCGTGAAGAGCCCTACCCATTGTTGAACTGTAAAACAGATTACTGGTAAGTTCGAGCCCACGACTGACCGCGAACCAACCCTAACTTTAATGTTGCCGGTCAGTTGGCTCTGTTCGGGAAGTTCTGCATCGGCCTGGTAGATCTCTCCATCAACAGGCTTAGCTCCCAGTCAGTGATTCTAGCCTCAATCTAAGAATAAGCATTCTGCGATTGATCGACTTTGCAGCTTTATAATATCAAATTAGGCATCTTTTGCAGACATCCAGATCCCGAGCACTTTTATTCTTTGTGAGCACTAAGGACATTCGATTAAATGCATGCCAAATATGCCGTTTATATTTACAAAGTGGTGTTGCAAAATAAGCGATTAAAAGTTTATTTCTATGAAAGGGATTTAGCCATATGTTCAAGTGCGACACGTTCGATCAGTATTTTTGTTCACTTTTTTTTTAGCTGCTGTTGGCTTAGAGCCACTTAAAGTCAAGTACTGTTATGTATTATGAATGTATCCGGGTAGAGATGTTTTATATGTGCTAAGTGTATATGCATTCATTTTTGGAGGTCAGGTGTAGCCAGAATTTGCTTCGAAGAGGGAGAAGGTTATCAATATGAAGCCTTTTATTTGACTTTGAAATTTAATGTTTACTCTGTTTCGTAAAATCAACACAATTAGTATTTATTTTTGCTGTAGGCCTATATACCTACTTTAAATTGGTGCCTTGTTTCGAAGGTAACGTCAATGCAGTTTCAAAACTCAAGTCACTTAATCATTACATGTAAAACTGGTTTTAAATTTGATACCGTTTCGCTTGATCGACCCAAGATTAATGGCTAATTTTATTCAACTTTTTTGCATTTGTTTTACTTAAAAAATGCCTAGATTAATTGAACTATCGCCACCTTTTTGATATTCTATTTTCTTCCTCTGCTGCTCGAGCGCTTTTTTGGCAATAATTATATTGTTGTTTGGCTGCACACTGCACAGTACCTGTAGTTTCCCATACTATACATTTTTAGGATCGGGATTTTTTGACGCTACCGAATTGGGGCTTCGTGTCGAAACGTCGTCTTTGGAGTTGTTTAAAACTGACCACATAAAACCTCTCGCGTCAAAAAGTTCGAACCTGCAGTTTAACCGCAGACGATAGCGTTTTCTCCCTCACTGGCTACTCTTCTGAAAGCCAACCTTTACACGGTGATGGTTGCGGACTCTGTGAAAAAGTCTATACACGCAACTGGTGACTTAAAAATTTAATCATTTTTTATTTATGCGTATGAATTATCGTATGTGGAATGCTAGTCAATATTTTTGCCTTTTGCTTCTTGAAAAAGTTTATTAACGCTATAAAAATCGAAAACTCGATGCCAAAACTGAAAAAGAAATGCTTTGTTTTATGTTTGATGATGTCAATGGGATTCGCTCAAGAGGACATGTATTTTTTTAAGTGTTCAAATTTTAACACTTTTTCTAAAAATTAAAGCATTAATAACCAAAAATGAAAAAAAACAAAAACGAATACGAACAAAAACGTGCTCATGAACTGCTAAACCACGACAATATTGATCATAATTTTATGTTGAACAGATATGTCTTCGTAGACAATGAACATTCTTAATCAAAGCTTTATTTTTTAAAACAAATACGAGGTAAGTTTGGTAAAACTATTAAATAGCCTAATAATTTTATTTAAATTTACCATTAACACTAAATTACCACATTTGGTGGTAACCCTTGTCCTCCAATTTGTTTCCCACAATCAGGCATATTGTGAAGCAATGTTTAAGTGGAAGTATATTGATTGTATGGTTTTTTCAACCATAGTATTGTTAAATTAATGCTTTATTTGCAATACTTTATTAAAAGTGCTAATATTTGCTTTTTCAAAGCCAAATGTTTTTCATGCTTCAGTTTTGTGAGGATGTTTCGATTTACACTGAATGTAAGAACGGAAGGCCTATTACTTTCTTGTGATAAAATCTGTGAATGGAAACAAATCACATCCAAATTTTTTTGAACGCACATAAGCGAAATCTCTCGAACTTGTCTGTGACCTATTTTTTTTTGAAAAACTGCTCTGCTTAAATACTTTCGGTTGAATTAAGTGGTTTGTGGTGAATTGTTTTACAGACATTGTGAGTGATGTGGCATTTTGAACGTCACTGACTGATTTTCAGTTCAAGTACAGTATAATTTTATCTTTGTTTTATCAAACTCTCAACAGAAGAGACTATTTCACCAGAAATTTTTATCTACTTTTTATTAATTCTGACTCAAATCTAACCCATACTCAAATCTTTACTATGAAAATAACCCCAAACCCTAATTTTAACTCTCAAAAAGTAAATAAAAAAGTGCGGACGAATATTCTTTTCGTTTCATTCTTTTTAACTTCAAATTTACGGTGAAATAGTCACTACCATTTTCAAAATGTTGTTCGACCGAACAATATTTTTGAGCTTTAATATTTAGGTGCATTTTTGGCAAGAGTTTGAAAGTAAAAACTATGCTATTTTTACAGCGCATTTAACGATAATTTTGTTTCTGAATACTGGCAGACATAAAAGTTTCAATATTTAAACTGCTAAACCTTAAAACAAAAACGTAGAAGTTAAATTTTGAAGACGATACTAATTACACTTTTTTAACAAACAAAAAACTTACTGTCTCTTAATTTCCTCTAAGAATAGGCCTACATCATGTGGATTATCAATCGCCTGCTTTGGTATTAAGTTTTAAAATGTTGTAAAACAAAACTTTCCTCAAATTGGGTTGTGACAATCGAAAAACACATCAACCAAACCCACTTTTGATTAATTATTGCCTTTTTGATTTTTTTACACTGCATGCTTAGTAGCATTTAGAACTAGACTATTAACTTATAGAAAGTAATCGACAAAGGTGTGATTTAATTGGTAGAAAGCCTTTCACTGTGTTTGCAATATTGGAGTTACGTAATCAATTGCTGTCAAGTATTACTATTGGACTTCCTTGCAGTTTGCAACTTTATGTGATGCGTCTTTTTCCTCGTCGAGAATTCAAAATAAAGCGTGCGAATATTAAAGTTTTTGTACGGTTTTAGCTTTGAAGCCAAGAAAATTCAACTAACACAAGAGACCGATAGAAGTGTAGTACTCCATGATTTGGGCTCAGCCAATTAATCCTAGAGGCGTAGAAGACATGTGTATGGGCCTGGCATGCGGTACCACAGAATTAATTCCCATTACGGGATTTTGTCAAACGCAAGAGATAGGGACTCGGACTAACAGAAATTATTAAATGTATTAATACCGCTAGAAACTCAATCGAATAATCTGTCCTATAGAAGTTGTATGAACTGAGCCCTTGAAAGGTGTATTTAAAGAAAGAGCAGACTTGTCAAAAATCAGATTCATTGGCAGTCAGCAAAGTGAAAATTTCAGGCAGTCCTCGACCGTTCTAAAAATGTCCCATTGTTATGGGAACGTTCTATGAGTTGCTAATGGCCTATGTATGATAAGCACAAGAGTTTACGACACTCGACTATAAACGCGAAACAGTTTTGTTTTCCTAAGAGTCCAAGTACCCAAGAACTACCCTAACTCACCAAAGGTTTAGTCCCAACGTTTTTCTAAAACCAATAGTCCAATACTACTTGCGGTGAAAACAAAGTTTGGAATGGTACCTTTATTTGGAGTGACATAACCAAAAAATATCTAATTTTAATCGCATTATCAAGTAGTAATTAATACATGTTGCGCCTATTTCAAATTGCTCATCGAGTGCCTTGAATTTGTGCCAACGCAATGAGCATTTCGGGTTGAATTGCCCTGCCTAGTACTTCAGCGCAGTCATTAACTCAAGGGCGCTTTTCAAGTTCAAAATCATTGAACATCATTATTAAAACTTAGTCCAGTACAGTCAAGTAAAATAGAGCCTATTTGTGTCTGCAAAACTTGAGTAGGCCAATAGAAACGAAATAATGGTAAAATATCTCAACCTGTTACCGGTTCGAGATACGCATATATGATTAAATCGGATAAACAAGGCATATTTCACAGGATTTGTTAAACGTGCGCAAATCGCACCATTGCTACTAACAGTGCGATTTTCTTTCTCGCGATTTCTAGAAAAGTGTTGCCCAAGCAATCTTTTTCACTGTAGCCCCCGTGGATCACTTACCCTCCTGTTATGGTTAATACATCCTAATAATGCAAATGTCGTAATTTTAACATTGACGTCACGCGCATATCAAAGGATCTCTTAGCACGCCTATAAAATCACATTTCAATCTGCTCTCAACAACTGCGGAATGACAACTTGCTTAAAAGTGTATTTTCAATCGTTATTATTCGACAAAACCAAAAAAGTCTAATCGATTCTACATACCAAGGCATGGAAAAAGTTGCACATAACCTTCGATGACTAATCCAGGTTGTAAATTGCC
This sequence comes from Trididemnum nubilum, assembly GCA_963965965.1. Taxonomy (NCBI): domain Eukaryota; kingdom Metazoa; phylum Chordata; class Ascidiacea; order Aplousobranchia; family Didemnidae; genus Trididemnum; species Trididemnum nubilum. Next base: position 30,220,767 of record OZ014486.1, read on the forward strand.
ATTTAAAACTTAAAACAAACCCGGTATTACAAAAATTAAAACCATAAAATACTTAATTTTAACATCAGCTTTTGCAAAATATACGAAGTTAAAATCAATTGTCACGTGATAATGCACGATTCAAAAAGCACTGGAAATAAAAAAACGGCTGGCGGCGAAACAATTTTTGCTTGCTATATTTTGAGATGCCGAGGGAATTGTTCTTTCATGTTTTGATTGCAACAAAAAGCATAGAATGTAACGCAATGGCAATCAAATAACAAAACGATACGACTAAAAAAGTGTTTGGGAAAAAGTTGGCATTTTCGATAATAATTTGTCGGTCGTTTTTCTTTCAAGAGATACACCAGAGTTTTCTGCAAGGGTTGGTAAACTTTTTTTGTTTGTTTCTTCTTTTTTATTTCTTTATTGTATTTGCATTATTGCTCACGCGTGAAGTGAGCAGTCATGTGATAAAGATGACATATAAAAGTATTAAAAGTCCTTGATTTAATTACGACGTTTTAGACGTTGCGCATTATATAATTCTTGACGGTACAAGTTTGCAAACCTTGTGAAGAAAACTCAGCTAGCACTGATTAACACTACAGCAACGAAAAAACAAAAAGCAGACGGCAACTTCCGAGCGTCCTTGCATTAGGACACATGGCGATGTGCTAAATGCGAAATAAAAACGAAACAATTATTTTCACGGAAAGGTAAAACAATAAACGAATTTGAAATAGAAATTAAACACCAAACTATTAAATCGATACGATGATATGGCAATATAAGAAACAGCTAAACTCCACGCAGGCCACAACTAACAACTCTACAGTATAAAAAAAACTCTTACCAAACAGAGTATCCAAAATTGTAAGTTCATTTCGGTCACGTTTAAGAAAAATCTGAATATTTTTTTTTGAGTCATTCAATGACCAATAAAATATACTTAGTTGGATAGTGATCAAAAGTTTGCTGGTTTGTGGTGTGATCTCCAAACTGGCAATGCGTCGTCATTTCCTTGGAAAGGGACGTAGCGCTTATTTCTCATTAGTACGTTTTGCGTTAGTGTAGTTAGAAGATAATGCCAAGTTTATACAATACGCATGATATGAGTACATGGATCACATAGCATGATCTCTTGCTTCTCCATGACCAATCTGATCGTAGAAAATAGCTAGTTTGTCGTCAAGAATCACATAAAAAGGAGACCTTTAAACTTTTAAAATTTACATTTTTGAATAACACCCCCCCAAACACACAGTCACACAGCCTCAAAATATAAATACAATATGATACAAAAACATGGTTAGGAAAGTTGATTACAACTGATGTTTTCTTCGAGAAAGATTTTTTTCAATTATTTCGATAACTTCAAGCGCGGCCTTGGGAAGTCTGGTACCAGGACCAAAAATGCAGGCTACACCAGCGTTGTAGAGAAATTCATAATCTTGTGGAGGGATTACTCCTGAAATAAATTCAATGTACAGTAAATGCGAATCCTTTCGAGGCTTTATTACAAAAAGTTGTCTCAACGAAATCCAATAACAACACAAGTTTGACAATAAACCACAAAAACCCACAACATCGCCTGTTTCGCAGCCGAAGACTAATTAGAATAAAACAAAAAAAGCAATTACATCTATAGTTATTAAGTAAACTCAACCAGGAGACATCACAGGGGCGTTTTCGGTCTTCAAGTCAATGTTACTACACATGGCGGAGGCTTCACATTGTACCTTTTGATGCTGAACGTCAAGCAGGGAGGATGTAAATACCAAGTTTTTTTTATGGTATTTGGTTTGACCCGACCGGGAATTGAACCAGAGTCTACCGTTTTCGTAGCAGGCGCTCTATCCACTCGACCACAGATCGGTTTAAAATTAAGGCTTTGAAATATTGATTTCAAGAGACTTTGTTGTGTATTTAATGAAATTCAATTATTTATGATAAATCGTCATCTGCATGTCGATAAAACGTGCAATTAGCTAGAGGGGCCATTTCCGCATCAGCGTAGCAGAGTTATGGAGCTGCGAAAAAACAGCAAAGCATCGACGAGTTCGATTCAACGGACCGAGAAGCTGAAGTCGAGAAACCTCCCCCACCAGATGGGAACGCTTAAACAACTTGAACGTCGCAAAAACGCAAAATGATCTTGCCAGATATTATGGTAAACTTTGCTGTAAAATATGAAGCCAGTTAAAGCCAACTTGCTTTTACTATCTATTTACATCATATTTCCCAAATCATTTCAAAAAACACAGTTAAAATGTCTTACCTATGATGATGTATTTTTTACCCTGTTCGAGTAGTTATTGAGCTTGCCTAAGGCGAACTAGTTTCGGTTTGGATCTTTTGAAATCAAGCAAAGAATAACTATTTATTACACAATCCGCAATTATAACATCATGTTGTCTTTTAATCTTTTAAATCAAATTAGACTCACTGTCTAGGTCATGGTTCAGAGGTAATAACAGTACTTAATTTTCAATCATTTTTTAATTTTATCTCACAAATGTCTGTAATTTCAGGTATTTGTTTGCAAAAAATATGTCGTTAACTACTAAAAGTAGCTATACCACGAATTCTTCAAATTCACTTCACCACATCTAAGAATCAGGGTTGAGAAGCATTTCGATTGGACATTAAAATTTGAAGTGTGATGACGTCAGAAATACTTCAAGAAAACTATCATGTAGGTGTTGTTTAATCTTGATAAATCTAGCAATTACGGCAATAAATTCGATGGGATAATTAAAACAAAACATATGGGATGGGCTCTGTGTTTACGCTAATGCATAAACTAACTGTGGTTTGATAAGGCGTTTAGTAAACAGTATAGCCACATGAGAAGACACTAACACAAATTGTTGTTCTGCAAAGCTAAAGTGATGCAAAACTAACCAAGCACTCTTTCGTCAAAGTTATCATAGAGCCATCAATCAAAACGATAAAGTATCTTCTGGTTCTTTAACAACGTAAACCTATGCCAAAGGACATCGTAATCAACAAAACTACTATAATTAACTAATAGTCAAATTGTGACAAACGCTAGTAAAGCAATGGCGGTAGCCTAGGGGTTAGGTGGCGAACACCTAACTAGCTCTTATTTCAAACATGCAGTGACATATTCCGTTAGGGAATGGACATGTCATTCCAAAAAAAAATGTGTTCTATGTAACTTCGGAATCGGCCTTTTTCGCATTCCCTATTTTCTTTTTATAGATTCCTAATCGATTGTTAACGTAGCGTTCGTAGTTTAGTTTGAGGAGCGATTTACCATTTCGGTTCTGCAGAAGGTAATCAGTTGTTTGCAAAACAGCAAAGAAACAAAACTCGGCCTAGCGGGCAATGAACTAGGACTGGTAAAAAGGCTTGCAATTATTGTAATTACATTTTATTCACCAAGTTGGCCAGAAACAGTGAAGGGACCTTTCGGTCTTCGAGTCAAGCTGCCACCTGCCTACCACACAGGGCGTAGGCTTCACACTGTCCCTTTAATTGCTGAACGTCAAGCTCTGAATACCAATTTTTAAATCTTTGGTTTGACCCAACCATAAGCAAAAAGAGTGAAAAGCTTTGGTGTGATTAGACTTACGCAAATTGCTTGGTTCATTTCTATGAATTAAAGAGTAAGTGTGAAAAAGAAGGTTCTTATATTTTCGTCGACAATTGTGACCATATCATGACATAACTGAGTTGAGTGATAAAAGCATCGCAAAATTCTGTTTGGACGAAACGAAAAGCCTCAGTTCGAACCATATCCTAACATTATTGCTCAGCACAAAGCGTGACCTTGTTTGTGGAATTTCACATAATACATCAAATTCTTCAGCAAGCGTTAAGACTAGATAAACGTAGCACAATGCTACTCGTTTAAGAAACTTAATCGAAAACAAACTTCAGTTGTGTCTTAAATTAAGCTTGTTTCTACACATTTGCATAACGCTAATAGTGAAATTTATCTCCGTTACTCAACATCTTTTTTAAATTACTTATTGAACGAGGGCGGCGCTCTGCTAAACAATAAGTAGTAAGGGTGAAGCAGACTCGAGGGCTTTTAAATTTAACTGGGTAAGTTTCAAAGTCAGATATACGCGTCATTATGCTTTGTTTATCAAAAAAAAAAAAAACAGTACACGTCACAATTAAAAATAAAAAAATCCCTACAGGCTGTTTCACCGAATTCGGGACCACCAAGGACAAATGAAAAAAGTAAGAGAGCGAAAGGCGGGAACCGATAAATACAAACAAAAATTTAAATTTGAAAGATCGTTCTACATTCCGTTACCGGAGCAGTGGTCGGCTCAGAGGCAGCCCGTAAGAATACTCGGCCAGGCTAGTTCCTGTCATCGAGCACTTTTTTTTTGAATCGTATGAATTCAAACCCGACTTTGCTTTTCGTTTACGTTGTATCAAACGGGGCTGCCACAGAAACAGCAAAATTTAACTCCAGGACTTAAAATTAAAATTTAAGGCTATTTTTATAGAACTTAAACGTAATTTTAACTGAAAAGTTTGACGTCCTTCGTGGTCGACTCCTGGGAAATCATAACGACTTCTACTTCCACAGTGCAAGCCCTTAAGGTTTGTCCAGTTCGGCCAAGAGTCTTGTCCAGCTGGGGAATAACTTTGTTAGAGAAGCTGAGGGCTGCCGATGAGAGCTAAAAGCTCGAAACAGCGCTGTCCAGCTCTGTGTAATTTTAACTATTACTTTTTCATGTACTTACTTTTTCGTACTTAATATTAAAGAAAAATTTTGAAGTAAAGCATTTGCAATACTAGTTACTAAGCATTAACAGTCAAAGAGTATCGCATTCCAATACACTACTGTCCATTAAGTTCCGGTGAAGCACGGGAAAACCTTTCAGATGTTTTTCAGAAATTCGAAACAAAATTCAAACTTTCCAGTACAGCAAAAAATCCAGGACCTTTCCAGAATGTGACAATCCTGTTAGAAGTTTCCGTCCGATGATTCAGCAAGGGTGAAACAGGTTATTAAGAGTTTTAAAATTTGACTAGAATAAATGTTAAACGACTAATTAAATCATTACCGAAAAACCGATTTGACCAGCAGCAATTTGTTGGATCAGGCCGTCAACATTTTTACTGAAAGCATCATAAGTTGGTCGTGATTACAAAGAGGTACCAATTCACAGGGTTGGGTCAAAAGTAGATGTACAGTAATCACAATGCAAATCTTTTAAATCTCTTTTTACGTTCTAAGCAGCACATTCCAAAACACTTCTGATAACTTGCTAAGTACCAGGAACTAAAATATAACTTGAAATGAAATATATACCATCAATAAAAAAAAATCGTGAAGCACTTTTGAGCGATAGACGTATATCTACCTACGCCACCCTGTATTAAACTCTGTTGAGGTATGGACAAACAATTTCAGTCAAGATGATACATTAAACAGGTATTTCTTGATTGGAGATGACGCGTACAAATTCGCGTCAGGTTCGTAATCACAGTGTGATGAGTTCGTTTATTCTCCCAGACGGACGTTACTATTTTTTTAGAAAAGTAAAGGCAACAGCACTACAATTTAACACTACCAAAAAGTTTCTTAACTACACCATTGCGACTAGCTACAACGTGTGTTTCGCTAAACGAAAAAAGCACTTTTCACAAATGGCGTTGCTTACCTCCTGGGTCAGTAGCCTAGAGGGTAGGGCAAAACCATCGCTTTTACGACGACCCTGATCGCACGATCTGGTTTCAACCCGCACTCTGGTCACGTTGTTACGTCCGTGGATAAGACGCTTCACGATGATTATCTCTGCTCGTTGGCTTCAAACAACCTGCAAATTTAAGTGGGAAGAAGTCAAAACGCCAATCGCAAAACTGGGAATGCGGTCGACGCCAAACCGGGTGAGAACGATTCGTCCAAACTAAAAGCGCCACCGTCGCTTTCTCGTGAGTAGTGAATAAATATGAATTAATGAATGAATTACCTCCAGTGATGACAATGATATCATCACGACCAAGTTTTCGGAGTTCTTCAATTAATTCGGGAACGAGTGTTTTGTGACCAGCAGCCAATGAACTCACACCTACACAGTGAACATCGGCGTCGATGGCTTGTTGTGCGACCTCGGATGGAGTCTACAATAAGTCTAATGATGATCGTTGCTGCTTTGAGAATATGAAGACTCAGGCTATGTTACTTGCATCATTTTGTTCATTAAATTTCTGTTTGCTCAATCACAAAAATTACAACAATAAAGCAACGAAAATACAAAAAAGACCAGTGGAATAAGCGATTAAGCAAAAAACAAAAAAACTTAAAAAACAACATTGATCAAATGCACTAGCCGCATTGAGTCGAAAGTAGACCTCTGGAAAAGTCGTTTCCTAAGTAGCTAAAATGTTCCAAAATAAGTTAATTAAAAAATCGTTTACGGACTTAATTCTTGATTACTCACCACCATGAATCTAACATAATGTCAAAAACAATAACAAGCCACAGGCTATATCAACGATAGAACTTTTCCAATAACTGATTCTTATTATTCGCATTTAAAAAATAATAGTCATCTGTCTGAAAAGTCATCAAAACTGTGTCAACATAGGAATAATGATTCATTATTTAATATTTGCGAAAAAACCATAAAATCTTTCAAAAACTACAAGCTAATCTCCTAACCCAAATTACAAAGTTTTTAACAGTACTTGGAAGTTAGTACCTTTGGGAGGTGTAGAGACTAGAGACCCGCTTGCACTAATTTTCCGTCACTTGCAATTGTGGACTATTCATTAGACTAATTAGCCTTTAAACTAACCTAGTCAAATTAAATCAATAGCTTGAGTACGACATCCAAAGGTAAAAAACGCAAGCTTTTTTGTTTTTTGGACGCGGTAATTACTTTTGTGCTTCCAGGTAGTAGTACAAAATAAAGGAAGAAAATCGAAGACGTTTTCTACAGCTTTGAAACAAGCCTCGTTAATTGCTACTAGCTAGTGAGGATTTTTTTTTCTAAAATTCAGCTCTTTAGCTCCGTTAAGCGACAAGGTGTAAAATTAGATTAACCTGAAAGAGGGGGCCAACATCAACATCAAAACCAAGGTCCGCAAATCCAGTAGCGATGACTTTTGCTCCACGATCGTGACCATCTTGGCCCATTTTGGCCACTAAGATTCGCGGCCGCCGGCCGTCAGTTTCCTGGAAAGCTTCAGCTCTCTGACATGCTTCACTAATTTCATCATTATCACCATATTCGTTCCTGCGGCATAAAATTTGTTAGAGGATATAATAGTTTTCAACCTAAATGCTACTTGCAACTTATCATAGCTAACTTGATTAGATTACCACCTTTTACTAGAGACAATCACCATTTTTTACATACGTGTATTGTACACTTTCTGTAACCATTTATTCGTTTCCGGTTGCTGGTTAGTCCGTTTCACTTTTTCGAGAAGAAACCAAAAAAAAACGTGGCGCGACGTAGACATGCAAAACGAACATACGTATGTTTTATTAACCACATTTCACACGGGTAAGGGAGCGATATTTTCATAAACCTCTTTAGAAAAAAGCTTTTTACTTCAAACCAACCTGATTTTCGAACAAATTTATTCATAAATAACTCCTGAAAATTTAAAGCTTTTACGGGAAGAGAAAGTTTTCCACTTTCGAAGTTTGCTAAAGTCACTTTCAGAAAACCAGAGCATCTTTTGGATCATTTTTAACTTAAATGATGTCATAAGACGTTGTTGTAACATAACCGTTTTAGCTTAGGTATTTTCTGATTAAGTTTCAAAAACAAACCTATGCGCAAAATTGGAACCATCACTATGATGACGCAATCAACTCAAAACCAATTTTTGTAAAACGTTTTGTTAAATCAACAAACCTGCATGTCAGATTTGGTGATCCCATGACTTCCGGTTTAAGAGTTAGATAGAGAGGGATTTTTGCATTCCCTCCCATGTAAAATGCGATGGTGAAATAAAATAACCCGTGTATAATAGGCTATCTCTGATCGTGCATCATGAATAAGTTTTAGCAATTTGAAAACGAGGCTATAGAGGCAGAATATAAGCATATAAAAAGCTCTACCACAAGTGATAATAATTCCACATAGCTTAACCCTAAACGATGAAATAACAAAGCATGCCAAACTAAAAAGACCATAAAAGTCGCAGAGATATTAATTTTAAGGTGTTACTTTTTAGATATCATACCACAACAGAATAGTTTGTTTTGGAGGTATAACCTTAAGCAACCCATTTATTAATGGAGTCGAAATTTAGAGAGCCTGCATAATAAACACTCTGAAAGCAAAACAAACAATACCGTAACACAAAACGCCACCTAATTTACAGATTTCTCAGACAATTGCTTTTCTGATAGAAACATCCCATGCAAAGTGTTAACTTGAGCAAGGCAAAGTCTTTTCCAGGATGAATTTGACAAATACGTCGCGTCATTACACTATTCGTGCCAATGTGGACAAGACAATCAACTGAAACGTCTACCTGTAAGCTCCGCTAACAAGTCTGTCGTCAGCTCGGTGTCTTCCAAATACGTTTTCCATTGCAGTTGATATCTCTTCAACAGTGCACCGCAAGCGAGAACACCGCACTGCGTGCTCCAAAACATTTCCGTTACCTCTGTAAAAAACAAAAAGACATTAAATAAGATTACACAAAACGTTTGCACCGAAAAGCAGTGAAATTGAAGAACTAGAAACAAAGCATGCAAGTCTGTCCAAACAGTAACGAAACTAGTTTCACAAATTTTTACATGGCAACACTGCAGGGAATTGCTCTTGAATAGTAACCTTTCAACTACTCCCAGAAGTTCATTTCACGCAGCAAGTCTTCCTTTCTCATGAAGTAAATGAAAGTATCGCTGCAAACCCACGTTGTTATGCACGTTACAAAAATCAAACACCTTTTTCATCTTTTTGAAGTTCAACCAAAAGACAGCAGACAGGATAATTGCAGTATTATTGAACGCATTGAACTTGACCCAAATTTTTTTATAACAACTATCTTCAGAGATGAATCTTGGATTTTTGAGGACGATCCAAAAACAAAAAGACCTAACTTGGAGTGGAACACAGCAAATTCGCCAAGGTCAGAAAAAGCAAAAATAAAGGAAATCAAAAATCAAGTGCATGCTTATTGGCTTTATGGACAATACAAAAATCATCCTCAAACCACAAAGAATTTGTTCTTCCGGGACAACAATAAATCGACATTTCTACCGGGCGGTTCTTCGAAGGCTCAGGAAATGTGTTGCTCGTGTGAGGCCAAAAATCAAACAGAAATGGATGTTGCACCACGACAATGCGCCTTGTCATACGCTTTGTCAATCACAGAATTTTTTGCAACTAAGTCCATTCCTGTAGTCTCTCAGCTTCCATACTCCCTGGATAGTCCCTGTGACTTCTTTCCGTTTCCATGTTTGAAAGGTAGTCAGTTTGGACCATTGAGCAACATTCAAAAAACTGTAACCGACTTTCCTAAAGAGCATTCCGGTTTCAGGGTTTCAACACTGTTATGAAGAGAGAAACATTTCCGACGCTGTGTGGCTTCCAAAGAGACTACTTTGAGGGAAATAAACTTAACGTGTAATTTAATCATGAATAAAAGCGCTGCGAAAAAAGTCTCATTACTTTTTGGACAGACATTAAAATTTCGAAAAAACAAAAAAAATCCAATACGGTATCACGCATCATGCAAAAATAATTAAACAAAATAAAAGGCCATACAATATGCCGGAATTAAAGTGTATTGTTGTACTACAGATTCAGTTAAGGGGGTTCCAGACAAGACCACTTGGAACATTGTTTCACAAAATGAATAATGATTTAATGAAAACAAATGGTTTTGAGCCATCGCGACGCGTTTCGTCCTTACTCAAGGAACTCATCAGGAGCCAAAGGCCAGTTTTGTGTTATTAGCCAAAGAAAGATCGTAATTGAAATAGGCCCCCCTTTTTATTATAATACTGTACTGGGAGACATATAGTAACGGTAAAATAAAACAAGGGAGGAGGGGCTATTCTAATTATGATTTTCTTTAGCTAATAAAATTGGCCTTGGTCACCTGATGAGGACGCGTCGTGACGGCTCAATCCATTCATTGTCATTAAATCATTATTCATTTTGTGAAGCAGAGTTCCCAGTGTTCTTGTTCTAAACCCCCTTTACTGAATTTGATTTACGTTCACGAAATGGTTTGAGCACTCTCGGTTTGGGAATCTCTTGAAGTCATATGACCCTTGTCTTAGCCTCTCTAAAAATTTGTTGAGCACATAAATATGTACTTTACAAACGTTTTGTACCTTGTAAATATGTAAGCAGAAGTGAACGGCAAAATTAAACACAGGGTTGCCACAGAAATTGCAAAATCAAATTCCAGGACTTTCCAGGACTTTTTTAGGTCATTTTCCAGGACTTTTCCAGGACTGTTTAAGATTTTTTTTTCAGGACTTAAAATTTAATTTTGACTATTACTCTCATGCACCTACTCTTTTGTACTTGTGATTGACAAAAAATTTTGATGTAACGCATTTGCATTCCTAGTACTGACCACTATCCAGGTGCAAAGCCAAAAAATTGCAACGAAAGGGTTGTGGTTTTTGGTGTGCGGGCAACCCCCAGCCACCGTAAGCCATAGGGGGTCTGGGGGCAACGCCCCAAGCATTCCAAAATTTTGCAATTTTTTTTCAATAATAACTTAATTTTAGACCTAGTTTAGTAAAAATTATTGCTTTTAAAACGTGGCATAGAAATTAACACTGCAAAAACATGATTAAACTGGTTGCATAAATGGGCTACATGATGTGGGTGAAAGATAGAGCTTGATCGAGTAGGGGCAGCCCCCAGTCGCCGTAAGCCATTGGGGGTCTGGGGGCAACGCCCACAGCATTCCAAAATTTTGCAATTTTTTTTCAATAATAACTTAATTTTAGACCAAGTTTAGTAAAAATTATTGCTTTTAAAACATGGCATAGAAATTAGCACTGCAAAAACATGATTAAACTGGTTGCATGAATGGGCTACAGGATGTGGGTGAAAAATAGAGCTCGATCGATATGACTTGTTAGGCCGATACCAATATATAACTCTTAAACTACCAAATTTTGTCTATATTTTTCACTTGACTTTACACGAAAAGCTTCAGTAGTCCTCCTCCAAAGAAAGATTATTGCAAACACAAGTCATACTAAGCAAATCAACACAAGAACACTTGTGCTTGCTCTAAAAAAATATACTGTTTAAGGTAATTGCGCTAAGCCGATATTTTATCAGCGGTAGATAGCCGATACGATATTCCGGCTTGGCACTGATATCGGGCAAAATATATCAGCCGAGCGATAGATATATCAGTCGAGCTCTAGCGATGGGTAATAGTAAAACTTCAGTCCTAGCTTTATTTTCATGCAGTGAACTATAAAATTTTATTGTTTGAAAAACACAGAGCTTATTTGAACGCCAGGGTGCAAACAAAAAAACTCTACCAAAGCCCTAACCCCAACCTTAAACTAAACCCAAACTGTAATCCTAGCTCTAACCCTAACGTTAATCCTAACCCAAACTCAAAATATAAACTTCAACTAACGTTAATAATTTACAAAATAAGAGTATTTGAGCAAATAAGCACCCACTTTTGCTCTCTTATTCTCTAAAAGCAGAGCTCATTTTGCATGCTAGAGTGCAAATAGGCACCTCCTTTGAAAAAACTCCCAATTATTAAGTATTCCAAATCGTCTGTATTTTATAATGCTAGATAAACATATAATTTGGGAGGAAAGGCTAATGAAACGAGATTTGAGAGAGTTGGTTGGTAATTAACAGAATTAAATACTGAATAGACCCCTTATAATTGTCTTACAAAGCCTACGTTAAGCATTTTGCATCAAGCGATCGAATTAATTGATTATTTTTAGCCATTTTTAGTTAGTTAGTTGTGACTGGTTTCTTGTTGACCAATACTAGCCGTTCCCAAAATCATGTTCCAAAAGTGACTTTAAATTACTTTACTATCCATACTACTGCAAAAAACTGCCTCAGAATTATAGTGCGATAAACGTTGTATTTTTCTTATTGCACGTTTTGGTCTGTGGGCCAATGGAGAGCAATAGCCCGCTATGCTACTGCTACTACAGTATCGCATTGCAATAAATTAATGCCCATGAATTCACTCTTCCTAATAATATTCAATAGTTTATACATAATGTATTGCAAAGTGCAAATTTTGGCTAATTGGAGGAAGTGCTTATTTGCACTCTAGTAAGAATGCTTAAAATGAACAGTAAGAACTAGTAAGAACTGCTTAAAACCAATAAGAAAGCAAAAAGCAGAGGATTGGGCTCATATTACTGTTAGGCTAGATCTAGGGTTGCAGTTTGAGTTAGATTTAGAGTTGAGGTAGGGCTAGGATTGCAATTTTTTGTTTGTGCACCCGCATACAAATAAGCTCTGTCTTTTTATAATACAATAAAGCTTTTCAAACCAACTTCACAATGCAAATTATTTCAACAATAAATAGCTTTGTACAATTACAAGGTACCAGTTATAACAAAAAAAAACAACTTCACATTCTGTCCTGGAAAATCACGGGAAAACTCTATAAACATTTTCCAGGACTTTCCAGGACTTACAAACAAAATTCAAGGACTTTCAAGGACTTTCCAGGACAGCAAAAAAAATCCAGGACTTTTCCAGGATGTGGCAACCCTGTAAACAGATGGTGTCAATGTAAACTTGTTACTGTATGAGATGGACGTGTTTTCGACAGTATCAGGCAGACAGCAGTCCCCACCACAAACACAAATCAGCAATTTCTTAGCGAAAATCACTTTTCATAAAAAAATTAAGCACAGTGCAAGTCTCGCTTCACGGTTGTTGAACGTACAGTGCTAAAAAGTTAAGTTATCTTGCATATCCGCTTATCATTATCATTGGCATGTCCTCTACTTTTTGTGCAGTGCTGTTTTCTTACTGCTGCTTTTGCTTTTATTTTAAGTTATTTATGACGTAATGTCTCTCAAGGATTATGCCTGCTTCAACAAGTCACTACATAAACATTAATTCAATTAGAAAACGGATCATAAATACCGTAAATATAAACGGTAGCATACAAGTTTCAATCCCAACATAAAACTGCTCAGAGATAAACATCATCAAATATAATTAAAACCAACATCGCAACAAAGCAAATTTACGTTTGTGCAAGTGCACTTTTTTAATTTATTTTTTAATCCGTGTTTCGTATTTGAAAAAACCCAAAAGTGGACTTGTAAAAAAGTGACTAACGAAATGAATATCAAAAAAATAAGCAATATCACAATCAGCGATGCTTGCAACACAGTCCTAGATCTTTTCTGTTGTACTGTCTATCTCGAATCCATTTTGTTGCTGGATTTGGCATTGAGTAAAAAACAACAAAAATAACGACTAAAAAAATTCGCAAAAAATTACAAGATGAATAATTTACAAAACACAAAACAGTCTATTTTATTTGCAAAAGGAATAAAAATTAAACTTATAGTTACGTAAATGACATTAGAGACGCACAGTAGCGTAGCCAGTGGGGGGGGGGGGGCGGGATGCTACAGTCGCTCCGTTGGCATGCAGAATATGAAAAACAGCTCTTTTTTAGCACTTTTGAGACTGTTTTCTGCACTTGAATCGAAAATAGCCCCACCATTGGCATTTGGTATGCAGAATATGTTAATATGTTCTTTCTTTTCGGAGTTCAAGAAAATTCGGACACAAAAGCCGTCCCAGTATCAGGTGAAGACCTCTTTTTTTGGTCTTCACTTGAATTCGGACACAAAAACCGTTTCAAGTGCAGAGGAAGACCTTTTTGCGCCTGCACACGCGTGTCATTTGTAACAATTTTAAATGCTAAAGTTATGATTATTTGCTGTGCTTTAACGTAGTCGTGACTGCTTTTACTAGTTTCGCCGCATTTTTGGTTTGGAATGTTCAAAATAATTCTTTTCCAGAATGTTCTACGATCTTTTACAGTCGCGGGGTTACTTGTTTATTTACGACTTTTCATTGTTATAGTTCGACTTGAGGTTTGTGACGTCATAATTATGTTGCAGTTAGTTCTCGTAAGCTCCTATACTTTTCGATTGTGACATACTAACAATTTTTCTGGAATATTTGAGAGCTTTTGCGTTAGTATAAATAGGCGAGTTTTCTGTTCCATTCGTTCTAATAATTTTAGGATTCTAACTGTTACTGTTCTAGATACTAGTTTTGTAGGCAGTTCAGTCGAGATCGTGTATCTGTGATTGGCTTGTGTAGCCGTAGTGTGCGATCTGAATTAAGTTTTAGTGGAGCAATTTTGCTCGGAGAGATTTTGTTTTGTTTTCAATCTTAAATAAATAGTTGTTCAATTTAAGATGGGTGTGCTGCTTTCTGCAATTCAGGAAGCTTACGAACTATCAACTGCCATTTTCGATTCGTCAATTATCATCTTAGTCGTTCTCTGGTTTAAGTCGACGTGGACTATTCTGGAGATTAAAGGTTGAACCCTATAGTCAAAAATCAATATCGCGACAATGCAAAACTAATTTTAAACTTAAGTTAGGCCACAGCGAAATTTTCAGAAAATAAGTAAGTCGGATAGGTTACAAAATAGCCGATCTGGTTTTAAACGTGACCGGAAAGATACTTCGAAAAGCTTTCGGAATTTCATTAGTAATCGATACCGGCATTGGGATAAGCTTTTTCGTTTAAAAAATACACTTACGTCTTTTCGTTTTCACGGTATTGTCGTTCAATGTTACGCAAGTTTCCTCTTTACTAGTAGTAAGCGATAGCCGTGTGGACGATACCGCGATAGTACTGCTGCTAGCCCATGAACCTCATAAATCATTATCAAAATCCTATTAATACGAGGCCCGCTAATGAAAATGTCGCATATGTACCTATCATCAGGAATCGAGCAACAACCAATATCCGAGGAGTCAATACTTTCGCAAAATCAAAATAAATCATACTGGCAGCATTGAAAAATACACCGACTAGAGATGTTAGACGCGCAGTGTCATAAATTAGAGCAGTTTTGCAGTGCAGCACAGTGTGAACTCTGATGAAACCAGTAAGGATTACGTTACGAATAAGTTTTCAGCTCAGTCGTTAAATTCCATTCCCAGTGAAGCAAGCTTAGAGCCTAGGTCTTTTAAGTACCATACCATGGTAAACAGGTAGATTTATATATCTTCAAACCGTAGGCCTACCGTGCATATCTACCGATACCAGTACGGCCGCCAGTAAGCTGAACTGAATAACTCTGTACCAGTGGGAATACCGGTGCCTAGGCTATTACGACAATATGGTAGCGAACTGGTCTAATGGTACCAGAAAAAAAAAATTCTGGTGGAATTTAAAAATGGTATGTAATATTGTATTGGTAGCCTACACTGCTAAATTGCTGCTAGGATGAGGATTATGGTTGGCTATGATAATACAGAGTAGGTACTGGCTGACTAGTGGGCCCTACGCATAGCCAGTACAGGTAGCCTATCGGTACCACCTACCATTTTGTAGGCTTAATGGTAGCCAATCAGAAAAAAAAAACTTTGTCAGTAAAAACGCAGATCAGATAGCTGAGGTGATCGGATGAACACTAGTTTAATAGAAAAAAAATCAAAACTAAGTAAATTGACTCTCATTAACAAACTTGCCAAGTCTGACGTGTGGAAGATATTGATGTTGTAGCTGAAAGAAGCTAAGGAGACAGTATCGGTAAATCACTAAAATTTATTGCAAATAGTGCCAAAAAGCATTTAGGTATGTATCCCATGCTACTGCGGCCATACGTTTGAGCGACCACGCTAGAAAATGCAAAGACCAAGTTGGCAATAACTAAAACTTGAAATTGTTTTTCCAGAAAAAAACAGTTCCTGTGCAAGAAAAGGAAGAAGTCTTGAAAAGTGCCTATAAAGTTATTGTAAAAGAATTAAGACCTTTTACAGCACTAGGTGGAGAGGCATCAAATCTTTCCCTCAAACGCTTATGCATAACTCTTTGCTTACCAGAAACCTCATATGAGGATGCAATAAAACTGTCCTGAAAACCCGGAAACTTCATATGAGGTTTTATGGTTTAGACTAAATATTTCGATAAGGAAAGGTAGCAACTTCGTAAAATTATGAGTTTAAGCACTTGAATAGTTGTGAAAACTGATTGCAGCAAGCGAATTGAAAAAATTTGGCTTGAAAGGTTAAATTTAGGCTATTGAAACCTGAGAAAAAAAATGCACTTTTTGGACGCATAAAAATAGCTTTTTCTTTTTAAATCTGTGTTTTTAGCTTCAATTTTAGTTGGCAATAGCTTTTTCAGGTGTCACAGAAAGTATGTTGTGCTACAAGGAAGAAAAAAGTCAACAAACTAAAAGTTCTTCCCACAACAAACCATGCCACTAGAATCACACCAGGAGCTCAGTTTCTGCAAAATTGCTCTGGCAATACAAAAAGAAAACATGAACTGAGAGTTGCTGTTGTGAGCTCTGCCAATAATCAAGTTCCGCAAGATAAGTCAGGAAAAAAGCCAAAATTTGCTATAAAAATTAATTTTACTTTGAAGAATGTAATGTTGGTCTTTGTGCAGTGCCCTGCTTTAAAAAGTATCATACACAACTCAATATTAAAAAGACTGAGCAATGCTAAAATGCTTTATTCTCAAAATCCGGTCACTCTTTTCTTTGGGTAATTTTTGAAAATTTTGCTGTTCTTTTATTGCTGTTACTCTTTAGTGTGACTGGTTATAGTTAAATTTGTAATTTTTTTTGAATAATATGGTGTCTTGATAGTTTGCTATGCAAATATGATAGTTGTAAGGCATGTCATTTTTGTGTGATTATTTTTTTCAAGTATACTAATTTTAGCTACTTCTGGAGAGGAAAATTTTTTAAGAAAGTGTTTGTTGTTTTTATGTCAATTGTTGGTAAAGTTTTAATTTTTCAATAACTAGTACATGCTTATCACAAAGTACATAAAATTTCCAAAATTTTGATATGCTGGAAAAGTTGGTAGGCCATTATTTTTATTAGATGTTGCTGCAAACTTGATCTAGTTTTGTTAAAAATGCTGGTTTCTGGAAACAGTTTTGCCTAGACCGGTCTGGTAAGCAAAGAGTTAGAGCTATGTATGGTAGTGTCAAAGTAAATGATGTTTTGCCATACAGATATACCATTTCATCTGCTGTCAAAGCAAAGAAAGATACAAACAAACTGTTCGCTGCCATCAAACAGACTTTTTATATCAATGGTTGAATTAGCATCACTTCTGACATGGACGGACAAATATTAAAAGCTAGATACACCCAGGGACTGCATCTCATACCTTTGTGCAGTGTCGTGATTTTGTGGTGATGAGTGTGGCTGAATGGTGGAGATAGGTGAAGGATAAGTAGCTATGCTGACTGTGCTTTGATAATTCTCCTACTACAAAAAAGTGCAAAACCAACAAAAAATGTCATAAGTGTAAGGAGAGCATCACATTCTGTTGCATAGAGCAGAAATCAAACTCTTCTGGTACATCTCTAGTAAGAAGTAATATCATTGATACTTACATGAACGCAGTACTATTCTCCCACTTCTAAAAACTAATATTTTCAGTTTAGAAGCACCCATCAATTTTTATCATTGCAATTTTTATTTCCAAATTTGGTAATTGCAGATTTATATGATTGCATGTTTAGAATTTCAATGATTTTAAAATTGATGCTAATTTTTGTTTCCAAATTTTAATTGCAGTTTTACATCATTGCATGTTTAAATATGTGTTATTCTTTTCGCCTGATGACACCCTTGAGCAAGGTCAAAACGTGTGGCGATAGCTCAATCGCACTGTATTTTATAATAATAATAAATTGTATAGATGAATAACTTATGCTTCTAAATGCTAGCCGTGAAGATGGCCTAAGTTACTGGCCGAAACACGAAAATCTATAGTTTTAGGTTGGAAATCATTGAATGAAATTTTAATGTTATAATAATGTTTTGCAGATCATGATAGTGAAAAATGCTAAATATTTGGGAGTTACTTTTGACGAATCTCTTTCTTTTGATTGTCATATCAAAAACTTGATGAAAAAGTTATCGCGATCAGATGGAATTCTAGCAAAGGTAAAACCGTTTCTAAACATTAAGGTTGTATTAAATTTAAATTATGCTATTTTCCACTGTTTAAGTACTTGGAGCTCAACTTTTAAAACTTAAAAAAAAATTAAGTACTTTACAAAATAAAGCTGTCAAAATTGTTGGAGGAGGTAAATACTATGATCGAGCAACACAATTTTATGCAAAATCGCATATTCTTAAATTGGTTGATATGGTCTTTCTTGAAAAAGCAGTATTTGTGTTTACATTTAAAATGAAATTGCTACCAGATCAATTATTTTAGTAACTACCTTACTGAAGCGAGTCTGATATATGAAAAGTTTACAAAAGCATTGTATCAAAGCAATTATTTTATTTCTCTTTTGAGTACTTCAATAGGTCAAAGATCTATAAAATATCAAGGACCTCTGATTTGGAACACATTGGATGCCGATTTAAAAACATGCACAACATTGCAATCTTTCAAAGCAAGACTTAAAAGCTTACTCTTGCAAAAACATGATCAAGAACCATAAACTTACGTGAAACTTATATATTTAATATAACCACTATAGTTTTTAGTTATTTTTTTAATTTTTTTTAAACAATATGAGATTCCTGCTTCTCCCCTTCTCCTTCTTTCTTCCTTTTCCTCTCTGCTGCTATTGTTTGTTTGTTTGTTAGTGTGTTCACAAAAAAAAAAAGTTAGGTATTACTAAACGAAAAGTAAAGCTTGAATAACAATAGGTGGCTGCATACACGAAGACAAAATCAATCCTTTTCACAGTCTCTTTGCGCCTGTTTTGCTATAATTTTTACCTTGCACTGATTTATGCTGAATGTGTTTAATTTATTTTCATTTTGCATTACTTTGTGGGTTTGTGCTGTTTATCTATAACAGTAACAGGTAACAAAATAAATTTCATTTCAGTTCAATTCATAGAGCTGGGACCCACTGTGTAAAGCCAACTGGGACTCGGTAAATAGCCCTGATGGTATGCAATTTGGCTTCGGTATACTTTGCTATTTGGATGGGGGAGATATTTTGAGCGAAACAGCTGGAAATTTTCAGTACTGTAATTATTTCAACTTGGAATCACATACCACAGGTCAGAGGTTTAGGTCTGCTGCTTGCCTCAGTGGTACTGCGAGCCTAGCCAAAGCGTCCTAGCATAGATATATTAACTCAATATTGTAAACTAGGCTTGTTCAAAACCGATGCTAGCAACTAGTTTTTGTCAATTTTTGCTTTTTTATGTTGATACAGATCAGAACTTAAAACTTTGAGTTAGGCTACCGAACTTCAGCATGATTTTCAGTGTTTTCAGGTGGTGTTTTTAACTTTGTGGAAGTTTAAGCTGGGAAAAGAAATGCAAGAGTTTCCAAAAACTTTTTTCCGGAAGATGGTGCTTTTGTTGAATATTTTTGCAACCCCAGTCCCAAAATTAGAACAAAAAATATCAAAAATTATATTTCGATTTTAGCTAATGTAAACTATTGGAACTGGCTAGATGTACCTTCTTCAAAATACCCGTTTAACCAGTGAACTTCTAAGAAATCAATGTGCGTCTACACAATATACATGCGTACAACATTGTTGCTGTAATTTTAGACAAATCCGCAAGTGAAAACTGAAAGCGGTAAAATTGATATGGAAACGGAAAAGTTTTGGTAAATTAATCCAGAGTAGGAAGCATGTTTGGAAGCGAGTAAACTTACAAGTGGAAGCGAAAAATTTTAAAACCGATAAGGCCAAAGCAAAGTCAAAAGCATGCACCTCAAAAGATGATGGAAGTTTTTAAAGCTTTACTTTTGTAGAATAACTCATTAAACTTAATGTTACTTCTTAGTTAGCTGAAATAGAAGGACAGCTTCAGGAAGGATTTGTTTGAAATACTACAAGAAATCTCAAAAGCAAACCAAAGATTAAAATGGTAAGCGAAAAAAAATTTTTTGCTATTGCATTATATTATTAGTAGGTATTATTGTAACTATTGTTGCTTGCATGGTTGTGGAAGTAAAGAGAAAATTTCAGATTTCAAATAATTATGCAGGCGTTCACTTGGTTTTGGCAAGGTTTTTCGTGTCAGAAAAATCAAAGCCGGAGCTTGTTAATTTTTTGTAGCTTCGGCTCCAGCTCTACAGCAAGATGTGCAGTAAGAGGCTCCAGTTCCGGCAACAATGCTTGGCTCCGTTGCCTTGGTTACTTGCGAGCTTGTTGCCCAAACAAAGATAAATGATGATGATTTTAATAAAGTGGGGCTCAAAATATTTTAATAATGTCTACTGTGTAACCAATATTCTTTCACCTTCAGCGTCACAACTCAGCATATAGTTCGTGAGAAAAAATGCGAAAATACTAATTAACAGAACAGAATTTATTTGTGCAGTCAACATTACAAAAAATACTCTAAGGGAAACAAAATTTACGATTACCAAACAGCACAAAAGTACTACGATGCGACCAAGAATTGTGAAGGGACGCAAAGTCTTCAAGTCCAACGATTTCTGAAATAAATTAGACGAGAAAAAACGCTCAAAGTTAATGATTTTTTTCCGGTTATTGGTACATATTTCGGTAATACAGTGCGTTCAGAAAGTCACTGTGCACCTTTCATTGTCTGCTTTATTTTTAGATAATCAGCGTTTTTCGTTTCTCGTATTTCGTCTTTGATATTTTTTAAATGCACTTTTCGAACGAGCAAACTTCAAACGTACACAATTTGACCTTGAAACCGAGCGTTTTAAATTTTTAAAAAAATTGTCATTTTGATATTCAATCTAATCATTGACGAAAGTCAATTTGTTGCGAAGTTAAATCCAATTTAAAATGGTTTTGTCAACGGAGGAGAGAATATTTTTGATTGAACATGTCTTTCGTGCGAATGGTGAATACACAAAAGCAGTAAAGGAAAAATTTGCCAAAAAGTTTCCCGAAAAAGCATTACCTCATCGAAATGCAGTTCGAGCGTTAGTGAACAAGTTCAGAGAAACTGGATTCGTTCATGATGCCTCCCGCTCAGGTCGACCAACGATTTTAACGGAACAAAAAGTCAATGTTATTTCGGAAGCCATGAGCCAGAGTCCAACAAAGTCAATGCGCCGTTTATCTCAACAAGTGAATGTATCCGTTGGAACTGCACATGCCGCCGTGAGGAAGGCTTTAAGCTTATATCCATATCGTGTTACTTGTCAACATGAGTTGAAAGACACAGACTTTGAAAAGCGACTCCAGTTTTGTCATTGGTTCAAGGAACATCTGAATGAGGATGAAATGCTCGACAAGACTTTTTTTTCCGATGAAGCGTGGTTTCATTTGTCTGGATATGTGAGTAGCCAAAATTCTCGAGTTTGGTCCAGTGAAAATCCGCATGAATTTGTTGAGAAGTCTCTGCATTCCTTGAAAGTTGGAGTATGGTGTGCCATGTCCAGGAGGCGTGTAATTGGTCCCATCTTTTTTACTGAAACCATAACATCAGAAAGGTACTGCAAGGAAATCCTTTCTGCTTTCATCGACCAGTTAACTGAAGAACGATCGACTGGTTATTTTCAGCAGGATGGTGCAACAGCACATACCGCGAACATTTCGCTTCATTTTTTGAATGAGATCTTCCCGAACAGAATCATCTCCAAAGGAATTTGGCCGCCAAGATCCCCAGATCTAAGTGTTTTGGACTTTTACCTGTGGGGAGCGACAAAGCAAAAGGTTTACTGAAACAAACCACAATCTTTGCAAGACCTACGTGATAACATCCTACACCAAATTGAAGCCATTACCCAAGAGGAAATTCATCGAGTGTTCGAAAACTTGAAACGTCGAATTAACGTTTGTATTCACGAACTTGGTGGGCATTTCCAGCAGTTGTTGTGACTCTATTTTTGTTATTTTTAATAAATTAAGAGACGGTCATTGTTCTTCACATAAAATTGACTATTCAAAATATTTTGTTATTGATTTTTAAAACACAGGATATCGTTCTTGTTTTAAAATTGCAGGTGCACAGTGACTTTTTGAACGCACTGTATAAATAGGAGACTTTGGGTCGTATTCTAAGAGAGGACTTGAACATCTGTTTAAGCAGTTACTTTAAGCATTTGCTTGGGATTTACTCAAGTCCTCGCTAAAATGGTATTTTAAGAGCAAACTTGGCAATAACTGCAGATTGACCGAATTTCAAGTACAGCTTAAAGTTATTCAATCAATATGTGATTTGTTTCAGCCACTTGGTTGGCCATTTTTTAACAACTATTTTGCAAAGAAAGGAAAATAAAAAAGGATTTTGTTGGCAAGGTTGTGTGGCGAGTAGCAACGTGCTCCATAGCGATTGTTAGTGGGGAAATATAATTATTATTACCAAAAAGAATTAATGCATAATTACTTGTCTCATGCAGTTTTGCAGTTTGCTTGGGTTAACTAAATGTAGCCTTATTCCTAAACAATGATAGCCTACGGATTTGCTTGGATTATTCAGGAACAAAAAGCTAGGTATACAGACTAAAGTAGTACTTTGCACCACACATATTCAGATTACTATAGTGAATATGTGAGGTGCAAAGTATGGATAAATGATCAAACATCACTGCTAATTGGTGTCATTTATCGTCCTCCTGATTCTAAGTCATTGGACGAAACGCCTATGCTAAAACTACTGCACAATGCTACTCAACATAAATCTACCTTTAAGCTTATTGTTGGCGACTTCAATTATCCTGAAATTGATTGGGCAAATTTCAGATATAACTCTAGTTGTGACAATTTTATGAACACCATATTGGATTTGTGTTTAGTTCAGCATGTACTTGAACCCACTCGTGAGAACCATATTCTTGATTAGATTTTCTCGCAATCTCCAGAAACTGTCGTCAATGTGAATCTTCTAGAGCCACTAAAGACATCTGATCACCAAGTGGTATTGTGTGAACTTAATCTTGGCTTGACTCCATATAATACACACAATCTAAAGACAAGTTATACGGAATTTTCTTTAAGTAATCTAAACTATAAAAAAGCTGACTGGTCTGCTTTCCTTTCTTTATTAGCACAGGTGGATTGGGATAACTTGTTTGTGACGGACTCTGTTGATGACTTGTGGCATGATTTTTTGAATATTTTAACCAATATTTGTAGACAGTGTGTTCCCAAAAAAATGCATCATAAAGGCAAAAAAGGTCTCTGGGAAACTAAATATGTTCGTGATTTAAGAGCTAAACGAAATAAAGCAGAGAGAAACTATCTTGCAAGCAAATCTACCACAACCAAAAGAATTTGAAATCAAACATCCAAAGATTTGAAAAAAGCTATTAAAAGTGCAGTCTTAGACTTTGAGACGTCTCTAGCAAACAACAGAGAAGTGAAGCCATTCTGGCATTACGTGAAGTCTAAGTACAAGATGAAAGCATCAGTTGGGCCTATGGTTCAAGATTGTAGTGGTTCATTAACAAAAGACGCTGAAGATTGTGCAAACACCCTGAGCAAATTCTACTCCACTGTTTTCACTCATGAAAATAAAGATGAAATTCCATTTGCTGTTCCTGCAACCACTGATGAACTAGTGGACATTACATTTACTGATGAACTTATGTTGAGAAATCTAGCTAAGATGAAAAATTTTTCATCTCCTGGTCCTGATGGTTTGCCTTACTGTGTTTTAAAGGCTGGTTCTTCAGTGCTGGTTCCAGTGTTGTGCAAACTATTTCAATTTTGTTTTGACAAGGGGACAATTCCAACGCAATGGAAACTGGCACATGTACTGCCAATCTATAAAGGAAATCGCAATGATGCAGCCAATTATCAACCAGTCAGCTTAACTTGCTGTGGCAGCAAATTGAAGGAATCTTGTGTGAGAGAACTTGTGTGGGAATTTTGGTCAGAAAGAAGCTTGATTGCATCATCCCAGTTTGGCTTCAGGCCAGCATCATCTTCTTCCCTGCAGCTGTTACAATTTCTTGATGATCTTACATTAGCACTTGATAACTGCTTTGTGGTGGATGCAATATACCTAGATTTCTCTAAAGCCTTTAATAGTGTTCCACATGAAAGGCTTATTAGTAAACTTTTTTCTGTGGGAATTAAAGGTAAAATTCACAGGTGGATCCGGGCATTCCTAACAAACAGAAATGAAGTGGTTGTGGTTGATGGAGTGTGCAGCAAGCCTGCTGATATGGTTTCTGGTGTGCCTCAAGGTAGCTGCTTAGAGCCTATTTTATTCCTGGCTTACATCAGTGACATTGATTCCTGTTTTTTAAATTCTTCTGTGCTAAAGCATGCAGACGATATTAAATGCTACAGAGCTTTTCCAAAAAATGATCATAATTCTTATCTGCTGTTACAGAATGACTTGGACTCACTGTCCCAATGGTCTAATACCTGGCAATTACATTTCAACTTGACTAAATGCACTTCAATACATTTTGGACATGGAAACAAATAACATTAATATTCAATATTAAATCAACAACTCTCTCTATCTGATGTTGAAAAGGATCTTGGTGTTTTAATCAGGTCTGACATGAAATCATCTTCCCATGTATCAGCTATTGTACAAAAAGCCGAAAAATGCTTGGCAGTTCTGAAAAGGAACATTGTGAGCACAAACAATGAAGTTTACTTAAAGCTTCACAAGCAAATTGTCAGGCCACAACTTAGAATATGCTGTGTGTACCTGGAATCCATATTTTCTAAGAGACATTGAACTTATTGAAAGGGTTCAACACCGAGCTACAAAATGTGTTGAGGGAATGCAGTCTAAAAGTTATGCTGACCGCTTAAAATTGCTTGGGATCGAGTCCCTGCAAACTTGTTGTTGTTTTTTGGATCTAATTGAAGTGTAAAAATTTTGATTAACCTTACATCTCTTGGTCCTGATCAGCTTTTTACATATGACTTGTCACGGCGAACAAGAGGTCATAATTTCAAATTGAAAAAAGTTCATTGCAGGCTTGACTGCAGAAAGCATTTTTTTGCCAATCGAGTGATTGGTTTGTGGAACAGCCTTCCTGATGAGATTGTTAATTCAACCAGCCTGTATTCATTTAAAAAAAGAGCAGCAAAGTATTTGCGTGAAAACAATGTTTCATATTTTACAGTTCAGCATTTTGCTTTGTCTTTCAAAATGTTTGTCTTGGCCGCCTAATTGACTGTAACGATAGTGACTAGTTAGTTTACTTTCCATCTCACTTAAATTGAACACAAAACATTATTGTTTTTTTTTTGTTTTTGTTTTGTAATACTAATAGCCTATGTTTTTATTCTTTTTTATTTTCCGATTTCATTTCAAGGGCTAAATTTATGAGTAAAGATAAAGTTATATGACATTATATTTGACATTCTGGACTGGTTTATTTAATTCCATATATATTGCACATTCCTTGTTTTCGCATCATTAGCATTACACCACATGTGGCAGTGGATGTGTATGTGCTGGAGTAGTGGGTAGTAGTGGAGGGGGCAATAGGGATACCTAGCTGTGTACTCTGAGTTTATGGGTGGTGGTATGTTTCACTGTAGGTGTTCATGCTTTTGATGTTAAAGCAGATATGGTTTGTGATTAAATGGCAACTGATTTTGTTTGCTTCTTCTTGTGTCAGCATTTTGTTTCAGTACATTGATTGGCCACATCTGACAAATAATAGCATTCGACTAGAATTGTAAAACTTTTGTGACCGTTTTAGCTACATCATCTTTTCACTACTCTACTAACACCTCTTTGTTAAGCTGTGCCTTAAGTTTTTCTATTAGTGACAGTTTTGTATTAATTTAATTGAATTATTTAGTTGAGTTGTATTCCCAGTGGTAGTGAAATTATAGTTTAAAGACTAAGGGTGTTAACTTGAAGTCCTGTGAATTATACCAGTGCTGCTATATCAGTATATCTAATATTGCTAAATCAGTAAATCTAATATCGCTAATTTGCTAAATCAGTGCTTGTAATATTACCATAACCGTATATCTAATATTGCTAAATTGCTCTGTCTAATGTTGCTATATCAGTGTATCTAATATTGCTGAATTTATGATGAACTGACTGTGATCAAGGATTTCATAACTGTTTAGAATATGTTCTCTAGACCTTTCATGCAAGTGATTTTTTTTATTTTTATCTGATAATATATGATTTTTTTATTTTGCTGAACCAATATTCATTAGAAAACTTTAACCCACTATGACACAGAGCTGTACTGGGTGATAGCTAGGTGCTATTTAGTTTCTTCTGCCTTGTATACTTTATCTTTCAATATGCTATATCTAACTTTTTCTTTTTTCTTTTACATGTTACTGTAATCTGTGTTATTGTATTCTTATATTACCTACACTGGAAACCTTTGAATCTGAATTTACCTACTGGTACTGTTTACAATAACGGATGATACTTGCAACCACTTTACATTATGGTAATCTGATGGTTTTACTCTTTTTGTGGAAAACTTGTTTGCTCTGCCTGGCTGTTCCATCTTACACTTGACGACTGTGCCCTTATGTCTTCAATTCATTTTACTAATCTGTTGGACATTTTGTGGTTTGTATGTGTTTCACTGTGGTGCTTTTGCACTGGATCGGCTTCTAATTATCATTATTATTATTATCAAGCAATAAGTAAAATTTAGATTGCCTTTTACCATAATATACAACTACAAATTTGATTTTTAAACATAGGAGTTGAATACATGATACTATTTAAATAAGATCAATGGAATAAGAGTAGACTAAATTTAATTAGGCTAGTAATTAGCACTAGGCCTATTAATCTAAGTTAAGAAATGAAGATGGAGAGTCTCCATTTTTCACAGGAGATAAAGAATGTACTTAAAAGTGTTCTACTACACAACCAAACACTCCAACATACTCTCAAAAGTTCAAATCCATCTGACAAATCCAAAAATCACCACACTCTTGCAGACATAGGATTAAAATTACTGAAAATAAAGGGTTCTGCTGATAATCAAAG
Source organism: Trididemnum nubilum (assembly GCA_963965965.1). NCBI lineage: Eukaryota > Metazoa > Chordata > Ascidiacea > Aplousobranchia > Didemnidae > Trididemnum > Trididemnum nubilum. The sequence goes on from OZ014486.1 coordinate 30,247,778, forward strand.
CAAAAAAAGAAAAACACAGAAAAATACAAGTGATCAACTCAACAATGATGATTTAATCAACCAACTGCTGAAAAATTCCAATGTTGTTGCTCAAATTTCTGAAAAAGTGACCAAATCACTACTGAGGCTTGAAAGTTTTCAAAAAGAACTAGACCAGCGGTTCCCAAACTGGGTGCCGCGGCGCCCTGGTGTGCCGCGAGACTTTTCCAGGGGTGCCGCGAAAGTTGTTACATTTGTCGTGGATCTCCGCGCACGTGGTGTTTGGTGTCGAGTCTGCTCAATACCTCGAAATTTTATAATGGAAAAATACTGTCTGGAAGATTTGCTTGTAAAACGATTACGTAATAACACGTCACTATGAAGATTAATCTTCCGCATGTGGTATCTTGTGTAACAATTGCCGGTTACAATTAATTATTGTTACAATTTAACAGCTTCTGCTGTATTTGGTTTTATAGCAACCACACGAGTGTAGAACATAACACATTCCATAGTGTCAAACAATATCAGCAGTAAAGCATTAACAATTTATTGGATTCGTAATGGACGCATTTGTTACCAGTACTTTACCTCAGAAGAGGCAGATGGAAGTTAATGTAAACAAAGAAAAAAGTGCAGCAAAAAAGACTAGAAAATACGACAGCAGTTATCTCAATTTTGGCTTTACAGTCACAGAAAGGAAAGGCGTTGAGCATCCGAAATGCGTTATTTGTTGCGAAGTTTTAGCCACGGAATGTATGGTACCCAGTAAACTAAAACGCCACTTAACTACAAACCACAGCAACTTAGATGGAAAACCACGCGAATTTTTCGCTCGTAAGTTATCAGAAATGAATAAGCAGGCGGTCTTAGTTTCAAATTTTTTGCACACACCTGCCAAGGCACAGCTTGCGTCTTTTAAAGTTGCGTACAGAATTGCGAAATGCAAAAAACCCCATACTATTGCAGAAGAACTCGTGCTTCCTGCTGCTCTTGATTTAGTCTCAACAATGCTTGGAGAATCAGTTGCTCAAGAACTAAAACTTGTTCCACTCTCAAACAATACCATTTGCAGGAGGATTGATAAAATTGCGGATGATATCAATGATCAGCTGGTAGCGAAAATGAGTTCAGTTTACAATTAGATGAGGCAACAACCAGTAGCGGCAATAAAGATGCTTATTTAATTTGTTACGTACGCTTTATTGACAATGACAACAACATCATTGAAGATTTGCTGTTTTGTAAACCCATTTTGACAAATTGTAGAGCACATGAATTGTTTGCAATTCTGAACAACTTTTTTCTGGAAAATAACCTCGAGTGGAAATACTGCGTTGGTTTATGCACTGATGGAGCCCGAGCTATGTCTGGTCGTTTTGGCGGGCTGCGAGCATTAGTGCAAGGCGTTGCCGTCAATGCAAAATGGACTCACTGTTTAATACATCGTGAAGCGCTGGCTTCGCAAAAGCTCAGTGGTGATCTTAACGAAGTGCTCGAAGTTGTTGTTAAAACTGTGAACTTCATTAAAACACGGCCGCTTAAAGCTCGGCTTTTCCAGCGTCTTTGCGATGAATTAGGAGCAGACCACAACAATTTATTGTTTTATTGTAATGCAAGGTGGCTTTCCAAAGGCAAAGTTCTGTCACGTGTTTACGAATTGAGAAACGAAATCTTCATATTTTTAAAAGAAGAAAACCATACACTTGCTACTACCTTTGAGGATGAAATTTTCCTGACTCAGTTGGCGTATCTATGCGATATTTTTGCGAAATTAAATCAATTAAACGTCTCACTTCAAGGAAAAGATACTCATCTTCTGCAACTTTACGACAAAATTACAGCCTTTAAAAGAAAACTACAGTTATGGAAAACTGATCTGTTGAAAAATAACGAGCAATGTGATAGTTTTCCACTTTTAAAATCTCATTTAAACTCGCGATCTGGCAATCTGTCGCTGCAAAATACCAATGAGTGTGATATGAAGACTGTGATGTGTTCGCATTTGGATGCTCTAATCTTGCATTTTGAGAAATATTTTTCTGAAGACATGGAGAAGCACAATTGGATAAGAAATCCATTTGTTGATAATGCAACTGCCCTTCGGGATTTTACATCTCTGGAAGCTGAACAATTTATCGATCTATCTTCGGATCTCACTTTGAAAAGCATTTACAACCCTAATTCACTCATTGCGTTTTGGGTTAAAGTTCGACTTGAATTTCCGCTTGTAAGCTGTAAAGCTCTTCGTGTTCTTGTGCCGTTTGCAACGTCATATTTGTGTGAGGCCGGTTTTTCTGCTGTAGCAGTAATCAAGTCGAAGTACCGCAATAAGATTGACATTGAACGCGAGATGCGTGTTGCAATATCCAACATTGCACCGCGCTTTGATAAAATGTGTATAGAGCAACAAGCTCACACCTCACATTAAGTGCATACTTTTTTCAGTATTTTGCATTTGAACAATAAATAGGATTCATATTCAATTGTTTTTGGTAAAACATAAAATTTGCAAATGTTGGCTTCATTACGGTGCCGCGAGTATTGAAACGTTTTTAAAGGGTGCCTCCAACAAAAAAAGTTTGGGAACCGCTGAACTAGACAATCTAGTTAGCAAAAAAACAGAAAATTTACATTACAAACTCCAGCTGGTAAAAAATCAAGCATAAAAGCTGGAGCAAAATACATCAGAAAAAACTGTATTTTGATACATGGCATTCCGAAGAAGGAGGTGAAAACACAGATTAAATTGCAATCAACTTTCTAAATGAACGATTAAGCTGTACAGTCTATGATTATAATCTGGGCAGAACACACAGAATTAAAAACAAGAACAAGCAGACTCCACCTCCAATCATTGTTAGATTCCTATGGTCCACAACATAAAATCAACCATCTACTTCACAAAAAAGATTTGAAAGGAACTGGGTTCATGATTACTGAGTCATTAACACCAAGATTGAGTTGCATAAAAGAACGGGAAAAACTCAGAGCAAGCAAGAGGATTTATTCTTTTTGGACCATTGATGGAAACGTTTTTGTTAAGAAAGAATCCAATTCAACCTAAGGAAATATATTCAATTTTGAAAATTTAAGATTTTAAGACATGAATTTTTTGTCCAAAAACCATACCAAGTTCTGAACATCATTAATCTCGTCTATCTCAAGTGAAATAGGATTTGTCTTCAAGCTCATGGGATACAGTTCCTTCACGGGATCTAGTTTTTAAATCTTGGGTAACACTCAATACAGAATAAACCTAGATCTATAAAATGCGAGACAGATGCTCGCACATCATCACACTGATGCTACTGGATTGTTTGGTAACTATTATCAGAATTTTATAATTCATTAATTAGCTGATGATTATTTTTTAAATTTTTTGCTGCATGAAATAATGGTAGATGCACTAACTTCTGAAACAAAACAAAATGAAGCAAGTATCGATGTGTCAGCTGATGAAGAGGATATTGTTGTTGTTCCAACTGACTTTAATACCAGTACAACTGAAGCGGTTGCTCACAAAAATGCATTGCGATTTACCAGCATTGGAACACATACTAATCAATTTACAAGAATATTTGATGTTGGTTTATGTGGAAATATTAAAAATACCATCCAGTCGATAAATGTGGAAATTGTGTATGACTTGGATGCTTCCACAACTTCCACTTCAACCAAAAGAAGAAGAGTTGAAGTGCCATCAACCAAACCAGCTACATCAGTAAATACATCGGTATATCAGTCAGATGAGGATAGCTCATATCATTACCATGCAGCTACTTTCGAGTCCAAATCGATTGCTTCATCTAAAAATGATGGGCTAAAACTTCACCTACCTTTACATTCATGTGATGACAAATTTCTTGCTTTTGGGTGAAATTTGATGGACATGTTTTAGACATGTCACCATTCGCCTACCTGTCATGGGACAATACTCACCAAAACAAAGGACATTAGTGGTACCTTGGCTACATACCATATTATTTGTTCCATACTTTTATTTGGCATTTATAACTAATCATCAATAGGACACCATTAGGATATGTGCTCTTAGCAGCTTCAACAGTATACATAGGAAATACGTTCAAAACACTTTCAGAAAATTTCGACTGCAGCAGAATTAAATTATTTCATAAAAGTAGATTCTTTGAGTTTCACAATAAATGGTTATTCCCAATAGTACAGTTGATGTGGAAAAGTCACAAAGTTGATATGCTTTCTGGTAAGTTGCTTTGAATGCAGCACTACTTTATGTGATAACAGCACAACGGCGAAAATGTACAAAATAATGTAACTTTGCAGTACAAAACAATATAAACTTCCTGTTTAGGTATAGACCTATAACTTCTCACGAACCTTGCTTTGGTCGGCTAGAATAAGTGCGTCTGGACAGTGTCACTTTACAACAATATGGGCCACAGCAGCATTTTTCATTTTGATAGCCCTTGGACCTTAAGATATAGTAGGCTATACTTAATGATTATTTAAATTGCAGAATATGTGAATGATAAGACACTGATTGTTGCTGGTGATGGAAGATGCGATAGCCCGGGTCACTCGGCATCATTCTGTACATATTCCTTGATGGACTTGACAACTAATGTTGGGTTGTTGATACAAGTAGTGCATGTATCGAAAGTAAAAAATAGCTGTGACATCGGAAGGAGGGTTGAAAAGATGCTTGAAAGAACTGAAGGTATGCATGCATAACAAGTATCGCTGCTGTGTGAAGTTAGTCCAAAGTTTGACAGTAGTACATGCTGCTTTGTTATTATCCACATTCACACACATACAACGGAATGATTAATTCAAGAATATTCTTGCATGCAGGTGGCAATAAATCTCGTACTGGTTTTTTTTTTTCTGGTAAGGTGCTGATCCTGCGTTACAGTTCCGTAAGTTTGATGCTTAATGCAACTATAGCAGATACAATTTCTTTTGCAAATCACACATATTTGTGCTCAGAAATACACGAGCCATTTAACTGCTTGCATTTTTTTTTGCTGTTACATTGAAGAAAATAAAGTGTATTTCCGCTCATAAATACATGTGATCTGTAAAAGCCCCATAGGGCTGCAATAAAGTTAATAATCAACTAGTCAGATGTAGAGCATTTAAAATTTTGAGGATTCTCAAGTAAAGATTGCGATCTTGGCTACAAATAGACATCCACAGATAAAAAAATGATGAGAGAAAAATATGGTGCAATTGACCATCAGTTTGATATATGGCATATAGCCAAAGGCACAACAAAAAAGGTCAATAGCAAACCTTGTGAGGAGTTGAGGCCATGGATGAAGCCTATAAGCAACCGTTTTTGGTGGTCTGCTGAAACCTGTGGTGGTAACACTCTCCAGATGAAGGTACAGCAAAACGTTGATATTGGAATGTGATACTTTTGCATTTTTTTTTGTCTTGTTTAATCTAGACTTCGGCCAAGTATATGCGAAAAGTAACAAAATACAAAGAAAGAAATTATTGGAGATTTTCTTTTTTTTGTCAAGAGCTTGTGTTATTCATGTTGATCTTTCCTGTACACGTCTTGGCTGGTAACACAGCAATGTAAAATTTGTGATTCCAGTTGGTCAATTTTTGGTTGGTCAATTGCAGGTCCAAAAGCATTTTGAACCTACAATTACTTTCTGTGACATAAAATAAGCACCGTTTAGGTGACCAGATTTTGTTATACAAGTGACCTCGAGGTTCTTTCTGCACAACGTCATGCTCAAGTAGGTCCCAAAAAGAATTGGCTTTAACTATAAAGGCATGCTAGCTTGATCATGGTTGGCAGCGTTAGACAACAATCACAATTACAACAATGCCAGAGAGTAAAAAACAACACAATCCGGTCAAAAACAGATGGGCACTGCAGTGGTCAAAGCACACTATGGCAAATCATTTGTGGTCAAGCAAGTAAACAAAGGAAAAAGTTACCATTTTGGTGAAGAATTGATGGAAGCAACAGTTTTATGTTTGCAAAAAAATAACTTTGAATACTTGCAGCTACTCTAAGGTTATCGACATAAAACTATGATTTGTTTACAACAGGAGAAACGATTTCTTTACCTTCAATTGTAGTTGTAAGGAAACGTGGGGGAATGCATCCCCCATCGAGATTTAGCATCCTCTATGGAAAATTCAGCACCCCCTCCCCACTAAAAGAAAGCGTCCCAGATGTTTTGACAAAAGTGGCTGAAAAATTTGAAAAAATTTCCAATATCACACCGCATATCCTGCCAAATCGTGGTAAAGACTTGTTTTTTCCTTTCGGACTTAATCTGATTTTGGGGCAAAATTTTTACCAAATTGCTGATGTATCTGGTCATGGCTGCAAAAAGCGTCCCCCATGCAAGATTTTACAGTTTTAAGTGCTGTTATGAATAACATCAAGACTTGCGCTACTATTTATTGATACTAATTTTTGCGTTTAGATGTAAGTATAGAAGTCGAAGACATTGTAGTCCCTGGTTCTGAAGTAAAAGTGAAGTTATTTCCTGAACTAAAGTGAGAGTCATGCTCAGGGAAAGCCTGTATCAAACAACAGAACGCTATACTCTCCATGTGTTCTTGCCCTAGAGCGAATGGAAGCTACTGCATGCCAAATTAAAAAAATTGCGTTCATATAATAAAATCTGGTGTCATTAAAAAAAGCTGAAGCACCAAAAGTATGAGTACTATTACGAAAAGAGCATGTCACATTATCAGATCATAGAATATTATGTTCATTGCAATTTGCAACTGCATTGATGGTAACTGGCTTAATTTTAGTTTAGGGAATGAATATTTGCCAAGTGACTAAACTTTTTCATCCATTCTGACAAAGATTTGTATTTCTTTTCTATACTTGATTGAGCATAATTGTTTGTTGTCTGTTAATTAAGTTGATGATAATTTCATGCTGACTGAATTTTTATGGTATTTCATTGCAATAGTACTTCGAATATGGGATAAGATGCATCACACCATACCGCTTACCTTCATGAGCGACTACTTGCAAAAGGTATCCTTAACATTGCAAAAGTACAATACAAATTACACGTTGCTTACAGTCTAAACTTACCTTGGTATGGATTATGACAAATTTTTTTGGAATGAAATGGAAAATTTTTAGTATGAAATGGAAGAAAATTGCCAGAATGGAATATGGAAAAATCGTCTTCCATTCCGATCTCTATCATGTCCTGATGGCCAAGTCCAGAGTTTTATTAAATAAGCAGTGCTGTTACTGGTAAGCTGCGTTCACCTATTCATCAATTTAATTTATTTACCAGTACCAAGTGCCAACAAAAGCAGTTACTTGGCAAAGAGACAGCGAAAAAACTATGCAGTTATCATGTGCCCTACCACCTCACCGGTCAGTGATGTGCAAGTGTATGTACGCTTGGTAGGGTAGAATATTAAGTAGTAGGCTAATCAGTACCATTGCCATGCATAAATTTTCAAAATTCTTCAAATAACACTTGCAGTCTGCAATGTATCAGTTGACCTACCGGTACACTGTGTTAGTATGTTTAATACTATTCTGGTATCAGTACCATGCATACTGATAATGGTGAAAAGTCACTTATAACAAAGCATAGGCTATTACCGTTAGATCTATAGTTTCTTATTGAAAATGGCGTCACACTAGACTACTAGTACCGACCAACAACCGGTACTGTAAGCTACTGAATGCAACCACTAGTATTGGTAACCTACTGCAATATTAGGATACACCCACCTAATTTTTCTATGGTTTCCTTACAAAGTTTTTTTCATGCACTGTTATCGTAGCTTAAAAATGAGCACTGCAAAGTCAGGAGTAGCAAGTTTGCAAAGCTACCAGTACCAACCAATAGGCCTTGTTGGTTAGACCTGTGTCAGAGTGTGCAAGCTACTAACTGGCGGACTGGAGCTAAGCCTTTTTGGACAAGTTAACACCTAAACTAACTGGTAACACCAAACTTAACTTCTTCTTTCATCACTTTCCAACTGAAGTACGACCTTAACAGCTGACTGGTAGCGCACTGGTCATATACTTACCTAGCTCAGGTGAAATTAGTAGCACAATGATACATCATCAAAGTGTCAGCCAAAGAGAAGCGACTTTGTTTCTGCTGTTTTTTTTCAGATTTTCTTCAAAACTCAAAAGTCTGGAGGTTGGACAAATATTGCAAGTCTTAAGAATTTTTTTTTGCTAAATTTTTGTATACCGGTATAGCATTGCTAGGATGGATCCTTACTTTTATGATGCTATATCAGGGATTTCTAGAACAACAGGATTGCCAACTGCGCTGTTCACGCTTTGTTTACTGGCTACTGGAGGGTCATCGCGTGAAAGAAAAAAAGCGATTGTCCAGTGTCTGACTTGCATAAGCAATTCGGTACCATCGCACGTGGTAGAAAGGCAAGTATCACTGAAGGCACTGAGTACCGGTAGTTAGTAAAACCTCAAAGACAATGAAATGCCCATGAATTAGTCTGAACAGATGGGTAATTATTTTCTTAAACATATTATTAGAATGACGTTACGTTATCAGGTTATTAGATATTAGCGATGATGCACAGTTTAAGAAATTCCAGAATGAAAAGAACCAAACTTTGTTGTTTATACGGTACTGACTTGCTAGTTTTATAATCATGGCATAACATCTCAATAGCTAGCAGGTTACATTACCCAGATACTTAATATATACAATGCAATAAAGTTGCGCCAAATTTTGATATTAAAAATAACTTGGAAAAATAAAATTCCAATATACTATATTTTTTTTCAGTTTTGCAATGCTGGCATGCAGTGCAGCATTGTAAGGTGTCAGTTTTAGCTGTTTAAGAAGCAATTTTCAGTTTAAACCTACAGAATTCGTAAAAAATGGAAGGCAAGCTGGATCAACTTCTTTCTTTAGTTACCAACCTAAACGAAAAATTCGACACATTAGATTCTAAAGTGAAAAAGCTGAGTAAGAAAATGGAAACTTTTGAAGAAACAGTGAATGATAAATTTGCTCAAGTTGACAATGAACTCAAGTGTAAAGCTCCATTAGCCCATTTTAATGAGTTGCAAGAAAAAATTTCTTCATTAGAAGATCAACTTGGCGGTCTATCTTCAGACATGAAAAAGGATGCATTAATGAAAGAAAGTTTTAAAAAGCGACTGAACATCTTGGTGCATGGGCTACGAGAACCAGAATCGCCATGGGAGAAAAGAGAAGAAAGCCTAACCTTATTTCATGATTTTATGAGAGATGGCCTTAACATTGAATACCCTACATATTGCTGTCGTTGATGCCCACCGTCTTCCCCAGCGACCTAAATACAATAAGGGAACGCGCATCTGCCGTCCATTAATTGTGAAATTAGCCATTTGGCGTGATATTGCATGAATAACATGAAGTTTATCGTTTTAAAATGACAGGCAATAAGCAAGGTAGTGTAAGCCAAGCCACTATAAAATGGCGTAAGATCTACTATTCTGCCCTGAGTAGGAATTAAACCCAAGGTCTTTCAATCTTGTTTACTAATAAAATCATTATTTCATTCCACTCATCCAAGCTTTATTTATTACATGATCGAAAAAAAGTGTTTAAATTGAGCAAATAAGTCGTATTCGAAATTTCATAGTAACCCTCCAGTAGTCACCGCCAAAAGCAAGTAAGCAATCTCGTTGTTCTGGAAATCCCTGTGCTATATACAAAAATTTAGCAAAAATAATTCTAAGACTTTTGCAATATTCGTCCACTTTCTACACATTTTAGTTTAGAAAAAAATGATGCTGTGATGATGTATTGCAGGGAATCGAAATTTGGTGGAAGTGCTATGAATTTGGAGCAGCTGATATTAATTTGGCATGAGTTTAACAACTTCAAGTGTCAGATCTGAATAGGCTACCTAGTCAGCAGTTGAGGTCGTATGTTAGTTGGAAAGTGCGGAAAGAAAAGGTCGTATTGTACTTCAGTTGGAGAGAAATAAAAGAAAAAGTTAAGTTTGCTGTAACCAGCTAGTTACGATGTTAACTTATCCAAAAAGACTTAACTCCAGTCTTCCAGTGACTTAGCGAGCTTGTTAGTCCAGACTCTGCAGTGCACACTGCAAAGTGCGACAAACCTTTGTAAGGAAACCACGGAAAAATTAGGTAGGGTATAGGTATCCTGGTATTGCAGTAGGTCACCGGTACTACTGGTTGTATACCATAGCCTATGCACTGTGCCGATTAATTATAACCGGTATTAATCCTGAATTGGTACTACACTAGTAGTCTAGTTTGACACCATTTCCAACAACAAACTACAGTAACAGTATACTGGTCTAGATCTACTACCGGTAATCTGGTACCAGTACTAGCCTATGGATGCTTAGCAGAGTATGGATGGTTCCTACGTACCAGTAGGTAGCCCACCAATACAGGGCAGATTGCATGAGTTATTTAGCGATTTTGAAACTAGGCCTACCATACTTTGAGAATTTTGAAAAATTTATTCATGGCCAATGGGTAGCCTACTGCAGCCTTAAATATGGTATCCTGATTGTTTGGTGAATGCAAAATATCAGTGACAGTAGCCTAGTGCTAATTTGATGCAACTCTGAATCGGGCCATTAGCAATAAGCTCATCACTTCAGGCCATAGCTTTTACAGATAGCCTACTAACCTCAGATAGCCTCAGTAGCATTCATGGGTTACTTTTACAGATAGCCTACCAACAGCCTTCATATACATCTTCAAAAATTAAAACTAATTGAAGTTAGTAACTTTATGTTGTGTTGAAGCAACACTTGGATAAATTGCTACACAACATTTTTCTGTTATCTCTATTAACGTGTAATCAAACAAGCACAAAGCAGAGACATGTTGTAAACTGTTTTAATCGTTACTTAGCATTAATTGCTGATCTTTCCCATTTGATAAAAATGACACTACGGTATAAACAACTTTTTGCTAGATATTGGATGTATCTGATATACTGCTCATGTAAAGTAAACATTTAGCTAGCAATGTATTATAATCTTGGTACTGGTTATATGTTTGAGCCAGTTAGAGAAATGTCAATAAAAGATGATGACCTACCCCTCTGTGGATGCTGCTGCTAATATTCCAGAAGTCAAAAGGAACTTCACCAATTGTTGTCGTTGTGATGAATGTGAAGAAATGCCAACTGTTGTCGAGAATGTGTGTTGCATGAACAATTCAGTGATCGGTTCTAACTTGCCAACACTAGATAGTACCAGCACTTTTTCATGCATTACCAAAGTTGAAGCTTTTCCAGTAGTATGCCTCTGCAAGGACATCTTGGAAATTCAACTATGCACCATTCGAGATCTAATTGCTGAAAAAATGCAGCATGTGATTTCCAACAGGAAGCCTATTCTATGGTATAAAATTAAAAATGTACTGTACATGTTATTATTACTTCTATATAGTGTTTTTTGCTGTCAGCACAGCAGATCATTGAAGTGATTGGCACTTTTTACCTTCCATAGCGTGCAAACTATGAGAGTATTTTTGCTTTCAAACATTTTAGGGATGTGCAGAACATTGGATCAGTATCTGGGAGTCATTAAGATATCCACAATGCAACAGTACTATCACTGTTGTGACCAAATTGTCTTCTTCTAGACCCAAGGCCAAGTAGGCCCAAAGTTTTCGAAGTTTGTTTTTGCTATGTTTCATGAAAGTGCTTGGAAACTGCTGGTATTACCTGGTTTAGTTTTTTTCTATGGGGAACAAGGCTAGATTGAAATTCTCTTATTGTGATTATGAGTAGTTTTCCATTACAAATCATACCGATATGCTTCATATCGGAATTTCACATATTGGATATATGAAAAGCTAGGATGCCGGAAACAAAGAGTGATTCCAGCTTGTGCAGTGTCAAAAATTCGAAGCTGCTTTCCTGATCTTGGTAACAAATATGAGGGTTTTCATAATATGCTTGATTTTAGTGAACATTGATGAGTGATAATATTGTGATGTTGCCATAGGTGGGCACAAACAGTTAAAAGATTTTTTATGTTAACGGACTAAAATAACTTCCTTTAACATACTGATTAACATGCCTGTTAACTTAACGGCAAAGTTTCACTAACTTACCTAATTATTTGTTTACATAATGTCTTCATCATTCATTTCTTGCACCATTCAATCATTGCACCAGTACAAACCAGTTTGAACTGGTAACACAAGTTGCATATTCTGTGTAATTGGTGGTAAGATGAAAGTGACTAGCATGGCAGTGTTAGCCTCATAGATATATAAAGTTTGCAACTTCCAAAAATTTTACGATGGCAGCTTTGTTTACATTTCTAAAGTCTGGTATGACAGGACAATAGAATCGAACCCAAGTCTACTGACTGTGAGCTTTATCCACTACACCATCGAGTACAGTTGTAAAACTTATTGTGATTTGCTGTAAATGTCACTTGCTAGCTTTTCGTTACACCCAAGTTAGTGACCTCATTTTATAATTACTTTTATAATTTATAATTCAGCATTTATTTACATGCCAATAATAAAAATAAATCTGATCTACTTGACTGTACGAGCATTGAAATATGTACATAATTAAAAATTGTAATAAATGGATTAGTGACTGCAAGACACCCCTCGCTTCACCGAGAACCCATGCGTCTCTTTCCTCCCCCTGGACCTACAAGTGGAACCCCATCTCCCAGAATCTTGCTCTTTGTGGGACCTCCTCTCACCCTATGTTGTATGGAAGTGAAGTATGGTGCTTGAGAGAAAAAGAGATGGCAATTCTGAGAAGAACAGAAAGAGCGATGATTCAAGCGATAAGTGCTGTGAAATTATTAGATCTAAGAAACAGCAACAAGTTAATGGACATGTTGGGCATAAAAGAGTCTTTAGATGGGACAGATAAAGCAAGTAGTATGCAGTGGTACGGTCATGTTTTGAGGAAAGAAGATCAAAATGTGATAGTGAAGGCTTTGAACTTTGAAGTGAGCGGTAGTAGAGAAAGATGAAGACCGAAACAAACGTGGAAAAAGCAAGTAAAGAATGAGATGAAGAAAAACGGACTAGTAAAAGAGGATGCATGTGATCAAACAAAATGGCGGGTGTGGTAAAAAAAATAACCATACGAAATCCGGCCAACTTCGTCGACAATACCAGATCCAACATGTGATGATGATGAAGTTTAGATGTTAAAAGAGCACTTTTTGAATTTCAAAATTTATCATTAGAAGTTCACATCTGAATTTTTTTGATTTGCATTGTACATATAATGCTAATTTAGATGGGCAAAGACTGCCACCCTTTTCCCTTGATTGGAGGAATTAAAAGCCAAGGCAGAAGTTGCACCCCCCCCCCCAACACATTTTCGGCACCCATGTGTACGTAGATATTTGATATTTTGTAAACTGCTGAATTATAAGCATTGCAGAATAGTCCATTCCTTGCCCACAAAGCGTTTTTTTTTTTCAATCAAGTGCAACATGTACCCCTTCAGCCCACGTAATGCTGAGTAGCCTATACTTCGTACTTCCTTTTGACCACAGCAAGGAAACTGCATGACCTTAATTATGCCAAATCGACAATTCTAGTCGTGTAGTAGTGGATATAGCAGCCGATTGGATATGACCTTTGAGCCTGTGGCCTAAACACTATGCCGGATTGCCTCCATCTTTTATGAATCTAAACACCATGATCAACCACTTAGCAATTAAAAAATGTTCATTACTTTAGGCGATTTAATCGTTTGCATCCATGTAAGAATTGAGTTCTGTTGAATTTTGCGTTAAAATAACCGCAATTTTGTGTATTTCAGATGACTAGAGCTTAGTTTGAATTGAGCAAATTTAGGTACAGAAAAAGTAGGAAATTTTTTGTTGACAAATGCGTGTGAAGTCTGTTTTAATGATTTTTTGAAAGTTTAACTCCTAATCAAACATTCCTCATTCTTGCAAATCAACATGTTGACAGAGTGATTCTATGCATGTATAGGATTACTGGATGTCATAACCTAGGGAGAGGCTTTTAAGTTAACAGTTGGTTTGAGATGGTTTCGAACCCATGTGTGACCTGTTCTACTGCCACAGCCGTATGCTTACCTACAGCTACTTGTTTTCTTTAAAACCTAAAAAATCCTGTGAAAAAACACAATCAGACTAGAAAAATTTCAAAAGGAATTGTAAAGCCACATTTGGTTGTGTATAGATGAAGACTGGAGTGCTGAAAGAGCAGAAAATGTATTTGATGAAAAACTTTTTAAAGATTGGCATGACGTAGATCATTTCTTCAATGTGACAGTGACAGTGCAATTTTAGAAAAGTTTCCTTTGCTACAAAAGATACATTATGTAAGAAGCGTTTTGATTCAATTTTGTATCGCCGAAGTTTTTTTTCCTTTGTAGCAAAGACTGACAATTATGATCAAGCAATTGAAATTTTGGAAAGTTAGTTTATCAAACCTACAAATGAAGTATAAGCAAGACATAAACTAGCAAGAACGAATCAGTCACCAGTTGAGACTTAAATCTGCGACCCCAAAGTACATACACGTTTTCATCATAAATTATGTTCGTTTAGAATTTTCGCCAAGCTTTTACACATTTATTGTACCCAAGTATGTGAATCAAAACGCATTTCCGCTAAACCGAAAGCTGCAATGTTTTATTTCATATAACGGTTAGAAATACTGACTGTCGCTGCCTCTCAAAACGAATTGTTTATAAAAGATTTAGTTAATATTTCAGCCTAGCAGTAATTATTGAACAAACACGCCCATAATGAGTGCTTCCAAGAAGCGAAAACTTGAAGATGAATGCTGTATTTTTAACATAGGATGGACAAAACAGTATTTCTTTAGCAACGTTAAAGATACAGCAGTATGTTTGATTTGCCACGCCACAGTTGCCATGTTCAAGGAATATAATTTAAAACGCCATTTTCAAACCAACCATGCTAACTTTGGAAAAAGTTTATCGAATCATGAGCTGAAAACAAAAGCATCTGATCTGGTAAAGAGTTTTAATCAACAGCAGACTTTAATTAAGAAATCCTCATCTTTACAAAAGAATATACCACAGCAAGTTTTCTATTGGCATATAAAATTGCCAAAGAAAACAAGCCGTTTGCACATGCAGAATTCGTTAAAGGCTGCATGGTGGAAGCTGTGGGTGTTCTATGTCCTGAAGTTAAACCCAAAGTCAAAGCCATTTCACTGTCAAGAAGAACTATTGTTCGACGCATTGGCACAACTGCACACAATATTCAAGAACAATTGTTGACATCAAATGGTCATTTTGAGTGGTTTTTCATTGCTGTTGATGAGAGTACTGATGCCCAGGATACTGCTCAACTACTGATATAAATCAGGGGAATTGATGACAGCTTTAAAGTTACTGAGGAATTGTTATCCATGGAATCTCTGAAGGACACTACTACTGGAAAAGATTTGTTTGAAAGTGTCATAAATAGTATAACCAGGTCAGGATTAAGTCTGGATAAACTTGCAAGTATTACAACAGATGGTGCTTCTTCTCTCACTGGTAGACATTCTGGCTTAGTGAAGTTAATGAATGATAAAATCAAACAAGAATTTCCACTGCACAGGGCTCTTTCCTTTCGCTGCATCATACATCAAGAAAGCCTTTGTAAGTCTTCTTTAAAATTCAAACATATTATGGATCCATTGGTGAGTGCTGTGAATTTAATAAGAGCACGTGGATTTAATCACAGGCAATTCAGAAATTTTTTGGAAGATATTAAGGCAGATTTTGCTGATGTACTTTACCACACAAATGTCCACTGGTTAAGCATGGGAAGAGTGCTTAGGAGAGTATGGAACCTCAAAGCAGAGATTCTCCTTTTTTTGGAGATAAAAGGCAGTTCTTGTGATTTTTCAAAGAAAATGGGAGTGAAGATAGGGTTTGTGATTTTGCATTTGCTGTGGACATAATGCAAAAGCTGAATGAGCTCAACATAAAACTACAAGGTAAACGTGTATTTGCTTATGAATTGCACAGGGAGGTAAAATCCTTTCAACTGAAGCTCAAACTTTTTGCCAAACAGCTAAATGAGCAAAACTTTGTTCATTTTCTTTATTTGAAAACCCAAAATATCACATCAGCATTGTCAGACAAATACAGTTGTCAGTTGATGGATTAAAAACAGGAATTTAATCGAAAATTTGCTGATTTCAAGACAATGGAAGGACAATTTGATTTGCTCTCCTCACCTTTTTCCTGTAATATTGAAACTACTGCTGAGGAAATATTGAAACTACAGCTGAGAAATTACACATAGAACTGATTGATTTGCATGCAGATAACTCTTTAAAGATGATGTTTGAAAGTAAACCACTCGTTGAGTTTTATGCCTCTTTACATTTTGAAAAGTTTCAACCACTGAAAAAATTGCAAAAAAGATGTTTGTGCTGTATGCATCAACATGATATTTGTGAGCAGACTTTCTCTGTAATGAAAATTAACAAGTCGAAGAACAGATCACTTCTTAGTGACTCAAATCTTCAGTCAGTCGTCAAAGTCAACACAAGCAACTTGACACCTGATTTTATCAAACTGGTTATTGACAAGGGTCAGCTACACCATTCTCATTGATATTATTCATTATTTCTATTACTGAACAATTACTCAGTTACTTTTTTTTTTGTGAAATAACTGTATTTCAGCTGAATTTTACACATTTAAAGATAATTAATAAAAACTAATTGCTCTTTAAATAAAATTCTATGTATAACTGCTTGATTTTTAACACTCTTAAAATGTCTTTGCTAAATGTGCTTTTTTGGAAGCAGCCCTTTGAAAAATCGGGTTTTTGGAATGTGGCCCTCACATCAAAAAGTTTGCCCACCCTTGCTTTAGATGAATTCTTACAAGTTCTCAAAACATTGAGTACAGATGCAACTTTCGCAAACTGAATGCTGATGAACATCACAAGCAATACATATGAGGCACCATTGTTCAGCGACTGTGTTTGAATTGGATCTGACAAAGATTGCTATAGAGCTGAGAACTTGATTGAGATGCAGCACTTGACAAAGCAAGAGCTTTAGAAGCTGCTACAGAACAATCAAAATCCCATATTGCAATGGATATAGATCATATATCATTCACACTGCAGTTCCACCATCAACGTCAGAGTGCTCAAAAAGACCCAAATTCCAAGTTCTTTTAAAAATGCTCGAACAACTTTAAGTGGATTAAAATGCTATTTTTTCTGCAATGATAAACACTCTCAAGCAATCTATCCAGCTTTTATTGCCAGAAAATAGGGCACTTTGCAAAAGTTTGCTTCAAAAAAGTATCACTGTTCCTAATTGAAAGTGGAGCTTATGGAACAGGTAAAGTTGCTGATGAGATCGATTTGCCAAAGAAAAACGACAAATAGTAGCAGCTGCAAGAAACAGTGGAAGCACATGCAGCGTATGGAGTTTCTTACAGAGCATATTACTCATCGAAGGTAGGTTGTGTAGTATGTGTAGCAAAATAGTGGCTTGAGATAAATGTAATGTGCTAAATGGAATGCTTTAATACTTGTCAAACTGTGAAGTGTACAATTAGCTCCTTTTAGAGAAGGCAATTACTGTTTTGATTTAAATGTTATGTTCTAAATCTTTTTCAAACGCACAATTACAAGTTATGCACCCAAAGTATAGTGTTTCATAATTACTTCATGTTAAAATAAAATTCTTAAATCAAAGCTTACGAGAAATCGATGATACAAAACAGTTGGATCAAACGTATGAAGCAATTTTGAAATGTGAAACTTTTAACTTACAATACACTGTCGAACAGAAAGTTTGATTTAAGTACATTGATGCTACTTAGTGATCATGAAAGCTTAAACAGGTCAGCAGATAGCAATCAGCTAACATGTTTGCTTGTAATTGCTAAGGTGGGGTGTTTCTGCAATCTGCTTGTCACTGTTGTCATTCAAGTCGCTGAGGTTTGAGGGCTTAGCAGCTTATGTTAGGTCAATCCCATATACTCTTAGTACATTTTTGATTTAGCATTTGTAAAATCATCAGTAACTGAAACAAATCTTGTAATAACGTAAATATTTAAACATTTTTAATGCCTTGCCATCCATTGCTAACTGTAAATGCATAAAACTTTAAGAAGGAAATGAGTTGTTTAGCTTTAACTCCTGATTATATTTCATTACAATAGGAAACTCATGAAATTATTGATTTTACGATAGATGAGGTCGCACCAGAAGAAATAATAAGTGGTGAACAGGGGCAAAATTATGGTTTGATTGAAGTCGCAGAAGTATAAATACAAACATACTGTACCGTTAATGCTAGCTGTTTTTTATTAATCGAATATGCTAAGATTGATGTACTTTTTCTGCCTAAAGCATTTAAAAACTAAATTTGAAATAAACTGGCTTGTTTATTTTAAAAGCTATAGCTCTAGATATCCCACTTACCATTGACTGAAACTCCAGTTGTTCCCAAAAACTGGTTATTTTGAAGACAAAACAAAAATCTCCACTGAGGCAAATATTCAGGTGATCCATTATTTACTGCTACGAATATTGCAGTATGCAATGTACCTTCCCTCCCCCCTAGGTAATGTTACTTTCAAATTTAACCGAAAATGCATGGTTTTAAACATGGTTTGGGACTGACCTGTAAACAAGGGAAGACTGAACAATTTCAACTTTTTCAATTTGTTTTGAAATCTAAAAATTTAGTTCTTTTAAACGACTCTAAAAACAGACAAAATGTGATTCAAATGGTATTAAAATAGCTATTTTTTTCCAAAAACTTATAAAAAGATCTTATACTTACCATCATTTTCTAGCCTTGTGTTTTCACCTTTTTAAATACTATAAAAGTGCTTGGAAATCAAAATAAATTTACTACACCTACAGACGACTTTGTTAAAGCATCAACATGATTATTATTACACAATCATTATTATTATGATACATATGATCTGCAATGTGTAGTTTTATTTTAAATGTATTCGAGCAATAACTGCATAATTTTTTAGATTTAACTTGATTTTTGAGCCTAGTTTTGGCTTCAAATCATTTTTTGGGTTCACTCCTGAGCTTGTCAGCCTGTTTACAGCTCTGATATGTGATACTCTGCCATGTTAGTTGGGGTGTCCATTTCAGAATAATTATGTATCTTTTTTTCAAATGCAGAATTCCAAATCTTTAACCGAATTCTAAATCTATAAAGTGGCCGTCAGTACTATTTTGACATCAATACAGAACTTAACTGCTCAACTACAGCAAAACTGCTCAACTACTGCTCTCAATTTTTCGTTTTTATTTTAACCGTCGTTTCTAGTTGTTTTCAAGAAATGCAAAAAGGCCCACAACATGGGGGGATTAGCCCTCCTTGAGATCCTACAGCAGCCTGGCAGTAGCATAGCATGGGTATTTTCTTGCTAACTATGGTATTGCAACATCACAAAATGCTGCAATTTATCCTGAAAGGACATCAAAACACTAAAGCTTTCAGGGGTCAGCCTCAGACCCCGCTGGGGGAGCTTCCAGAGCTCCCTCAGACCCCCTAGCTGGATGAACCGGTTGTTCACATCCACTTTTGGGCATCTCTTTTTGTCCATTTGCAAAAATTTCTGTGGCCAAGGACTATCCATAATTGGGCTACCCCCCAATCAAAATTCCTGGCTTTGCTAGAGCGATTACTTTAATTTTCTGGCAAACCAAAACTTAAAGTGATTGTTTTCTTCGATAAAATATTTAACAAGACAAAAAAGATGTGAGTGCTGCTTCAAAACTGAACCATTACTAGATTTTTAATGACATTCGCACTAGAGTACATGTTCAAAAATTGGGACAATTTACATGTCCTCGAAGTTTTTTTCTACGTATTTGTACTTAAAAGTTGGGTGATCGACTCTCATCAGTGATCAAATATACCATAGCAAATGAATTATTAGTCCAGGCTTTGAAGCAAGTAACCTTGCAATTGTAATACAACTGCTGTTTTTTGACAGTTTGATGTAAATTTGAATACACTACTTCCAAATCTGTCTGGTGCCAACTGCAATAGCTTGATGTCAGAAAAACGCTTTAGGTGTTCAACACCTCCATTGGACAGTAAAGGGGATTTAACACAACACACGTTCATTTTGGTACAATGACATCATTGATGACGTCTGAATTGTTTCATTCAATTGATTTAGGACGTGCCATTATTTCAAACAGCAACAACTGCAAATAAACAATTGTTGTTAATAACAAACTTGACATGCATTGTAATTTGGGACATCACGCGATTGTGTCATAATTGCTTAATTGATGAACAAGGGGCATCATTATTTCAGTCAGACACAACCAAAATCAACAAATTTGTAAAGAACAAAATTGATTAACATCGTAACTTAAAACTTCCCATGATTGCATCATTGATAGTATCATAATTGCATAAATAATTATATTAGAGCTATTGAGAGCCAAGGGGCATTATTATTTCAGGCAGTAACAACCAAAACCTACAAATTTGTGAAGATTGATGTTGATATCATAATTCGTGACATCCCATGATTACATTATTGCATTGTATTGTATTATTGTATTAAAACAAAATAAAAACATACAATTATCTACAAAAAAGAAAGAATATAGGTTCTCCACGAAGGGACCGTTTAAGGGTCTTCGAGTCAAGTGGCAACCTAAACAGAATCAGTTCATCGCCAGCATGCGACAGACTTTCATTACAGTATGTGTTAAAAAGAAAAGGAAAAAAAACATCAAGCTTTCAACGAAATCATTTGTATTGTAGATTATGTTTGGGAAAATTTCACTTTAGAATAAATTTTTGAAACATGAGTGCACTTATTGTTTTTTTCAAACAGCAAAACTAACGGAAGATTAATAGGTATCCAAAATCTACAATACAAATGATTTTGGATACCTATTAGAAAAACATTGAAGGAACAATTTTTGATTTCATTTGGTATTTTATTCCACACTTTTACTCCTGTAAACTTTATGGAATGTTGAAGCTTGTTTGTTTTAAACCGGGGTAAATAGTAAGTGTCGGAGGAGCAGCTTCTAGTGTTAAGTTTATTAATCAATTAGTTAAGTATTGATGACGTCACTCTTGTTTTTTGATCAATTAGTTTAGTGCTATTGAGTAGAACACAATTTTAAATTATTTTAGACAACCATGATCAAACTAAACTAACTTATTAGTTCAGTTCAGTTTATTTTTTTGATTAGCACTTAAAACCAACAATCACATTTTTTAAAAAAATAATTGCCAACCAGGAGATAGCAAAATGACTATTCAGTTTTGAATCAGCTGCCTCCTGATAGAAAAACAAAAAAACAGCAGTAATATTGTCTAAATTAAACATGTATTATAATGGTACATCTATCACAAAGTCACTTGTTTTCAAAAAAATTTAATGCAAAGAAAAAAAAACATGTATATCCATAATCGATTTCTAGTCGATATTTTCAACCCCGGTTCTAAGGTATGGCACGCAATTTCCTGTGCTATAAAATCAGCCTCCTTTCTTAAATCCTAAACTAAATGCAAAATCCACGTTTTGATGAAATATGCTTTTAAACTTAGAGTACTCTCCAACTGAATTATTAATTAAGTTTTTTAAACTTGCTGCAATGTGTTTTTCCATTTTATATACATCATTTGAACTAGTGTTTGTTGCCTTTGTGCCTACTAGAATCATGCTGTTGCAACATGTACCCTATCAGTCATGACATCATTAAAATGTGATGTCATGACTGGTAGGGTACATGTTGGTTTAATTAAACGTAGTAAAGCAGGGTTGCTTTAGATTTAAATCAGTGATCCAATCATCACCCAAAAAAATTCAGTAAAAATATTTGTTACAAATTTTTAGGTCTTAATTCAAATAAAAACATTTCATTGGCAAAACTCTAAAACATATTAAAGGTATCTGTGTCGTCCATAGTAATAATGCATTATCTCACATGTGATTATAGTAATGTGTATTCATACAATTGTGTCATTCAACCTTTCCTACGTCACACTGGCTATATTCAAGCCTGTTATTATAAAACCATGCAGCTTTTTCCTATGAGCGTTTATGAGGCTTTATGGCATTATTCTCTAGCTAAGACTAATACGAATAGGCAACATTAAAAGACTTCTATAAGCTGATCCAATAACTTTTGTTCGATGTGTAGGTCTGATTTGGAAATTGGCTCCAGGATAAATTTGCAATAGAAAAATATGCCAGTTCTGGTAAACGTACGTTGAATAAGCATAGCGCAAACTCCACTTTTGCACTATTGATGCTATTGCATTTTGCATCTAAAAACTAAGCATGACCGATATAAAATTACAGCAGTATCAATTGAAAAAAACAAACAAACAAAAAATTGAACATTAAGTGATAAAATATACCCTTGCATGAAGTTGAGGTAATACATACGGCTCTTGAAAAACCATAGATAATCTAAAAACCTTTGTGGACTCCAAGATCTACAATATGCCAATATGCAAGATGATGGCACCAGGGATGCAATACTAACCCAATATCGCTTAACCAAAGGCCAATATTTTACGGAATCAGCAGCTGCCAAGTTGAAGACTACTCTGGAGGAAGACAAACTAGCTGGTCTATTACCAGGAGGAGTTTCTCCTCTAAGCTTCTCAGCACACTCAGCACAGTGTCCAGTGGGATCAAATTTTCACTCAAGTTATAAAGCAACAACTTTCACATTTCTTGAGTAAAAGATGAATCCTTACGTTGAGCCCACTGTATTGAAGTCGATATTGCACAGACTTCAAAAGCAATGATAAAGTTTTCAAGTGCTGAATTAGCTACAATGGAAACATTGGCAACTAACAATAATTCTTCTGATACCTTTAAGTCAAAACCAAAGCAGCAAGGTCCTTGTATATCCAAGAATTCTGCCTATGTGTCAAAACAAGATTTCAAGTCTAAAAAGTGAGTGAAACAACAAACGTGTACTTCGTTTTGGCTTCTGTTACTTTCGTGTGTGCCCTCGTGTGTTAGTTTTTTGCCTATTTTCTTTGCCTGGAACCTCTCAGCGTGACGTGATGCTCAATTATTTTTTCTGAGTTCACTTGCTGAGAAGGTAAGTTTATTTTATCATTATTTTATGGTAGATTCTGGCTGTAGTTTAAGATACACCTTGATTTATGCCATTCTTTGTTTTCAGAGATACCCAACTCTTTGTAAGGAATCGCTACGCATGCCTAAATAGCTCAAACGCTCCTAGTTTTTTTTTGGTGATCCAAATTTAGGATTTTTTTTATCTTTCATCTTTTCGAGGTCATACTTCTGCTTGTTTTTTTTTTTGTTAGTGTATATTTACTGTGTCTTTGGTTAGATAGCGCTTGGGTTTCGAGTTTGTGGTTGAGGATAACCTTTACACCCACACCTTCAGGCTGTCTATGTTAGTGACGTAATTTTGTTTTGCCAGAATTTGATTGCAGAGGTAAATACTTGCTTGATAATAAAGAGTTTCTTCAATTGTTTTGCGGGTGCGCATTTCAACTGAAGTTGGGTTTTTGCCACGCTTTTGTCAAACCACCTGCAGTGCCTCTCGGCACTGAATGTGACGTCTGCACGTTACAAAACAACTTACTTCCTCGTAGTCGCTTAGTGTTCAGACTTAAGAATCATGACTGAATGTTGAATTTTGCATTCTTTGTGGTAAAGAGCTTAAAATGTCTGTTTTTCCTGATTTTTTGAAACTAACCCTTGCTAAAAAGCTAGCAGAGTTAACAAGTAGGCCTGGTAAAGTTTACTATAAATGTTTAAGTGATAGACTGTCTGAAAGCCATCCCACAACACTCAGAAAATGCACAGCTAAATGAGAATCCTCTGGCTATGGCAAGCCACATCACCAGTTACTTAAAGTAGAAGAAAAGTGTAACGAAAAATCAAACTCTTCTGTTACCATTCATAGTTCCAACATCTACTATTATGACAATGCCAAGTAAGGCTAATGAAATGACTGTTATATTCCCTAAACCAGTGTTCCCACTTAGCCGATTTTTTTCAGCGAATCGGCGATTTGTTGGAGCAAGGGCAAATAATTTTTGGCAATATAGTAAATATAGCTTTAGAAAATTCGACAAATTTGTGGAAATATGACATTTAGTATACTTTAATACTGGATTGGTACAAAATTTAGGGCACATAAACGTCTTTTTAGGGCTTTGGGCACAATTGCTTCAGGAAAATTTGGGCACTCGCCGATTAGCCATAAAGTTAGAGGGAACACAGCCCTAAACTGCTGTTGCTAAAACTTTCTTCAAACAGCAGAGAAATTTTTTATAATTGGATTTGATTCATTTTCTCCAAAAAGTTTCGTGACCGAGAATATTGCTGATTAATTGAATTTGCATGTTATTTGAAAAGACTGTTTGAAAATATTTGGTTTTGGTGGTACACTGTGACTTGCAACATGGATGTAGTTCAATTCTCCTTGTAACCGTTATATAATATTTCTCACCCTTCTGATTGT
Organism: Trididemnum nubilum; assembly: GCA_963965965.1. Classification (NCBI taxonomy): domain Eukaryota; kingdom Metazoa; phylum Chordata; class Ascidiacea; order Aplousobranchia; family Didemnidae; genus Trididemnum; species Trididemnum nubilum. Next base: position 30,272,189 of record OZ014486.1, read on the forward strand.
ATGCTGATAGAAACTCACGTCTAAAGTGGCAGCATTTATTTGTTCTGCCAGTGCATAACTATTAAAAAAAATTGAAGACAATTGGTCAAACTTACATGCCTGCACCTCAAGCATTTCCATAGCAGTGCATTTCTGAGGTTTGCTAACACAAGTTTTTGAGCATTTTTCATTTTTTGAACACAACGAAAAGCCAATCATTGATAGGTCATAATGTACTGCAGATGTAGTCCTACTATGAAGCAAAAATAATGTTGCTACGATGTGAAATTGAGGTAAGTTCAAAATTTTCCAAAACACTTTTTTTCTGTTTGGATATTTCTCTTCCAAATGAGCAGGGTTTTGCATCTCTACCTTATTTAGATTTTGAGATATGAATTTCAATGAACAGTCGTACTTCAACGTGAGTTTTTTAGAAGTGTCATATCTCTCACGACATTTTAAAACAATGCGAAATATCGTTATTTTGGAGTTATGACTGTTTTGCCAAAATAAACAACCAACTAAAAATACAGTAACCTTACCTAATGTTATACCCTTTTTCAGTTTAATACGAAAAACTCTTGTCATTGTGTGAATTATTATTTTATAATGATGTTACAATTAATAATTAGTTGTCTGGAACTACAGGTCTGAATTTTTTCAACTTTAAAAATATTTGCAGTACCATGTGTTCCTTCTTCATTTGCAAAGAATTAGTCAGCTAAAACCCACAGTTAGTTATTGGTTTGTTTGACTACTTAAACTTTTAGGCGCTATGTTCTGGTAATCTTTTATGAAATTATTGCTTATTGTTTCATAAATATTGTGTTTCTGGACGTAAGGCAATAATTGTGCTATTTTAATAAGATGTCAGATTACAAAACAACTCTCAAAGAAAAAAATCGCTTAAATATTATTTTTTGATTGACAGAATGGACGTGAAAGTATGTAAAACCTTTTTTTTTAATACACTCTCGACTAGTGAAAGAACTGTCATTACAGCATTTGAGAAAATGATTGGCGATTGAGTTGCTTCATTAGATTTTCCGAGCAAAAACAGAAGAGAAGATGAAACCATGCAGTTACAAAAAAAAAAGAACTTAAGCAGTATATTCTGCATTCTCCAAAGTGCCAAGTCATTACTGCAGAGAAAGTAGCTACGTGCTTTATCTTCATCAGATTTAACATTGTCAAAGATGAATGAATTTTTTGTGCTTATTGCACAGAAAAAAAACAAAAACCTTTGAGTTCCACAATTTACAGGAAAATTTGCAATTCAATGAATTTGGCATTTCACTCACTTAGAGATGTTCATTTCAAAACATCGAATCCTACAGAACTGAATCCTATTTGGAACCAGTTCCATTTTCAGAATTCGGTTTAGTTGTGAAGAAAAACTGCAAGTTCGCTTTTCACCTTAATTTGGGAGGTAAAATAGCCAAATTCTTAGTAAAGACCTTTTTCTTTGATCTTCACCTTATTTTGCGAAGAAAAACGTCCTAATTCAGAGTAAAGACCTTTCCTTTTTTTTGTTTTTACCTTAATTTGGGAGGAAAAACAAAATAGTATTGACAACCGTTTTATAGATTTAGGATCCAAAATTCTGGATTCAAAAAAAAAAAGATTTGGAATTATTCTAAAATACATAATTATTCTGAAATGAATTGAACATCCCTACACTCACCAAAGATAGACAGATGTGAAATTTGCTAGACATTCTGGAATTTAAGCACCCCGGAGCAAAAAGAGGAGCATGATGCCTTTCAACATCATTCAAAATAAGCTAAAAAAATTCGTGAAATCAAAGCTAAACTAAAACAAGAAGGAGGTAAAAGCAAAAATGACAACACTGTTTGATTTGAAAAACAAAAAACTGTCCACACCTAAGTCCGAGGTTTCTCTATTTCATTATGTTAAAAAACTTACAATTTCTTGGTTACTGACCTTGTAAATGATGCTTTTGTGTGGCAAGAGGCTATGTCTGAACGAGGAAGGAATGAAATAGCAGAGGTGGGCACAAATACCATTGTATCAAAAGCACAGTGCAACAATCTTTTCAACCAGTGAAAGCGCACAGCAAAATGCGCCAATGAATTTTTTAAAATTCTGAAGTGCAACGCAACTTCCGCAATGAACTTTTTAATTCAATTGAAGCGCAACGCAATTCCGCAATTGCGGAACAGCATTTTCGTAAGAAGTTAAAGCGCAATCTAACTTACGCAATTCAAATTTCACAACACAATGCAAATGCAGCATTTTTTGCAATTTTAAGCAAAAAAGAGTAAATAATTTGCAAAAGAAAACAGACATTGATCTAAATTACGATCGAAATAGAACCAAATTATGTTCAATGTATAGAATTGCGCTATTAACCGAAAAAAAATTGAAAGCGCAATTAAAGACTTTCGTCTACAACGCAACTTCCGCAACGTTTCCAAATAAAAAATTAAAATGCAACGCAACTTCCGCAATTGCGGAGGTTGCGCTTTACCCACCTCTGTGAAATGGGGAGTTGCTTACTGCATGTACTACAAAAATGGGATGAACAGGGTGCAATCAAAGAAGTAATTTTTATTAGTGAGGCATATTTTGGACAAAACTGCAACTGGAACATTTTGGCTTTATTTAGAAGCTTTCTGAGCTTCAAAGCTTAAACCAATGAGCAAATCATCCACTAATATTTTGAATCTTGGAACAGTCAGAACGAAAATGATTCAGTTCATTCTGTCATTGAATGAGCAACAAAGAAAGTGGAAAACTTTGACCCAGAACAATGATGCATGCTTACTAAAGTGCCCTCAAAAAAGTACAATGTAATTGAATTGGACAAGTCCCAAATTTTTGATATGGAAGATATTTTTCAACAAATGGTTGTATAAATGGGGATCACGTCAATTGACCGTGAGCAAATTAACCGGCGACAATTGGTTTTGATCAACTGACCGGCGACACAAACCAATCGGCAACAAATTAGCCGGCAACACAAATCAACCGCTTATTGTTTTTAACCAAAGTTTTTGCTAAACTCCAAATTTTCTGCTTCAAAACAAACGAAAAAAAGAATTCTATATTTACAAATCAAATGAACATTTAACAATTATAGTTAAAGTCGAAACTTCATCACATCCCGTGAAAAACGAAGGAGCTGTAATCTCTCCGCAATGCATGACTGGCTCGACTGAGAATCAAACTTTTGACTTGTTGTTATGATGATCGTTCTTCAGTGTTGGCTTACTTTGCCTAATTCGAATGTCACCTTTGACAACTCCGCATCGTATTTTTAGGCATTGCAAGCATTTACAGGCATTTACACGCATTTGTTTACAGGCATTTACAGTTATGTAAAGGCATTTCTTTAAAGCTGAACTGACTTTTAATTTACGTAACTTTAAAGCTGAACTGATTTTAAGGTCTGTAAATGGCACATTTTATCTCTTAGAAAAAAAGTCAGAAAATGGCAGATGTTATCTCTGAGAGAGGGAAGAAAAAATTAGTTTACAACCGTTACATTTTCTGGAGAGATGGACAAAGTTCACCACAATCTAATAAACAAAATGTTATCAACGCAACACCCAACCATATGGAAATTTATAGAAGCTTTGAGGAAATTGCAGAACATAAACAAAAACAAGATTGAGGCACTCTGTGCCCAAGGGCCGCCTGCCAAAAGGAGAAAATATAAGGATCTGGATGCGCGACTTAAAACCATCGTTGAAGATTTTGCAAACCGTGACAAATTAGATTTTCTCAGAGGCATCGCCCACAACCTACAATTTGTGCAATAAACTTCCTTATTTGTCAAATAACAGTTATTGTAAATTTTAGTGCCCTTAATTATGTAGTGCTATATGTGTTGTTTTTTAAGTCATTTTGTTCATTTAAATAAACGGTCAATTTAGCACGGTTAATTTACCTCCCGGTCAATTTTGATTCGGATTAGTTGGTTTAAGGTAAATTTACGTCTCGGTCAGTTGGACCCGGTTAACATGTTCGCAGTCAATTGCGCCCGATTAATTGTCGTGGAATCGTATAAATGAGCAATTCTAAAATTTCAAAAATGCAGATTTTAAAGTATGAAGCAGGAAACGTTTCTTCACCAATTCAGCACCTAAAGAACTTCTGCCATTAAATGCTCCATATATACAAATCACACAGTTGAAATGGTAAATGATAAAGTTAGCCGACCAATCACCAAAAGCAAAAAAGACAATTTACTGAAGCTGTGCACAAAGCTTGTCATTCCACAAACTTATCATGTTTTTTTTCAATGAGATGAAAATCAATCTACTACTACCAATTGCTTGTGAATAAATGGAACGCCTAAATATAGTAGACTTGCCCCAATAATTATTTGTTTTTTTGAAAAATCTTTGCTTCAAAAATATCAAGCATGAAATTGAGTCTGTAAAGTCAAGATAAAAATTGAGACGAAGCGGACCAAGTTTATATGGTCCATAATTTTTTTAACCATATCTAATCGTAGAGTGGGCCAATTTGACCTAAAACCAAGCCAAATGAATGCTAACATTAAAGTTAGTAGTCAGTCAGTTTGTTTGTGATGAATTTAAGGTGGTCAGTTGTCATGGACCTGATTTGCCTTGGTCCACTTTACAAGATGAACTTGGCCTGCAACGGTTGGTAAATCAAACCAAGCAGTGATGAAAACAATTTCTAAGTTATGACATCACAATTTATTTCTATTTTGAAAATTTTTAACTGTTTACTTAGTTGATTGAATAGCATGGTTGAGCAATAAAAAGCCAAGTGATGTCAGTTTTGACCTCGAGAGCAAGTAGTAGCAGTTATGACTCAAAAATTTTGGCAATTTTAAATTAAAAAAAAATTTTAGTTCTAAATAACTTGTTCACATCAACCTAATTCCAAGGTTTTGCACAATTTTTCATGATTTTACAATGAATTGTGTGCTTGGGTTTATTGCCATTGTTTGAAACATGCTAAGATATGCAGACAAGTGTTGCATGGTATCACTACATTTCAGTGCATGTGGAATTCTGATCCAAGTGTATAAAAGCGTAGCTGTTTTCACACCAAAAAATGACTTGTGATAATGGTATGATATTCCCATTACTTAAAATTAGTTTTGATTTAAAAACTATTAATTTTGCAAAAGATTGGAATTTATCGAAGATAATAGAATGTGTTCATGATTACTATTACATTTGATTTATTATTGCCAGAGTTCTGTTTGTTTGTTCCTTTCGCATCTTGCTACATGGTGTCAGAAGTGGAACCATAGTGAAATGGAATTTTAAATAATACCATCAGAAGTATTTATTGGCAAAAATCTGAAAGGTTAAGATTGATGGATTAGAAGGTTTGGAAGGTACAGAGTTGTTTTTGGTTTGGAGAAAAAAGATGACAAAACACAGGTAAAGATGTTATACTCACCAGGTGAAAAAGAAGATGATGTTCTTGCCTCCTCTGGGTTGTCAGAAGAAGATACAAAAAAGATAATGCTGTTAAACAAAAGAATAGTGGCTACTTTAACCAGCAAGTTAAATGTAATTAGTAGTATCTTTAAAGAGGCATTCAAATCAAGTTTTCACTGCTCACCAAAATGTAGAAAGCCTTAAATGCAATCTCACCAAATTTGAATTTTCTATGTATTGCAGTTCAAAGTTAACAATTTTCCTCTTCCTTTAGTGTTGCCATTTTGCAGTATTATGACAGAAGATCAAGTTTTGGAAAGCTGGCTTAAGCAGCTAATTTACAATTCTAACTACTTACTTTGTTTTGACAACAACACTGCTGAAAACACTAAATGAGAGTTACAAGCATGCAGTAACTTTTTTAGATTTTGTTTGTAGTTGATAACCAGCAAAATTTTTGAGGAAGAAAAGTCTTTCTGAAGGGAAATCTACGCTATTATATCTCGCTAACGGAAGATCATAGAAAGCTCAAATTTGGTAAAGTTAGTCTTCAAATGTGTCAAATTTTTTTGAGAGAAAACCAAACAAAAAAATTTTCGACCTGAATTCCCTTTTAAGCAGCTCAACATTAGTATAATGTTCAGCATTTCATGATCTTTATGCTTTTGATGTGATTGAATGATGTATTGGAGGTGTTTTGCACAAATTAAAGAGCTGTTGTTGAAAACCTTATTGAAAATAAAATGCTAACCAATGCTGAATTTTCAGATTTACTTCGTTACTTCCATTTTGGTAAGAATAACAGCACAAATATCACTGCTTTGTTTCTAAAAAGACTTACGCCAATTTTTTGTGATTTTCACTTTTTTTCATTTTATGATAGATGGAACCTAAGCCCATCTTTTGAGCTAATCAGCTAAGCTGTATCTAGCAAAATAACAGAGATAAAGATAGCTTATGTGCACGTTTTTCTACAAATTTTAGTTAAAAAAAGCCTTATGTCCATGCAGATTTTAGTGAGGTCATTTTGGGACTTAAGCAGAAAATTTAGAAAACGAATTTGGAATTAAGTCGAATGCGATTAATTTAGGTAACCGCTAAAATGATAACTAGATAAGCATTTTTTACATCCTTGACTGAGAAAAATGTCTTTACTCTATTTTTTAGCTGTATATCTAAAAAAATGTGCTGTGTAGATTGTTGTTTGGTATTATTTGGTATTTTATTCCAGTTTCTGTTTAAGCATAGAAGACAAACATAGGCATGGTAGGCCTAGTGCAATAGTATAGGCTCAGTGTGGTGGGGTAATGGTTGGGGTTACATCTTATATACTATGCCAACGGTGGGCAAACTGCGGCTCTTGGACGTACATTTTGTGGCTCTTGTATTGAATGGTAATATCACATAAAAAATTAAGATTATACTTTATAAATATGTTATTTTGTGTTTGAAATTGTTTTCATCTATCGATGTAATTTAGAGTGATGAAACAAGTATATGTTTTCATAGCACTGATGATGAACTGCAGTGTAAACACTTCAAAGAGTGCATTCAAGTGTGAATGTTGCCTTATAGGGCAGCAATTATTGTGTTTTTTAGTAGCGTAGCCAGAGAGAGAGGCTATAACCCCTTCCCTTCCCATTGGCCTGTGGAACAAAACGCAGAATAAAAAAATACCACGTTTTTAGCACTTCTGAGACTGTTTTTTTTGCACTTAAATGGACTAAAAAGTGATTTAAAGCATCGTTTGAAACATATATATGGGGGGCTAATTTGTCAAAAATAAAACTCACAAATCAACTAAAACTTTGAAAAATGGTCAACAATAAGCAATCAAATTTGATCGTTAGTGTAAAATATTGAAAATAGGTTTCATCGATAAATATATTATAAACTCAGGAAGAAGGGGGTCTATCCAGTATTAGTTAATTATCAATCACCTATCTCAAACATTTTTTCATTAGACCCCCCCAATTAATTATTTTTCCCTATAAAATATAGACTACACCGTGTAAGTTTTATTGAACTATACGAAATTTGAAGTGAGTGGCAGTAGAGCAAGAGGAAGACCAAAACAAACGTGGAAAAAGCAGGTTGAGAATGAGATGAAGAAAAATGGACTGGGGAAAGAGGATGCATGTGATCGAACAAAATGGCGAGGAATAGTAAAGACAATGACCATATGAAATCCGGCCAACTCCGTCGACGGGGAAAATACCGGAGCCAACATGTGATATGATATGATGAGTTTTTCACTTTTAAGTCACTTGCATAACTAATAATAGCAGATTTATCATATTTTGCACCGTATGTTTTTGCATGGTCTTGTATTAATTGGCAGACGTATACACGGCCAGCCAATCAATACAACACTTTGCCGCTTGTTAGTCGGAGCATGGTCTATAAATTACATAGTCTGCCGGCTGATGCTTTTTTTTGCTGTTTAAACTTTTTACTTAGCGCCACCTATTGACAGGTTAGTAAAAGTTACTTACATTTGTAGTATGGCTGCAGGAAAGGTAGAAAAGGTTGGGCACATTAAAAGTATGAAGTTATGTTTGAATTAAGATTGACGTACTTTTATTAATTTTGAACACTGATTTGAGGAAAATTTAAATTTAGAGTAATGAAAATGGAAAAGAAAACCTTGTACATGATTTTATTAGTATGTTAGTTTAGGATATTGAATAGGCCTACTCTGTACTGCACATTGGCATACCTACGGTACTTAAAGTACAGTTAAAGCATCATCCCTGCAGTCTGAGTGTATGAAAGGATCGCCTAGTATAAAATAAAATGTTGATAACGGAAACTTACGATGTTGTATGAGTAGGAGTAGTCTGGTAATTGCTCAATTGAATTAGATTGGGGCGTACCGGTAGTTAAATTCAGTAGCCTAGACAATGGTGTCTAAATTAACCATGAGAGCACCAAAAGCAAAACTGGCTAGGCCATTTTAAAAAGCCTTAAAAGTTTATTTGTGAATGTGTGTTTCATCAAAAATGCACTGTGGTTTCAGGTTTTATGTTTGTATAAATGTCTGCTGATAACTTTTTCTCTTACGAAAGTGGCTATTTTGCCTCTAGAGGCAAAATAGTACTTTCCCTCTGTTTGGGTTAGGGTTGGGGTTAAGGTTGGGGTTAGGGTCGGGGTTAGGGCTAGGATAAGGGTTAAGGTTAAGCTAGGATAAGGGCTGTTTTGGCACTGAGGCAAAATAGCATTAGGCTATTTTGCCTCCAAATGCAAACCAAATAGCCACTGCCTTCTTTTACACCTTTGAATTATTCACCATAGCCTAGGCCCATTTGTGCTCATAAATGCATAAAGTTACTTTTTGTTGATAACAATTGTTGTTCTAGCACATATTTATCCTCCTGTCACTGGACAGCGTCAGATGATTCAAGACTTATTTTTAAGGATGTTACGACCAAAAAGAGTTTGTAATTTTACCCAGTGGTCAGATATGATTTATGATAAAGATATGGATCTTCTTCTTAATCAGGTAACTATACCATAGCAGTACCAGTAAGATATTTAATTTATTTCAGTTTTAGAGATTGTGGCGCTGCAGGATAACATCTAGTTTATTTGTTTACCAAGTGGTGATATTTAATTTACAAAAGAAAATGTTAACACAGTAAAGGAGTCATAAAAATTTCTATTTGGTAAAAGAAAGCAAAAGGTCTATGTGGTGATCTGGTCTTCTGTCATCTCGCAATTAATGGTAGCATAAAATCTGTCAAGTTAATGTAGCATAAAAATTTTTGAATTTCATTGAATTGGATGTTACTCTCATTTCATCCTGTTGACAATCTTTATATTGATTTATTGGGAATGGTATACCAGTAGCCTATATTGGTGTGGTAGTGTTTAATTTATTCATTTATTGCTTACTGCATTTACTATTTTATTTATTTCTTACTTTCACTTTGTCGTTGTATTTTCTGGTATGTAGCATAAAAATGCTTTAATAATAGTTGGGCTATAATGACAGTTTCAGTTGTGATATTGTGATACAGTACCTACATAATAACCAACATAATAGGTGAATGCAATATTTCAGCTTGAAACGCCTCTGTTGAATGAAGATGAGCATTCTTGCACTAATGAACGAGAAAATGCAACATTGTTTGATGATGGAGGAATGAGCAGTGTTGATGATGAACTTTGTGACAATGTGAATCGAAGCATGCAGAAAGAAACAAATGCTGGTGATGGGTCCCATTCAGTCTGCTTCAAGGATGAAGAAATACGCGAATTGATCAAAGTTAGTTTGGATGACAGAGGCTACTCTTGCTCTCTTGCAGACAGTTGTTACAAAGTTCTGAAAGATGATTTAGAAATATTATTGCACACAGCAACGGAGCAAGCAGCCTTGCAAGCATGCAGCAAGTTAATGCAAAAAACTTTTGAAATCAACATTTCTTATGATGATGGCAAGGTGTGTATACTTGATTATATGGTTTAACTACATTTTTAGATATTTAAATAATTTTAAATGTATATTTTTAATCTAACCGCATCATTTAATGGTTTGTGCATGTTTGATACATGATCACAGGTTCCAAATTCCATTTCTATGTTCAGTACAAAGGCACAGCACCCTTAGAAAAGGCATTAATTTCATGCAGTTCTTGAAATATACTGTTTAATTGCAGTCACTTAAAAGAATCAAGTGAAAGCAAGTAATGTTATGATCTGCCAAAATGGTCAAGATATTCATTAAATGGTTGCTTTATACCTACACACTTTTATTGTTTTCTTATTAGAGGAAGACAACTATTGCAATTATTTTCAACTTATGTTTTGTGTTCACTGTCAAGTGAAAGTATTTTCACTCTTTCATTATGCACCAGATGATCCACTTGTTTACTATTTATTAATTGATTTGCATGTTTATTGTTTTACTTCAATTACTGACTGATTCCTCAATGAACACGCAAATACATTAATTTAGTAGCCTGCTTGCTTTTTTGCACAATCTAATTAAGATGTGTAGAGTAATTAGATTAGCATATGCCTGTTTTGGTAATTTCCTTATTCTAGTTTTCCTTAAATAACACTTGCTTAACATGTTTAAAGGTGTTACCAGTATTTATTTGTTGAAGTTAATTATGTCACTGTCTCTGTTTATGAATATATTGCAGGTATTTTCTAATCGCCACATCAAGTGTGTTATTGGAAAAGTTGTTCCAAAACTATTAGCAATGAAGAATCGTAAGCTGTTAAACGAAGAAACTTCTGATAAAATAGTAGAAATTACAGAGAGTGATCGACACGTTGTTCATTACCTAGCTGGAAGTTTAGTTCACTGGATTAAAAAAAAGCCTGGGATAACTGAAGAAGAAAGGTATGGTATGTACTGTAATTCATGAAATGCCATTGCACAATTAGGCATACGTAATATTAAATACTTTGTGTTATTGTAACCAGTTTGATTATCATTATGCGAAGTTTCACGCAGCAGTTTGTTTTAAAAATCATTTTTCTTATGGAATACATGTAAATTATCGAGTCAGGAGATTGGAATTGGAATCGAACCCTGGGTCTACTGCTTCTAAGGCAGCTCCTCTATTCAGTGCAAACAGCCATGTGGTGGAGGATTTATTATTTTAGCATCTCACGTTGTTGCGCAGTCCAGATTTTAAAACATTTGTCAGCTTAGTTGACGGACCATTGTGTTTTTGCTAGCTAGCTTATTGTATTTGTGTAAATCATCGTATTTTGCAGGAATTGGTGTGCGACGTTACAATTGCCTCATTCTCAGTTGCATGAGATATTTGCTAAGCGTGATAGAGATGACAAATTAATTACAGCCAAGCCAGAATTTCTCAACCTTCTTTTGGAACTGGAACACAAATATAGAATGCGAAGTGCAAAAAAAGTGCCCGAAGACGAAATCATTTCACAGATTGAAGTTCATAAGTTTATGGATGAAGTGAATGATAAATGTTTAATGTTGATGATGAGACAATATGTGCGCATGCGATCTTACTTTAATGCTAAACAATGTGCTCGAAATCAATTGCGGAAGAAACGGTTAAAGACTAGTGCGCTTACAAAAAATCTTAAAACTTTGCACTAACTGCGAATAGGACTACCTGGAAAGAGTGTGTGTAAAGTACTTCATAAAGCGACAAACTTCTATAGAATTTCATTTGATCTTTTTTTTTTTAAAGAAATGCACGACAATGGTTATGTTCCATCATGCTTCCATACAATTTGTAATAAAGCCTAGATTAGAAATAAAGTGCTGCACTTTTTATACATGCATCACAGTCAAAATTTAAGTCGCATTTCAACCATAAGTAGTAGGCCTACAGTAATCTCTCTGTCATCATATTATTCATTAAACATTTGCCAACGATCTATCACATTTTTAGCACTAAAGTTTGTGGATAAATTATCTAATTCAGAATAATAAGTGCAAGTCTCTTTCGAACAATGTTGAAGTGCATGTGATTTTAAGTTTATGTACTTGCTTAGATCTTTTCGCCTTGCAGTATTACTTATGCTGTTTGATCGTTTTTGAGGTGGTGCGTTTTGTTTTTTAATGCTCGTATATTTTGATTCTCATGGTCATGCAACCATGCCAAGTCAGTTTAGATTAGCATGCTTTAACACTCATTCCGTTTTCATGCGCTTTTTCACTGCAATTAAATGATCAGTTTAGTATTTAGCAGCGTTTAATACGTAGTCTACTAGCTAAATGCAGCAAGCGTGTTAAATTTTTTGTAACAGAAGGCAGTAAAAATGACCATTCGTTCGTTGCGCTCGCATGCTATCGTGTTATATATCAAATTAAGCTTAGCATAAGTCAAAATTGCGCAAAGCTTCAAAGGTATTACGAACGCAGTCCAAATTAACCCCACTACAATATTTCAGGACACATAGGCGTAGCCAGGATTTTTGATTGGGGGGCCCAAACCACAAATGACCTGCAATGACGTCATCATAAATTCTCAAAAGAGGAACTTTTTATGGGGCAAAGATATCGTAGAATGGAGGATCAGAAGTCGCGGCCTTTTGTTTGCCAAAGAGAGATGGCTTAAACCAATGGTTGAAAGTGCAAATGTCTATATTGGAAATGCGTTGAGTAAACTAGTGTAACTCAAACGCATCGCAGACGGGGGCCTGGGGGCGGAGCCCCCAGCCGCCGGAGGCTATGGGGGTCTGGGGACGAAGCCCCCAGCCGCTAGGCGATATTTTGGAACTTTTTGCGAAAATAAAGCTATTTTAATGCCATTGGATCACATTTCGCACGTGTTCAGAGCCATTTGAAAGAACTAGACTTTTAACATTTGAAAGCCAATTGGAAAAAATTAAATGGTTCAATCCTCCCTTTACTTGCAATTTAAGTCCAAAACACGTTTAAAATCTTGTAGTTTGGTGTTAAATTTTGTTAGTGATTTGGCCCAGGTAGGAGGAAGTACGATGCACTCCCTCCAGCAATATTTTAGCAGATAATCACCTCATAGATTTGCCTTAGACATTTTGTTTTATTATGAAATTAACCAGTTATAGGAGTACATATGCGGCAAGGGGGTCCAGGCCCCTTCAATTCAAATTCATTAATTTGTTCAATGAGCATTTCCCCTAGCTTTTTTTTTTCAAAAATATTTTTTCGCCTAAGAACTGGCAAGGTGGAGGTGAACTGTTATTGCAAAATCGTGCAATAGATGGTTACGCCTACGACCCATTTTATTCCCAGGTCAGATTTACATTTCGCGGGGCCCCTGGTACTTTGGGGATTATTGCAACATCTTCCTGCCAAATATAGGTGAAGACCAAAAAAAGTCTTACCATCTGAGCGTGGGGCCCCTGGCACTGCGTCATATGGTAAATCTGGATCTAGTTATTGCATTTGGTTAATTAAAGGTTAGATGAGAGTCTGAAGTAGCAACTTTTAAGAGAAAAATCTTTAATTTCACCCGGTTATACATTGAAATTGGCTGACAAAAATTGAATTGAGGGGGCCCGGGCCCCTGGTTGTCAATATGATTGTTAATTATTGCTGTACGCGTGTACTGTAATACGCGAAGATGCTAAAAGAAACTGAAACTGACGAAACAAGGCTTATTTCACATTTTTATCATTGGTGGCATTTCGATTGGGGAGGGCCGGGCCCCCCTGGCTACGCCTATGCCTGTGTTGATGCATTAAGTTACAAAACCGTTAAACGAGGGCCTGGGGTTACAACTTTTAGGAAAAACCCTTAGAATTCTCACAGGTTTTGCACATAAACTGTTAAAAACTTGAATTAAGGGGCCCCGGGCACCCTGGTTTTCAGTTGGAGGCCCGAGGATTCCTGGTTGTCAGTTTGGGTCCCCGGGCCCCCTGATCGTAAGTTCGGGGCCCATTGGGTGTCATTAATATTATTATTAATTACTACTGTATGCATAATTGCTAAAAGAGACTGCAACTGCATTTCGCTAGGCTATTTTGCCATAATTTTTTTTTATTATTAATGGTATTTCAATTGGGGACCGCCCGCCTTGGCTATGCATGTGTATTACTGCATTAAGTTCACAAAAGGTTAAACGAGGCCCAGGAGTCTCAACTTTTAGGACAAAGCCCCTAAATTTTTAACAGGTTTTGCATTAAATTTGTTAAAAAATTGAATTAAGGCCCAGGCCCATTGGTTGTCAGTTACGGGGCCCTGGGCCCCCAGTTTAGGGGGTTAGGCCATGGGCCCACAGTTAGGCCCTGGGCCCCCAGTTAGGCCCTGGGCTCCCAGTTAGGCCCTGGGCCCCCAGTTAGGCCCTGGGCCCCCAGTTTAGGGGGCCCCGGGCCCCCTAAATTGCAATTAAACATCACTATGTTATTTTGTCATAATTTCTTAGCATGATGGTATTTCCATTGGGGGGGGCCGAGCCCCCGGGCCCCCCCCTGGCTACGCCTATGTCAGGACATAACACCGTAATGCTTGCATTGCAAAGTACCGTAACTGACAATACTTATCAACGCTCACACCGGAGTCTACCTTCAGACGAAAAGAAAACGTTTATGCTAACATATAGTTTACATTAACTTGGTTTTCGCACGGTAAAAAGTTTGGAAGTCCACTCGCTGGAAATGAGTAAATAAATGCTAGTGCATCAATATAATGTGTCAGCTGATTCTTTCAAACTGCCAATTATCTTTCAACAGAGAATGTGTTCGTTGAATTAATTTAGGATAACATCTAAGGTATAGTGTTTGTTTTCATAGTGAGCATGGATTATATATTTTACTGCTTTTTTTCTAACACTATGTATTTTCTTATTTTTTCACAAATACGGTAGTTTTTTGGTTTAAAATTACTTTGTATAACATTTACTAACACTGATGTTGCTTGGTGATGAATAATTTATTTCTACTCTGGATATTTGGTATTGACAAACTTTTTGTGAATGCTACAAAATGAAAGTACTGTCTCTATACGGAACTGATTTGGGCCACACATAGTTGATGAATATTTTTGGTATGATGATATTATATACTTGGTATGATGGACGATTATTTGGTATGATGGACAATTGTATTTTTTAATTTTACTGTGGCACAATTGTGCTGGACCGGTACATTATTATTATTTTGGCAAAAAAAATTTTATTTGAAATATTTGGATTGCTTGTGTGAGTCTGTACCTAAACTGTAGCGACGTGTTGCTGCTGCCAGGGATTCAATCGCTGAGGTATTTTTTACGTGCGTAGCTGAGTTGCCTAGGTGCTAAGTAGTGGAGATGGGGACCGCTAACTCGTGACACACATCAGCGTATCACGCGATGATGATAAAACTACAGTACAACTATCATAACATTACGTCTTTCGGCAACGTAAAAAAACACTTTTCGCAGTACTAATAGTAATAGCCTTTAATTTTTAGCCACGATATAACAAAAACACAAATACGAGCAGAGCTAAAAATAATGCAAAACAACATACGTTAAGACTTGCGTATAACTCTAAAAATTGAAAACTGGAATATTAGACAGACTGCATAAATATGAATATAAGTAAGTTGCCACTGCACACAGAAAAGTGCCAGAATTATATCCGGAAATGGGATAGCAAAATAACTCGATCATCTGACTATTTCAACTCGAGTGAATTTAGTTGGATTCGAAAAAATTCAGGTGGTGCCGTATCGAGGAAAATGCATCAGCGTTAAAGAAAGAAGCAATAAAGTAGGCCCACACCAACTTAACAGAATAGCACTAAAGTGAAAAATTAATGAATAAAACGGGCGAAGTGCGTAACGACGTAGTAATCCGCCTGCCTTTCTGCTAGGGTTGCCAAACGTCCCAAAATGGCCGGGACAGCCCTGGAATTGACGTCTATCATCTCGTGACCCGGAATTGTTAAACACTAAGTTGGCAACCCTACTTTCTACCGTTCCTACAAATATTTACGCGTCGACGACCAATTTATGAATTCAGGATTCTATATTGATCGCCAACGGTTTCTACGAATTAAAACGCATGCATAAACAAAGAGCTTAACAATTATAGTGATCTATATATGCATTACCAACGGATTATTAAGAATTTAGTTACCAGAGTCCCAGACTTCTCTCATTAATAACCATGTCGTTACCTCTATGCACTGCAGCCATACAAGAAAAAGAGCGTCGATACTATAGGCTTGAACTCATGATTCATTGTTTCATAATGCCAATGTATGTTACATTCTTTCATGACGACTTGCGAAGCGACAAAATATAAAGCAAGTGATAAACTAGACAAAAATACACAAGTGATTAGGGGATATGACTCAGTAAAGTGTTTTTGTGCTTTGAAAAAATGGTGCTGCTGTTAAAGAGAAAGTAGGCTACAAACCTCAAGCAATCAGGTACTGTTTTTTTAAACGCAAAATCGCATGCGGATCGTGTGTTTGAGACCCCTGGGCTAAACCATAATGCCCGGTTCGATTCTCAAGGCATAACATGATAAAAGTTAAAACGGCGCTACAAAGTGTATAACCAGATGTAGACTGGAGATTACATCTCTTTCAAGAGTTTTCTTGCGTCACGTTTGACCCAATCACGCTCTTTCTAAAAGAATTAATAGCCCTGACATTGTAAGCAAACATGGGTGCTGTTGGTGCATCTGATCTCCTTCCACGTTGACGTTGGTGCCCAAAATGAGATTCAAGGGGGTCTTGATTTATTCGGCGAGTCATTACAAATTTAGCGCCAGCGGAGAAACAATCTTCGACTAAATTAATCATCGCTTTAGTTGTCATAAGCAGACCACTTTCTGTCGTTTTGCTAAGCAACATGGATTTGCGACCAGCATCAGATGAAACAAGATTAGTTGACTGCACTTCATGTTTCCAACTACGAAAATATCCAATAAATTCATTCTTCAACCAATAAAGCCTTTCAGCTGTGAACTGATCATTTACTAAAAAGGGTTTCATGTTAGATTTTCCTTTGCGTTGTGCATGATAGAAGCTAGTATTCATCATATACAACCATTCATCTATGAGCATAACAAACTTCCCAAACTCTTCGTGACCTCTCCGTTTAAGTTCCAACCCAACAGTATGAGATAAAGTTTGGGCTGCAACACTAACTTTCATTTTTTCATAAGAAGATGGATTAGCGTGCACAGCAGTTAATTTGGGGAAAAAACGCAAATCACCAAGCAGCAGATCCTCTTCGATAATTTCTTTAACGACGTTCCAACCAAAGTAGGACTTGTTCCACAAACGTTTTTTGCAATTTAAAATATTGTCTCGAACCGTTTTGATAAGGTGAGGCGGGTCATTGATAAAATACAAATATCTAAAAAAACAAAAGATTCAGAGTTGGTTGCAGCAGAAATACCTAAGTTTTATCTAGTGTTTAACTTCCGATAGCTTGAAGATTTGTTGTTGCTCCGGCAAAAGCTACTTCCTACTTCTCTTACTTATACCACCTAACACGCAATACAATATACAGGCTTGTCCATCATGAAAATGGGATTCCCATGGGAAATGTCCGATGGGATGGGATAGCACGCATTGCATTTCCCATCCCCATGGGACCTATGGACAGTAGCCATTTGATAGCCTCTTGATGACGTCATGCTTAACTTCACGTTTTACACTTTTTACCTAAAACAATTCTTTTTAGTCTTTTTTTTATAAAAGATCTTCTCTTAGCATTTTTTTACAAGCTTGTAGGCCTATCCCCTCAATTAAAGTAACAAAGTCAATAAATTTTGTTGTTTT
Organism: Trididemnum nubilum; assembly: GCA_963965965.1. Classification (NCBI taxonomy): domain Eukaryota; kingdom Metazoa; phylum Chordata; class Ascidiacea; order Aplousobranchia; family Didemnidae; genus Trididemnum; species Trididemnum nubilum. Next base: position 30,289,755 of record OZ014486.1, read on the forward strand.
ATAATCTTCTTTGTACATGTAGTCCTATCTAGTACGCATTATACTTAAATTTTCATGAATTTAATTATCTTTATTGAATTGCATTCTGATGGAAATCCGATACGATGGAGTGGGACAGGCATGAATTGCTATGGGATGGGATAGGATGGAACAGAAAGATATGTCCATGAACAAGCCTGATAATATACGCTAGATTTAGCATCCCAGCGAGGACGTAATCGTACCTAGAGTCATCAAGAGGATGTTTTGCTCGATACTTGACACCATCTGACTCTTCCTGACTCCAGTTATTGAACACTGACATATTTGTAGACAATCCATCGCCTACAAAATCAAAGAAAGAAATATTCATTAAGGCAATAGAAGAATTGACAAACTAACATATGAATATAACTGTGCTGACAAAATTAATTAATCACCAGAACAATAAAGCATCTACACGCAAGAGATGTGGAGCATATTTTAAAGAAGGCTTTTATATCATTAAAGAGCATGACAGCACAACAGGTAGTTTACTTCGTTCTAAGTTGTCTCTTGACTCACGGACAATAGCATAGTTTCGAAGTCTACTTACCCACAATAGCGCAAATCAAAATCTCAGAATGCATTTCAATCTCGACCACAGCATTATATATCATCCACATTAACTGCAGTGATCGAAGATTTTTGGTGGGGTAAAACGCAACAATGCCATCCAGCTCCTTGTTGGTGATTCCTAAACACATCAGCCATCAGGTTCTTTCCATGCCAAAAATTAACACTACCAAACAGTGACAAAGCGCAAACATAATCCGGCATTTAGAGAGAAAAAAAAAGATGCACTGGTTTTATCGACTCATTTAATATAAACATGCAGATATGAGAAACAGTTTCTTTAATACACACACCTCTCACGTACACAGCCAACATGTGATCAGCCACTTTTTCTTCAGAAGATCCCATTGAATTGATCGAGTCATCACCTGTATCAGCATAACCGATGACGTCATTACTATATGGCCGGTAAATTAAATCATCTGTACAATAAAGCAAGCTTGTGTTACGGTCACAACTCAAAACAAAATGAAGAATACCGGAGTTTTCTATAAGTTTACACAGTTTTTAGTGCGCCGATGGCGCTTACTATAGGTGGGCGTTTATATGGTGCGAATATTTCAGCTAAATAATATTTGTACCAGTAACCTTGCTTGGTATGTCCAACACACACGTAATATGCAACAGTTGTGTACCGGCCCGGGCAATTATTTGGTTGGCATCAAATTTTCCAATTTGTCTTCTTTTTTTCATTAACGGTCCAAGGCCGACTTGTGGAAAAAGGTGGTAGGTTAGGTGAGAAAAAATAAAAGGAAATTGAAAAATTCTCAAGACAAAATCAACTTTCGGTAACTAACAAACAAAGCCCACCTTTAATTGTCATCTCATCAATTATCATTACAGCCATTCTTTCATGTGTATGCTCAACTTTAGCAACTGCACAAGTCAATCGCTGCAAAAGATCTAATTGAATCCCAGGCTGTACAACACCTCCCTTGTTACGTTCCAACCGAAGTGTTGAAGGAGATGGTAAAACCAAAACATCACGAATTGCTTGATATGCAGCTGGACTTTTGGCGTACAGGCGAAGGCAATACCTTAAACCATACAAAATATTTGCTAATTTTAAAAAGTTATATTATGTACTTTGCTTTCTCGCTATTCATGTCAATGTAATAGATATAGCTAGCTACTTGGAAGATGTATAACGTATATAACCCTTTTCTAACAGCTCTCTACTAAAACAACTTGTACGCTAGTCTAGATGCAACATTCTACTTTACACCCCTGTATCAATGCTGACGTGCTAGCCCAAACTATGCTAAATATTGCCAAAGGTAAAGGCTCCAGAGGTAAAACTAAATAAACTTACCGGTAATGAAAACTGCAAAAATATATATCTAGGCTTTAATGTAGCGGTATTAACTTGTTGAAATGCTAATATTATCTAGGCTTTGTATTATCTAGGCTTTATATTGATAACTGCAGTTCTTTCACAGATTGAATTTCCAATAACTAATGCATACCTAATCACTGATGGAGGATAACGACGTAAATGATTAGGCACATGAAGGTTTGCGCACTGAGTTGCCCACCATTCTTTGAGGAAGCTATGCTTATCCTTTTCACTGCTTGAAATCACATTTTCAACAATGGCTTGAACTGAGCAATTTGGTTTAGCTCCACTAACTGCCAACTCTTTTTCTAATTCTTCAAATCTACAAAAAGTTATTTTTTGTGCAATATGCTGCTTTGTACATTACTGCAACACAAACAGAGTAACATGATAAGAAATGATATGCTCAAATTAATGCAAGAGATGAACACACACAATAAAGTAATGCCAGCATGATTACATACCTCTTGGTGCTGACAAGAGCAGAATATTTAGCTCTCTCCATACTGCAGTTATTAGTGCGAAGCAATGGAGTGCTCACCAAGTTTTTCTTTCTTTCATCAGACAGAGAAGATAGCATGCACTGATGGAGACAGTTCGAACATGTAGCAGAAGATAATTTTTTTTTCAAACCAATGAGGCAGCTAGTGCTAATGTATCTAAGAAACAAAAGTTCAATATATAGAAGGTTGCTAATAACAGATTACAATCATCCAGTTACATTAAGAACTATGTTAGGTCTAGTTTAATTTTACCAGCAGATGGAAAGTAAACATGGCATACTGAGCACAAGCATGGTTTTAATTTTTCTGCAGGTGTTACTGGATTAAACAAACCATACGGAATTTCTCCTTTGGCCAAATACACTGCAGCTGCTTCTGGGTGATACTGCCCTCCTCTAGTGATTGCTATCATCTGACTGTACGTTTTATGCGTGGTTCACACTGGCCCGGAAAACCGAAAACGGAATAAAACAATCTGCGATTTTCCGACGCGGAAAAAGTTGAAATATCGAGATCCGCATTCCAGAAACCCCCCCTCCCCCCTTGTCCGCAAATCTATTACCCCCCTGAGTGCGGACGTCTTTTATGAACAGCCCCTTAAGCTAAAGGACTCATGCAAGCATAATTGCTTAAAATGGCTGAACTGTTGCAACTAAAGAACAGATAGAGAAAAACTTACAACTTGCAACGTACTTAACCAGGGACTCAGGAACACCCTACATTGTTTTATTAAAGTGGGAGCACAAGTAGGCAATAAATTTTTTCCACAAGTTATATATTGGTAAATAATTAGTAGGCTACTTTTTATAGGTTGTCTAATTTCATTTACAGTTATCAGCTTACCTTAAATGCAATGTTGACAAAGATGTAGTGGCAGAACTTTCTTTTAATATCGGAATTGAAGATCGTTGACCAGCAGTTGCATAATATCCATCACATAAGCTTATAATTTTCAGTAGCCAATAAAACATCTTTAACTGTTGCAGCATTGCTTCCAATTAGTGACAAATTATAAAGATCATGATCAGAGGGAAGAACAAAACTGTCAATATAAATTTGAAACTCGAAACTACTATAAATCAATACTGTATAATGTGGAACAGCTCTAATTCTATAGTTAACCGGATTCCAGAATGATAATTGTAAAAATGACTTTGATGGAATTCCTGTTGAAGAACTCGCAATGTTTTCTGCTGGTACATACTGAAGCTCCCAACGACTACTTATAGTTTTCAAAGACCAAAAATGTGACCGTATTTCATTCAAGGTTTTGTATTGACAAACTCGTTTAGCTTTAACCGGTAATTCATGCTTTACAATGGATTTTCTCTTTACAGGACTTTTAGTAGTTATACTTTTTTGAGGCATGCTCTTAGAGGGTAATACTCCATACTTCAACCAGCTCATTTTACTTGTTCTCTGAATATGAACATCCTCAAAATGAACACTGCAAATATATGCAGTTCCATTTTTGCACCTTTTTCCAAAATTTTTATCTGATGGAGCACGATATTTGAACAAAATTTTTAAAAAATCTTCACTCCATGTTTGCATATTAGCAGCATCTCCATACCGACGATTTTTTTTGCCACTTGGAACAACAAACAAAGATACATTTGGCGTGTAGGATGATGATGTGCAACCAGGTAAGCAGCAATATTTACCAGCTGAGAAATTTGATGAAGACATCGAGTTTGAACTGATTAAAAACCCATAAATGCACAGCAGCAAATTTAAAATTTGTTAAATGTAAAAAATGATTTGGCCTATAGCCTATTATAAAACTTTTTTTAAATTACAACTGCATGAAAACAATTACCGGTACTCTCAATTATGGAATAATTACATAAAAAAGTGTACAATAATTAATGACATTCAGTTTCAATTACTGGTAATTCTCCAAGTTACTTTTACAAAAGATAGTCCTTGTTAACTAACCTACATTTTTTAGCAGGTAGTACTAATAGGCCTATAAAATTATGTTATAAACCGCATGTTGAATCATACTGTAGTGTCAGGTGCTTTTCAACTTAGCTCAGACTGGTAATATGCTGTTGACTAATTTACTTCAGAGGGAAAGTAATCCTGTCTTTTGTTTCAGTTCTGAAGGTTCTGGTGTTGATCTGACAATCCATCACAATAAAAGGAATAGGCCTACACTTTAACACCTACTGATTCAACTTTTTTGCCAAATTCATATTCTCCTTATCAAGCTTACTGGCATGAAGGTAGGCTGGTTTGGCAGTATCCAAAACCATCTATTTTCCTGCTAATCAATTACGCTAGGGACTTGACACTGTCTTTGTTACCTTTTTGTTTTCTTTAAACATAAATTCTGAAATTTTTACCGTTTGTAATCATGTATCAACCTCACTTTACAGATTAACTAGGCCTACTGACTGTACAATTACCTACCACTCTCGCATTCTGCAAACCAAAAGTACTAACCTGTCAATAGGTGGCGCTAAGTAAAAAGTTTGCCACTACGCGCGTCGGCAGACTATGTAATTTATAAACCATGGTCGGAGGGCTCATATTTGGTAGGTCTAAACTCAATGTATTTCTAATTCTTTGTGCAAAATGGCTGAGAATAACATTATTAACTCTTAGGTAGTTTGATCAATGTTGTTTATTTAAATGTGTTTTTAAATTTTTTTATGTTCAATCTAATAGGCTAGAATTGATTTGTAATTTTATATGCAGAAAAAAACGCTTTGCTTTGTATCCGCTATTTGTTTGATTTGTTGCCAATAAAAATAAACGGATTTACTGAGGAAAAAGGAAGCGCATTTGAGAGGAAGCCTAATTTCCCTTTGTAGCCCATACCAGTTACAGACATTTCTAATTCGATACAAATGAACTGCACATTCATATAGTCTGGGCTTGAAACGAATCAACTCAAAAGCTAAGTTTGCAAAGCATGTCATGCTTAGCTACAACACTGATTGCTGAATTATTTGTCAACTGTCAGTGATAGCCACAATACCATTACGCCTACCTGGCAGCTTCAGTAAGATCGTTTAGAGCTTCTTGTACTTTTGTTGCATCTCGACTGGATTTGAGATTTTTTAACTTTTGAATCTAAATACCAAACACAAACCTTTGAAGCTATCAGGCTGACAATGCAAGTGTTGAGATAAGAATGTAACTAATAAAATGTAGAAATAAATTACCTAACAAGTTACTTATTATGCAATGTTTCTCAAGGTTAGTTTAGTTTGAGGTCATCAAAATTATATGAAAAGAGAGAAGACATCAACTTGTCGTTGTGACTCTTCACATTAATCTTAGACATCACTTTTTATAGATTATATGTGACACAATGCATAATCCATTAAAGTTGAGAAACGTGTTTGTCTCACTTATAATCAATCTATGGTGTGATGTTTAAGATTGGTGCAAAGAGTCACAAAGAGAAGTTGGCATCTCACTGATTTAATTTCTAAGGAAGTAATCAAATTGCAGATACAATTTATAGCCAGATCCAGAATTTACAGGACCTTTAAAAAAACTCTGCCCAAGTAGAATACAATTTTATGAGTTATTACAAGTAATAAAAAATTGCATCAAAAATAATAAAACCTGCCATAAAAATTAAAAAACTGTAAAGATTGACCAAAACATTAAGTCTCAATATATCAAACATCACTTAAATGGGTCTTAGTATTCCTTATTTTGCAAGAAAGTTTGCAACAGCGATTCACACCAACAGAAGTCATCCTTTTCCACAATGTCACCACATTGTCAGCAGCATAGCCGAGCGGAACTGAGCGCTGACTATTGCTTAAGCAATACTGCAACCCGAGTTCGATTATGACTGCAGGCCGCCTGCTTTGACACATATGCGAGTGGCTGGAGACTTGAAAAACGCGAGCTCACTTCCCAGTCACCCTAGCCTCTCCGTTCTTATTAAGTTCGCTGAGTTGTAAATCCTCAGTTGATTTTGAAAAGCACACTTGCCAATGGGACACAGTCAAATGCATTAAATATAATTTCTCGGATAAAAATAGTTTGAGCACATCTTTTTTCCTCAAGTAGTTCTCATTTTTTCAATAAAACTGATTTCGAGCAGTATCTCTATTAAAAATTTTTTTGCAAAAACTATGTCATCACGCATCAAGTGGTGCTAGCAAAAGCGGTAAAGACGAAAGTGACTGGCACTTCCACATACCTGCTACCAACTAACAGTTCTGCACAAGATGCAAACTTGTTCCCCACTCCCAAATTACCTGGCTTTCTCTTACAGCAGTGTTATCAATAGATAAAACCTCCAAATGGTCTTCTTTTGCTAATCGATAGCGATTCACACCAACAATTGTTTCGCTTCCTGAAAAAAATATTTATATATATCGACACAAACTCTAAATTCTATCTGACATATTACAGTAAAATGCACTAGCGCCAACATGGTTTACCAGTTTAACAAAGATTTAAAGAGTTGGTTTGGCAAAACTGAATCACATAACTGACTTCTATACAAAGATTCCTACTTTCTACACATGTAGCAACCGCTATCAGGTAAAATTAACTCACTCAACTGATAATGAGGCATGTGTATTATGTGATTTTTAAATGAGTTATAAAGTTGTAATGCCAACGTTTCGATAGGCTAGCTTTGAAACGCTCTACTGCCCCTTGTTGTCAGGACTGAAATAAAAGAACAGTTTTACAGCAAGAAGACAGCATAGTGAAAACAAACAAAAACGACAAAAATGACGTCACACTAAAACATAATTCAAAAACTACCCATTGAATTCTACTTTGGTGAGACATCATTTCCGTGTTTTTCAGATGCTTTTGCAGGGCCATTCACCTCATTTCAGCCCCAACAAAAATTGGTAGTAGAGCTTTACGCAGCTAGCCTATTGAAACATTGGCGTTTTAGTTTTATTATTCCTTTTTGAGTTAAATTATACACCATGCCACCAGTTGAGTTTGTTTTGTTCCTATCTTCTAATTTCCCACATATTTAGCACACGACAGATAAAAACATTATAATCATTACAGCTACCTTTAGCGATCCATTAATCCAAGTAAAATGCCAGCTCCTCCGAAAGGGTTTTCTCAAGATCAGCGAAGATGCGGATAAACTAACTTCAGATTAAAATAGTGTTACCAAACTTGTACTTGATACTAGAATCCTAGTAGTATCCACATCTTAGATTTATCATCAAAACAAAATATTAACTAAATTCATTACCTGAGTCGATGCGTGCTTGTCTCTTTGCTGCACATTCTTCAATGCGAAGTTTAGGTATACCTGCTGCAACTGCTTTGGCCATTCCACCCAGTTCTTCGATCTCGTTTATGACCTAAATTATCAGAGAGTCTTTGTTAACCAAAATAAAACTAGTTGTTGACATTGGCAATATATTATATATTTCGTTTTAGTAGTGTAAAACTAGTAGAGCTACGAAATAAAGTTTTACTATTTCAGTCATGACCAGCAAGTACCAATAATTTCTGAAGTTCTACTGTTCATTGAAAATGGAACCAGCAAAGGACCGAAACGTTTGAAATACACTAATCTCTAACTCACATTGGTTGTAATTTTTATGATTAAAGTTCTACTACTAATTCTTCAAGGTCATCCTGGAATCCATTTTACCAAAAACCGATCACAATCTGTGGTGCAGTACTCTGTTGTTTGAATAGTATTTCCAATTAGAGTACGAGACTCTGGTTCAAGTACAATTCTCATCCAACTCAAGACTTTGAAATTGCTAAAATTGGTAATTTTACAGAATCTCTAACTGATATTTATAAGAGTATAACATTAAAAGGACAAAGTAAAGCATCAATTCAGAAAGGTAGACAGAAGAAAAGAGAATTTAAAGAATTCAAAAGTTTCTTCAGGCCAAGACAGAAATATATGCATGCTATCACAATAGCTATTCATGGTAGCCATATGCCATAGCACACTTAACGAATATTTCTCACCTCTAAAGCAGCATCATAAATGTCATTTGTGAGGCTTTCCATCATGTACGAACCACCCCAAGGATCAACAACATTAGGAATACCAGATTCTTCCTAAAATTCCAAGAAGTTTAAAGCATGTTATAAAAAAGTTCAACTTGTTGGCAAATTAGAGCATTACCTGGATGCGAAATTAAAACAGTACACAAACTGCACATTGAGCAGTGTACTTTGTCGTGAAAGATGCTGATTGCTGCTACCACCTATAACCTCTCCAAGAGTCAGATAAAATTTCCACAAAAAGAGACTTTCAAAACTGGTTTCCAAGAACTGGTCAAAGTCGAACTAGGAGATGCAGTTTCTTCTGATCGTTTTGCCTTTCTTTTACTATTCAGTGACCTTGGATATAAATGGAAAACATTTTAGACATTCAAAGCAAATTTGATTTTGAACTTATCCAGTCATCAACCTCATAAACAAAATGACAAAAAAAAAAGATAAATGCAAACTCAAGGTCATGGATATATCACAACTAACTTGCAAAATAATCTGGGTGTTGCGTGCAATACGAGCACTAGTTGTAGTAGGAAGGCCCAGGGCTTCATCAAATGAATTTGTGTGAAGTGACTGCGTTCCGCCAAATACTGCTGCCATGGCTTCAATGGTAGTGCGAATGATGTTGTTGTAAGGATCTTGCTCTGTCAACGACCAGCCTAAAATGAGACAATAATGGTCAGCATAAGTAAAACTTCTTGCATATCTACTGTAATTATGAGCTTATTTCTAAGTCACAATACTACAAAGACATAAACTCTACAGTCTACACTATACACACGGCTTACAGGCAACACCAGCTTGTGGTATATGAATGCAATGAATGAGTGTAATGCTACCGTACTGCTAAAAAAAAAACAAGTGAAGTACCTAAAGTTAAAACTTCAAAAATTTGCTTTCAGATGAACTTTAGATAATAATGTATGGCACTTGTTCACACTCAATGGCGTGAGAAGGTTTTACCAAATTAAATCAATCTTTCATTATACACGCTGTATTACACTGAAGCATGTAACAAGTTTGCAGAACCTCTCTCCGCCTCATTGCATTTGAGCAACACAGCTTCTTTTGAAGAAATACTGCAGTGATCGCAAGCCGTTGGCAACACTGTCTGATTTGACTAGCCCAAAATTCAACCTCATACCTACAGCTCCAGAAACAAACGCGTTACTCCTCACCCAACTTGCTGGTAAGTTTTCACAAGGTATTAATAATTTATTAAGTTACCAGAAGTCTGTGAATGAGTTCTGAGTATGCAGGATCTGGGATTTTTTGGCTTGAAAAGTTTTGTGATTAAATTTGCCCACAATCTTCTGGCTGCTCTCATCTTTGCTATTTCCATGTAAAAGTTCATACCAATTCCCCAGAAAAATGACAATCTTGGCGCAAATTTGTCAATATCCAAACCAGCCTATCAGTAAAATAAAATTCAGCAAACTGTAGTTACCCTACAAAATTTGAAGTAAACATATAAGATAACCAACAAAGTACTGAGAGTGAAACCACTCAGACCAGATTCATATATTTATATGAGCTGGGTACTCTTTTCTTTTCCAGTCTGATATTATGATCGACTACCTGAAATAAATTATAATGCACATATATCTAAAAAAATTTTCTGAGTCTTAGAATGAGAGTTAATTTATGAAGAATCTAATACAGGGGTGCCCGAACTTTTTTTGATGGAGTGCCAAATGAGACTTCACAATGGTGTCTGCGAGCCAACATGTCAGGCCAAGACCACTGGCCAATGCATGAATGAGTTCAGTGAAAAAACGAAGACCAAAAAAGGTCTTTAGTCTATTTTGGGGGCAGTTCAGATTGTTAGTTTCTCGGGCGGATTCGACCGCATATCTGCAGCATGATTTCAGTCAGAAAAGAAGTGAAAGAATGAGCACAAGCTGGATAAAATTTTATCGTCAAGCAGATTTTGGACACCCTTGCTGTAATATCTGAAACTTTGAAATTGGAGGCTTCACACAGTTCCCGCTTCCACCTTATCCTAAATGTCAAGCAGGGAAGCTATGAATATGTCATTTTTTTAAGTATTTAGTGAGGCCAATTCAAAATACCTAATACATTAATATGTGGTGACCGAGTGAATTAATATATTTTGTCCTTGTGCAATTATGTCTGCGGTATCCGGTTATTGGCACATATCGCTCATTGCTATGGGTGGTATTGCATAATGAACGGATATTGCGAGACATAAGGAATTTAATTAATGTTGTTTTTGTTTTCGCTTTTCTTTGTTTGCTTGCTGTATATATACCGCTGCTTCGCTGTGTTAAAAATTAATTGAATTATTACATGTGAGGAGCGCCCGAAGGGGCACTCACCAAATTGGTGCCCCGTTAAAATGAATTGAATTATTACGTGTGAGGATAATAAACAATTACGTTGGTTTTGAGACTCGTTTGCGCACGAACTCACCAAATTGGTGCTCCGTGTGAGTCTGCGCTGAACCAAAACTTCAGCAAGAAGCTTTCAGAACATTCAAAAAAAAAAAAGTGAGAAGTGAAACAGTAATATTAAGCTGATAATTGCTCAACCTCTCGAAAAGAGTGCGCTAAAGAATTCGAGTGAAGAGTTCCAGAAGAGTTCCAAAACAGGACAAGAACTTTTCAAAACTATTCATGCGTTGTTCAAAACTGCCCAGCTATTCGAAGTGTTGTTTGAGTGGCCAGAAACGGAAACCGAAAACCTGAAGAAGAAACTTCTGACAAAAAAAACGGTACAGACTTTTAATTTATTTTTCTCGCATATTTACTAGTAAAAGTTTTGCTTATTCACCTGTAAAAATTTTTTCGCATATTTACCTGTAAATTGTTTTGCTTATTTATGTGTAAACTTTTCAAAACCCGCTCACCCGGTAATGCACAAATTACCAATAATACCATATAATTTGAGAAAACGTTCCACGAAACAAAAACCTTCAAAACTAAAACCTATGACCACTCCAACCCCAGGTTCATCCAACCTACTAGACGCAATAATCCCCACAACTAACTCTCTCCCATCACCAACCTACCGTGCCTCACCGGTTTTAGAATAGTGAAGCCGCCAAGTTATGGCGAATCGTAAAAGGCGATTAAAAATAACGTTAATTTGTTGAATTTTGTTATTGTGCAAGTAAAAAAACAAAAGGAGTCCAAACCCAATTGACAAAAACTTAATATTATTGTGATTATTACTAAACTGTTTTGGGATTATCAACCGCAAGTAAAGCTTATATGATTTTTTAATTGTAATGCGTTACGTCTGTTTTCATTCCTGACTCCTTATCTACCGCAGTTAAGCTGTGCTAGAAATGTACACATAGTTGTACTGATAATGGGTGTCCGATAATTGACCTTTCCAATGCATGACTTGCATTTGCATATTTTCCTCTTACCTCTGTATCAGCTGAAATTTCTTGCGTTATAATCAATGTTACGGCTATTCTAATTCTGTTCGTGCCGAAGAAGTTTAAAGGATGCCATGACTCAACGAAATATATCTCAAGCGACCAGCAGAGTTACTGAATGTTTATTTCATATTGTTGTTTTCGCATTTATGAAACTATTTAATTGCGAGCAAAGACTCGATGACTATATATTATGTTACAGGGCAAAGAAAAGCCCTCTATATTGTGTTATTTACATTTTCCGCGCCAAACTGCGCTATGTCATCCTGCTAGGAATGACCAAGTCACTTATTTCTGGTCGCATGGACGTAAAAAATAGCATTTCTACTGTCATATTTCAAATTTTAACGCGTTAAACATTTTATCCCCAGTTTTGGTGTTTCTGCTTACTCCTTTTTAACCCATTATCGGTTTTCTATGTTGCAGTTTTTAAAGAGTTTACGAGTCTTTTTTGTCATGTTCTTGGAATTGACTCGAATCCACATTTCTTTTTGTCGACTGATGTGTATGCTGGACAGCCTTTGGGGGCTTTGTCGTCCATCATACCCATCATTCTGAGAGGAAGGTCTGTGGTGATCGAGTGAATTAATATATTTTGTCCTTGTGCAATTATGTCTGCGGTATCCGGTTATTGGCACATATCGCTCATTGCTATGGGTGGTATTGCATAATGAACGGATATTGCGAGACATAAGGAATTTAATTAATGTTGTTTTTGTTTTCGCTTTTCTTTGTTTGCTTGCTGTATATATACCGCTGCTTCGCTGTGTTAAAAATTAATTGAATTATTACGTGTGAGGAGCGTATTACGTGTGAGGAGCGCCCGAAGGGGCGCTCACCAAATTGGTGCCCCGTTAAAATGAATTGAATTATTACGTGTGAGGAGTGTATTACATGTGAGGAGCGCCCAAAGGGGTGCTCACCAAATTGGTGCCCCGTTAAAATGAATTGAATTATTACATGTGAGGAGCGTATTACGTGTGAGGAGCGCCCGAAGGGGCGCTCACCAAATTGGTGCCTCGTTAAAATGAATTGAATTATTACGTGTGAGGATAATAAACAATTACATTGGTTTTGAGACTCGTTTGCGCACGAACTCACCAAATTTTTACTTGCACAACAACAAAATTCAACAAATTAACGTTATTTTTAATTGCCTTCTACGATTCGCCATAACATGGCGGCTTCACTATTCTAAAACCGGTGAGGCACGGCAGAATACATTGTTTTAAAGTGGGGATTATTGCGTCTTGTAGGTTGGAGGTACTTGGGGTTGGAGTGGTCATAGGTTTTAGTTTTGAAGGTTTTTGTTTCGTGGAACGTTTTCTCAAATTATATGGTATTATTGGTAATTTGTGCATTACCGGGTGAGCGGGTTTTGAAAAGTTTACACATAAATAAGCAAAACAATTTACAGGTAAATATGCGAAAAAATTTTTACAGGTGAATAAGCAAAACTTTTACAAGTAAATATGCGAGAAAAATAAATTAAAAGTCTGTACCGTTTTTTTTGTCAGAAGTTTCTTCTTCAGGTTTTCGGTTTCCGTTTCTGGCCACTCAAACAACACTTCTTCGAATAGCTGGGCAGTTTTGAACAACGCATGAATAGTTTTGAAAAGTTCTTGTCCTGTTTTGGAACTCTTCACTCGAATTCTTTAGCGAACTCTTTTCGAGAGGTTGAGCAATTATCAGCTTAATATTACTGTTTCACTTCTCACTTTTTTTTTTTTTGAATGTTCTGAAAGCTTCTTGCTGAAGTTTTGGTTCAGCGCAGACTCACACGGAGCACCAATTTGGTGAGCGCCCTTTCGGGCGCTCCTCACATGTAATAATTCAATTAATTTTTAACACAGCGAAGCAGCGGTATATATACAGCAAGCAAACAAAGAAAAGCGAAAACAAAAACAACATTAATTAAATTCCTTATGTCTCGCAATATCCGTTCATTATGCAATACCACCCATAGCAATGAGCAATATGTGCCAATAACCGGATACCGCAGACATAACTGCACAAGGACAAAATATATTAATTCACTCGATCACCACAAATAGATTACCTCAATGCCAGTTCTGCAATACTGAATCCCATCTGCTATAGTGTAAGCCAGCTCCAAAACTGCATCTGCACCAGCCTCTTGCATGTGGTAGCCACTGATGGATATGCTGTTAAATCTAAACAATAAAGTATGATCTAAAAACTGATCGGCTGGTGCTAAGTCTAAAACATTTGCTTGATGGCACATGAAGATGTCAAAGTCAGTTGGGTGGTATTTAAAAAGATGCTTAGAACAAAAAAGTGGACGTTCAAACACTGTTTCAGATTAGTCTTGCAGAACAACAAAATATAATTGAAGCCCAAAAAGAGAAATTGCAAAATAGAGACCAAATAGGATACTGCAAATGAAGCAAAGACTGACTAATCAGTCGATCAGTAACGTGTTCATCTCTGGAGCAGCATGTTTGAGGTTCAAATCTCGGGCTGGTCAAATCGAACACTACATGTTGCTAATGGCTTGCCATCGATGTGACATTTAAGTGAAAGGAGCTGTGTTGCCTGCAAACACAAAGACGCAGAGATAGTACCCACAAACTTGCTACATACTTTGGCATGATAGAGCATATGTAATGAAAGATTTGATAAGATTTGATGAAGCAAAAATTCTCTAAAAATAGTACTTCAAAAACCATTACTATTGTCAGAAGTCTATAATGGTATATGTTCCTTAAACACTTCGCTAATGGTACCTATCACTTTGTATTTGGTAAAGTTCTTGCACACTAAATTAGAAACTCAATGCAACCGTAACCCATCATTATCATCAATTCAGTTGTGTTCTTGATTCTTCTCGTCAATGGATTGGGCAGAATTTTGTATGGTTATTAACTTTACCATACCAGACTACTTTGTTCAATTATATGCATTCTATTTCTTTAGTACATTTTTTTTCATTTCATCTTCAACTTGTTTTTTTCCATGTTTGTTTCAGTCATCCTCTTCCTCAGCTATGATTCACTTAAAAATTCCCAAGCCTTTACTATGTTTTCATCTTCCCTCACCAAAACATGACCATACCACTGCATACTGCTAGCTTTAGCCATTTTATCCAAACACTTCTCTACACCCAACTTGAACATCAACTCCTCGATGTTTCTTCGATCTATTAGCTTCACACATTGCTTGCATCATCACTCTTTTCATTCTCTTTTCTTCACATTGCTCACATCATCGCTCTTTTCATTCTCTCTTCTTTTAAGCACGTTTCACTTCCGTACAACATAGTGATCAAACATAACTTTTGTAAACTTTCCTTTCCTCTTTAATAAACACCTTTTGCCTTTGAGTATTTCACCACATTTCCAAAACCTTCATCCAAACAATTCTTGTTCGAGCTGTTACTGCTGGTTCGCATCTACTACTTGCATTTGGTCTGTCAGCAAGATAAGGAAACTTAGTAACAGTTTCTACACCATCACCCAGTATTTCGACTGGTTTATTCAAATTCTTAACCATGCACTTCTTGCAAACAAAACCTTTAGCCAATCAAACTGTAACCTTTTTCATATCCTTGCCGTACATCTTGCATGGACCCACTTATTGCATGCTGTGCATAACACTGAATTAGTCACTCACTAGTCACTACTCTTGTTTCACAAGAGGTGGAGTCTTTGAGGATGTCCTTGATCTCAAAGACACTTTTTGAAGTCTTTACTCTTGGCCTCAAGCACAGTAATTCCTTGAAAAATGTCTTGTTCTCGGCTTGAGGGCAGCATTATTTTTGATTGGTTAAAAAGGAAAATAACATAACAAAAAATAACATTATACAGTACCAGTACTTCTAGCCCGTAAATGATTGCTAACTAAGCTAAAAATTATGCCATAGATAAAATATCGCTGCCCCTCTAGCACTGCTTCCGAAAAATAACAATGCCTATATACTTTATTTCATCTTTTTGTTTTTTATTTATTAGTGGCATCAATAAACAAAGTTGAACTTAATTGTTAATTTTTCTTGAAATAAGCAAAATGTACAATTTTTTACGCATAAGATTGGCAATCTATGATAACATTCTTTTCACCAAGAAAAAATGATGCAAGCAATTTAAAACAAAACTCTTGTTCTACTGTAATCAATACAAGCATTTCCAAATAAAAAACCTACATACTGAGGCATGTGCTTGGAAGTGTAGGCAAATATATCAGAAATCAGTCTCATAGATGGTTCAGGAGGATAAATGTAGGTGTTGCGGACCATAAACTCTGCAAAAAAAATTAAATCAAATCTAGATTACACTTGAAAACCTTGTATTAGCCCACGCATTTTTGTATCAATGTAGCTTGTGCAATTTGTGTCAAAGTAGCAGTAGCAAACAGCTTCTAACAAAAAGGTCATTGAAAAGGGAGGAACCAATGGCAACTCTGTGACCAACACTTGACTAGTCCAGAAATAAAACCAGCGCAATAGTCCAAACTCCTCACCTAAAGTATTAAAAGCATTGAGTTTTTGAAGATATCTATAACAATCCACCTTGGGATGATAGAGGTTTTTGTAATCCAGTAACTGTGGAGCATTTGGCTCAAAACAACTCACTACCAAATACTGATAATGAAAGTTTAAAACCCTTAAGTTAAAGAACACAGCTCATTGTCAAGTTGGTTGGTGGCAGAGAACTTGAGTGTTGTTTTAAGCAATTGTTTTCAAGAGTTAACTGTCACGAAGCTTTTCATCTAACAATCGTGAAGAATTGTAAGTATAGAAAAAGCAGAAAAAACCATGCTTTTACACTGAGAACCAGAAATCATTTGCTCAACCAACAATCTACCTGCTATCAAAACAATCCAGTGTTTGCTTCACAAAAAAGCAAAATTATTTGTCAGTTTTCATGTCGACGTAATTATGTAGGCCATTACCTCTTAAAGAATGCAGAACAGAATAAAATAATGTGCACCAAATCAATCTGCTCCAAGTCTTTCCAAAAATGTGCACTTTCTGCCAATAAGTGTAAATCTTTCACCCCATCTCAGTCTCTTGCTTTTAACTCACTAGCTCAGGCATAGAACCTCATCTTTTACAAATTCTGCCAGTGCTTTAACATTATGACAACAGTAGAATCTCTATTACGATAACAGTAGATTCTCAGTGTCATTAGTGATAATTACCAAAATATACGAGCTCAAATTTGTTCACTTCAGTTGTTCTTTGGCCTCTGAAATCGTGGTCACATGACCGGGTGCCCTAAAAATTGGTACCGTATGTACGAAGCTTTCATTTGTACCCATCTTGGGTTCAAACTTTAGCTTTCCATATCCAGTCATTTTTGCATGAGTAAATTAATAAATTTTCAGAACAGAAATGCAGTTTTTTAAATGTTTTTTGGTTTTGTGAATCACAATCACTTAACTTAAGACACTCAAAATTGGCAAACTATCATTTATCCCCATGATGTGTCAAACATTCAACTTTTTAGATTTAGCCACTTGTAAATTACAACCAATACAAGTTAAGATAATTTTGGCACTCATCTATTAAAAATGGCTTTGTAAAAACAAAGGTCCTACAGCGACGCACATTGTAAAGTTCCTATAATAACCATGTGCATATACAGTATATAAAAGCCTTGATGAAATTTGACCAAAATATAAATTACCCACACTTGTCAAGCAAATTCACATAAACGATTTATCAAGCATTTTGGAAAGGTCTAAAATTTTTTGCAAAAATAACTGCCAACAATTTTACTAAGACATACACAAATAGAGGCATTAGAGCAAAATTGTTTAGAGTGTAACGTAAAAAAAGAAAAAAAGTTTTGTTTGGTTAGTGATTTCGTGATGCCAAATGGGATAACTTAAAGAATGGTAAAAATTTTTTTGAAAAATTTTGAAGTTTTAACCAGCCACACAGCCTGTTTCCATGGTGACATAATCAAAATTCACAAATTTGGTCTAACTCGAGCTACGAATGTCATATTAAGCTAAAATTAATCTCAAAATGCTTGGAATAGCCAAGTTTATTTTCAACTTCAACCAAAATTATAGGTCTAAACCCTTTTGGTTTTCAAGATAATTGCAAAAATGTCATATTTTCTTGTTTTTTTACTTGGCAACAGCAATATACTGCTAAGAATGAATCATTATTCCATAAATGTCACCTTAGGTTTTAGGTTCAATATAATGTTGTAAAGCAGGGGTGAGCAAACTACGATCTGCGGGTCACATGCGACCTGCCTGTGCCTAATCTGCGACCCCAAACTACAAACACGTTTTCATCATAAATTATGTTCGTTTAGAATTTTCGCCAAGCTTTTACACATTTATTGTACCCAAGTATGTGAATCAAAACGCATTTCCGCTAAACCGAAAGCTGCAATGTTTTATTTCATATAACGGTTAGAAATACTGACTGTCGCTGCCTCTCAAAACGAATTGTTTATAAAAGATTTAGTTAATATTTCAGCCTAGCAGTAATTATTGAACAAACACACCCATAATGAGTGCTTCAAGAAGCGAAAACTTGAAGATGAATGCTGTATTTTTAACACAGGATGGACAGAATAGTATTTCTTTACCGACATTAAAGATACGGCAGTATGTTTGATTTGCCACGCCACAGTTGCCATGTTCAAGGAATATAATTTAAAACGCCATTTTCAAACCAACCATGCTAACTTTGGAAAAAGTTTATTGAATCACGAACTGAAAACAAAAGCATCTGATCTGGTAAAGAGTTTTAATAACAGCAGACTTTAATTAAGAAACCCTCATCTTTACAAAAGAATATACCACAGCAAGTTTTCTATTGGCATATAAAATTGCCAAAGAAAACAAGCCGTTTGCACATGCAGAATTCGTTAAAGGCTGCATGGTGGAAGCTGTGGGTGTTCTATGTCCTGAAGTTAAACCCAAAGTCAAAGCCATTTCACTGTCAAGAAGAACTATTGTTCGACGCATTGGCACAACTGCACACAATATTCAAGAACAATTGTTGACATCAAGTGGTCATTTTGAGTGGTTTTTCATTGCTATTGATGAGAGTACTGATGCCCAGGATACTGCTCAACTACTGATATACATCAGGGGAATTGATGACAGCTTCAAAGTTACTGAGGAATTGTTATCCATGGAATCTCTGAAGGACACTATTGCTGGAAAAGATTTGTTTGAAAGTGTCATAAATAGTATAACCAGGTCAGGATTAAGTCTGGATAAACTTGCAAGTATTACAACAGATGGTGCTTCTTCTCTCACTGGTAGACATTCTGGCTTAGTGAAGTTAATGAATGATAAAATCAAACAAGAATTTCCACTGCACAGGGCTCTCTCCTTTCACTGCATCATACATCAAGAAAGCCTTTGTAAGTCTTCTTTAAAATTCAAACATATTATGGATCCATTGGTGAGTGCAGTGAATTTAATAAGAGCACGTGGATTTAATCACAGGCAATTCAGAAATTTTTTGGAAGATATTAAGGCAGATTTTGCTGATGTACTTTACCACACAAATGTCCACTGGTTAAGCATGGGAAGAGAGCTTAGGAGAGTATGGAACCTCAAAGCAGAGATTCTCCTTTTTTTGGAGATAAAAGGCAGTTCTTGTGATTTTTCAAAGAAAATGGGGAGTGAAGATAGGGTTTGTGATTTTGCATTTGCTGTGGCAGGGTTTATACGGAATTTTTCTGACATATTCCCCTGACTTTCGTCAAAATCGCACCTGTTTTCCCTGACTTTCGTTTAAAAATCCCTATGTTTTTCCCTGACCCAATCCTGCAAAACATACTTTTTCCCTGACTTTCAGAATATAAACGAACAGTATAATATCAACCAGCAGCAAAAAGAACTATGCACACCTAATGCATACATACACAGAAACATCAATTCAGCAGCAGAAATAAGAATTTCACAGGTGACCTGTCGTAATTGTATCTTAAAAAAGATTGATTGTACCTTAAAAAACAATGGATCTTGATTCATAGGAGATAAGAAGTTTCCAAAAAAATCTCCCTGACTTTTTCCAACTTTTCCCTGACTTTTTCGTTGAATTTCCTGACTTTCCCTGACCACCTCAAAAAAGATATGTTTTCCCCTGATTTTCCCTGACCGTATAAACCCTGTGTGGACATAATGCAAAAGCTGAATGAGCTCAACACAAAACTACAAAGGTAAACGTGTATTTGCTTATGAATTGCACAGGGAGGTAAAATTCTTTCAACTGAAGCTCAAACTTTTTGCCATGCAGCTAAATGAGCAAAACTTTGTTCATTTTCTTTATTTGAAAACCCAAAATATCACATCAGCATTGTCAGACAAATACAGTTGTCAGTTGATGGATTTAAAACAGGAATTTAATCGAAAATTTGCTGATTTCAAGACAATGGAAGGACAATTTGATTTGCTCTGCTCACCTTTTTCCTGTAATATTGAAACTACTGCTGAGGAAATATTGAAACTACAGCTGAGAAATTACAGATAGAACTGATTGATTTGCATGCAGATAACTCTTTAAAGATGATGTTTGAAAGTAAACCACTCGTTGAGTTTTATGCCTCTTTACATTTTGAAAAGTTTCAACAGCTGAAAAAATTTGCAAGAAAGATGTTTGAGCTGTTTTCAGTCTTCAGTCAGTCTTCAAAGTCAGCACAAGCAACTTGACACCTGATTTTAACAAACTGGTTAGGGGCTGTTCATAAAAGACGTCAGCACAAAATTGCAAAAAATTGACCCCCCTCCCCCATGTCCGCAATGACTAAACCCCCCCCTCCCCCTTGTCCATGCGGACACAAAAATGCGTTAATTAGACACTGACACACACAAAGTTTTAATACAAAGTTTGCACGGTTTAATTATATACTAAGTTTTAATACAAAGTTTAATTATATAATAAGTTTAATTACTAAGTTTAATTATGTACTAAGTTTTAATACAAAGTTTACACAGAGCAAGCACAGCGCAAGGTGACGTAAAACGTACAGTCATGTGATTTGTTATGTGTGCGCTTCGTGCCCTTAAATCACATGACTGTACGTTTTATGCGTGGTTCACACTAGCCCAGAAAACCGAAAACGGAATAAAACAATCTGCGATTTTCCGTCGCGGAAAAAGTTGAAATGTGGACGTCCGCATTCCAGAAACCGCCCCTCCCCCCTTGTCCGCAAATGTCCGCAAATCTATTACCCCCCCTGAGTGCGGACGTCTTTTATGAACAGCCCCTTAATGACAGTGGTCACCTACATCATTCTGATTGACATTATTGATTATTTCTATTACTGAACAATTACTCGGTTACTTTGTTCTTGTGAAACAAATGTATTTCATAATTTAGGCAAAGAGGTTGATTTGCAGAACCATATCAAAGCAATAAGCAGCAACTTCGTTGGATTTAACATTTTTATTAAAAGCAAAACATATCGAACGTTTTCGGCTTAAAACAATTAAGCCCTTCTCAGGATATTATAAACAATAATACCTAAACATTTGCGAAGGAAATAGAAGCATTACGGCAACATAAATTTACGTATACCTGACTAATAACGTATACTTGAAATCATTACCTTGATTTGACTTGATTTTCTCTTTAATTCAATTCACCTTTACTTTACTTATTAATATTAACACATTAATAGTTATTCTAACTGAATTGGTTTATTTCACTCTAAAAACTTTATGCTGTTGCTTGTTTGACTGTAATTTTAATCTGATTGCTTTGCTCCAAAACCGTAAAGGCATTTTTATTTTGTTAGATAATAATTTTAAGTATTTCCTCATATAATATACGTTATTAGTCAGGTTTACGTAATTTATGTTGCCGTAATGCTTCTATTTCCTTTACAGATGTTTATGTATTATTGTTTATAATAACCTGAGGAGGGCTTAATTGTTTTAAGCCGAAAACGTTTGATATGTTTTGCTTTTAATAAAAATGTTAAATCCAACAAAGTTGCTGCTTATTGCTTCGAAATGTATTTCAGCTGAATTTTACACATTTAAAGATAATTAATAAAAACTAATTGCTTTTTAAATAAAATTTTAAATATAACTGTTTGATTTTTAACACTCTTAAAATGTCTTTGCTGAATGTGCTTTTTTGGATGCAGCTGTTTGAAAAGTCGGATTTTTGGAATGTGGCCATCACATTGAAAAGTTTTCCCAGCCTTGTTGTAAAGTAACACTCGATAAACCCATAGGTCTGCATAGTAAGTGTTTTCGTTGCGAACCAAACAAAGAGGTCAATGATGCTAGGTTGGAACCTGTTAACAATAATATTAGCACTTAAATAATCGTTAAAATAATGCCCCCAACTGGCTGTTTCGCTGTTAAACTCTTCAGGGGGGGCGGGGGTGACAGCAAATCTACACTAGTGGAAGTTAACCAACTAACAAATTCCTACATATTCTAAAATGCAAAAGGGCCAGCTGGGCCGTGGCAATAACCAGTGCCTCCACCCCAAAAAGGTCTGCATAATATGTACCAGCAATATTGATTTTTAGGGAAGAGTGTATTTAAATCAGAGTAAATCATAATAAGCCGATTGCAGGTACAATAATTATTAGGCAAAGTTCAATTCAGTAACAATCTTAGTGTTCTTTTTATGTAAAGTAATACAGTGGTGTAGCTGCACATTATGCTGAACTGTCTATTACCAACTTGTTTTATCGATTTCAAATTTTTATCTGTTCTGATCAATTTTCTTAAGCTCTTTGCAGCATACTGCACAATATGCATGCATGACTGCACAATATGCAGTACAGAATATTATACTTTGTAAAATAATACAGATGTTTTGATTTGGGCAAAAGCACTCACATGATGCCTTTTAGTAAAGATGAGGCAACAGTAATTCCTGTTTTAAAGCCATAAAAAAGCAGGTAACAATATAAAATCATACTAAATGTGTTGTCAATACTACGTACCTGTTAATTAAAATCTGATATTGAGCAAATATGCATTTGTATGAATGTAGATATATTTAAACTACAGAGAAATTTTAGCGATAAGCAATTGAGCATTCTAGAAAAAACATAACCACAATTAGTAGCTTCAAACCAAATAAATCATTGTGGTTTTTGCCCAGTTTGCTGCAGTGACGGATCTAGAAAATTTTGGTGGGGGGGGATTTTAAGCACAAAACCTCAAAAATTCGAATGTCTTCACCGAAATTGAGAGTGATTTTTCGGCCGAAATTGGAAATTCAAACCTTTTTTTCGCCCAAAATCAGGTGGTCTCCAAAAAAAAAAAAGGTCTTCACCAAAATTGAGAGTGATTTTTCGGCCGAAATCGGAAATTAAAGCGTTTTTTTGCCCAAAATTAGGTGGTCTCCAAAAAAAAAAGGTCTTCACCAAAATTGGGAGTGATTTTTCGGCCGGATTCGTTAGGTTTAGGCTGGTGGGGGGGATGCATCCCTAACTGGAGCCGAATTATTCAAAATAGAGGCTGATTTTTCGGCTAAAATCGTTACTTTTAGGCTGGTAGGGGGGATGCATCCCCCCCCCCTAAATCTGCCACTGGTTTGCTGCACCACAAACTACAGGGTGGGCCATAAGTTTCCATATATAGAGGAAACAGACATTCGTATATTTGACAAATTTTTAATTAGATAATGCATCAACAATGGGAAACACGCATTAATATATGTATTCAAAACAATGGTGGTGGGACAGAGTACAGTATGTAAATAAAAATTTGTCAAATATATGAATGTTTATTTCTCCTGTGTATGGAAACTTATGGCCTACCCTGTAGATCATTTTGCTGAAGCAAATTTTTAAGAAATCGTGAGATTTGTACAAAGATTTTTCTGTTTTTAGTAGGTCTAAAATCAATTTACAATGAATAATTGAGTTACTTCTTTGGGATTCAAGTTTAGTTGGAATACTGCTATAACACTGATTGTGAGGCATGCGATATTAAGTCGTTTTGGCGTTTAACCAGAGGTTTGCATTAATGAATATAATCAATCTTGAAAGCAGGTTCTACGAGAGCGTTGTAGGACTTAGTCTCTTTAAGTAGGATTTGTGTCGACACTTATCTTCTTTGTTTACATGCTGACTGGTACTATTATGGTGTTTGAATGGCATCAACATAACAGTTATACTGCTAATGATCATAGTGTCAGCTGCGATAGAAGATTCTACTGTAGCATCAGTTGGAAGCCGCTAGAATATGATTTAGTTTTTGTTCATTCCACTAAATCTCAAACTTGCCAGCATGCATTCAACGGCTTATTACAGCTACAGTTGACTTTGCCAAAATACATATCCACGATGTTGAATTTAGAGTAGTTCTCGCTCAAAGCTTGAATCAGTATTGTAAAAATGACAAGTTAGTCGAAATACCCGAAAAGTATTTAGGTAGGACATTGATAAAATTCGGAATGAAAACATACAACTACCCAAATTTTGTTAGGTCCAAGGGTCTTCTATAAACACATCAATTTACTTTCATTTGCTCCATTGACATGGGAAGTGATAACTAAGCCCAGTAGCAGGGGTGGGGGCATGGGATGACATTCTCCCAAAGGTGACCTCTCCATGCATAAGAACTATCTGGTCCTCACTTATACTAAAACCATTACCACAAAATGACAAATTAAATAGGTGAAATCAGTATTCTAAGAAAGCTTATTTAATCTAGAGGGCAGCTTGTTACAATTCTGGATCCAGGGAATGATGAAATTTTGTGAGTTAGAGAACTTAGTTTAAGTGAGATGAAGAAGGGAGTGAAAGTCTGTGGTAGATCAGCTCAATCTGGAGTGGCTGCTGTCAAAAACTTTCATAATATACAGGGAATTGATTACACTATCAATCAAAAATCGCAAAAAAATGCCAAAAAAACTAAAAAATATGACATTTTTGCAATTATCTCCAAAAACAAAAGGTTTAGACCTATAGTTCCTCTTAAAGTTGAATAATTCCTCCTAAAGTTAAACTTGGCTATTCCGAAATTTTGACACTAAGATTAGCTCGATTCGACATTTGCAGCCCGAGTTAGACCAAATTTGTAAATTTTGGTTCTGTCACCCTGGAAACGGCCCATGTGGCTGGCTAAAACTTTAAAATTTTTCAATAAATATTCACCATTCTTCAAGTAATCCCATTTGGCATCACAAAATCACTAACCAAAACAACATAAAAAGTGTTACACCCTATTGCTTTAACAACACTCCACCTTTCAAGATATCGTTTTGGATTGTTCCTGTCAATTGTTCAGATTTAACACCCTGCTCTTCACCAGCAACAATAAACATGGCTAACACTGGGATCACTGCTCCATTCATTGTCATTGACACCGACATTTTTTCAAGAGGGATGCCGTCAAATAACCTAAAATTGAATACTAATTGAGCAATGTATTGATTTGATACTAACCACCAGATATCAATAATCAAGTACAAGCATGCCCATTGTCCAAGCTTTAAGTACTAGTAAACTTAAAAATGAGTAAAACAACACAAATTGGGGTGCCACAAAGGAGGCCCATATCAATCAAGTCCTGGGCAGACTGCAATTAAAAACTAACCATTGAAGCTAGATAGATAGATGAAAGTTTCAGGATAGGTAAATCACAGTCAACTCCTGTTAATTGGACATGATTTGTTCCAGTGAATGTCTGATTAGCAAGGTTGTCAGATTAACGAGTTACCATGCATTACAATGCCAGAATTCTGTTCCTTGACAATTTGTGTCCGATGGTGAGGGTGACCGGTTAACTGGAGTTGACTGTATAAAAAGATAAAATATGACAAGACTTGCAATTGTCACAATGGGAGATCTCCCTTAAGTGAGTCCTACAAAATTCAAAATTTTTAACCATTCAAGCTAAACAGACATTTTCAGGATAGGTGCATAATTATAAAACAAAGATGAAAAACAACAAAATTTGGGGGGTCAAGATGGGTAGTACACCATCCCCCTAAAATGAGTGAACTCATATTCAAAAATTTTAATTAAACTGAAGCAAGATAGATGAAATTTAATATAAAAAAAGATACATAAAGTATGACAAAATTTTCAGATGCAATGTTGGGGGGATCTTGCCAAATGGGCCAGTAAAATTTGATTACTGACAGATAGACAAATTAATCTTTTTAGTCGGTAAATCGATAACAAAGTTAAGCATGACAAAACTTGGGAATGCCACGTTGGAAGATTAGTCCTTTCTCCTAAAATATGAAATTTTTTACTGCCCTAAACTAAACGACAGAAATTGTCAAGAATGAATTGGTATTAAGAAAGGTAAATAAAATAATGAGGACAACTTGGAGGTTTCAAGTTTTGAAAAACAAAAAGTTCTAATAGTGGCAAGAAATGTAATTTTGCAGTCAGTTGGGTCTGAAAGTGAGTTTGTTCTATGGTTAGTTGACTTGGCCTGGAAATGAAAAACCAATATCTTATAGGATTATGATGTTTCACACACAAAACTCTGAAATCTTTGAAACAAAAGTCACCAGATTCCAACCGCCAAAGACACTTTTATTGTGGGCATTTGCACTGAATATTATTCAAAGCCAACCATACAACTTTAAGCCACAGTAAACAAAACCAAATATGTCTATTGTGGTTTAAAGTTGTATGGATTTAATTATCTGTGTTCCATTTCATCATGTGCTAACTAATAAAATTGTAACATATGGAATAAGATTGGCTATAATGTGCAACATAGAATCCAGAAATATGAGGAAATCTTGATAAGTATCAAGTCACCAATTTGGTTAACTCACTGCTTTGTTTCCAAAAAGACTAAATCCATTTTTTGTGATATTTACTTTTTTTCATTTTTCGATAAATGGAACCTTAGTCCATCTTAAAATAACAGAGATAATGATAGCTTAAGTCCACGTTTTTCTGTGAATTTTAGTTCAAAAGAGCCTTTAGTCCATGCAGATTTTTGGTTCCAATGCAACATCACGACTTTTTTCCAGCTTGCCAGTTACATTCGGCACAGCGAGTGATGACACTTGATTGTATTAGCCGTGTGTAGAATAAGTCAAGTGAAAGAACACTCTGAAGACTATATTTGACACAAGCTGTGAGCATTTTGTATCATCGGAAGACAAGCAGTAATGATGAGCATTTTAGTTGGTTTACTTCAGCATCATATGGGATTTGCCCAAAAAGTTATTTGCTTTAGAGCTGCTAACACAGCATCTTTTTTCTGCATGAACAACTAGAATACATTGATGATGGGCAATGATAATGCCTATTATTTTTGAGTAGTTTTTGAAGTGTATATATATATTATAGCCTGATAATAAAGTGAGAACAATGTACCGGTATAAGTTATGAGGCTTGCATAGTTGTGATTAACCGCATAAACAGTTTTTACTTTTCAAAAGAAAATGTAACTAACAGTAACTACCTTCATTTACATGCAATTGATTTAAAACATAAATCGATTTAAAATTCGTTTTTACCATCAATTGATTGTTTATGTTTACCATAATGATGGTATGTCTTACTAGTGTGAGGAAACAATTTGCTTCCTGAAAAACAAAACAAAAAACATTGATTTATGGTTTAAATCGAATACATGCAAACATAGTAAGCGATTTGCTCTTCTAGTTGTGTTTATTAAATGCATGAAAGTGCAGTACACTTGTTAGAAAAATTATTATGTGCATTGAAGTACCAGTAGCACAGCAAAGCTGTTTAAGTGCAATGATTGCTGAGTCACTAAATATGATTACCAAGTGCATTGAAGTAGCATATCGTTTCCATAGTAAATTTGTGTAAGTGCAATGATTTCTACGTGCTAGTTAAGATTCTTTATGTGCTCATTTTTCAAGTTTGTTTTTTTTGGTATAATTTTCTGTAATTATAACAAGTTGTTGAACAGTCATTATGCAACCTCTTACTAATGAACAAATGCCGAGATTACAATGATGACGGTGCCAGAAAATGTAATTTGTTTAGTAATATTTGAGTCCAGAAAATATGCAATTATTAGCACTAAATTGCAAGTGCTTTTTTAACCAGTAAATATCAGTATGCAACTTTTTACCAATGAGCTAAAAGCCCAACTTAGAATGATAATATAGTCCAGTAGTCACTCAATTTTTATTAAGTGACTTTTAAACAAATTTTCAGTGATTACAGATGCAACTTTTAATGACTAGCTTAATGACATGTAATGTTTCTTTTGATTTCTAGAGGAGAAAGGATAGCACCAGATGCCCAAAAGCTGTTTTAGTGGGTGATTTTTGAGTTTAAAAAATATGCAGTGATTGAGGATAGTTATATGCTAGTCATTATCAGTGAGTAACTTTTTACCAATGAGCTTTCAAGAACGATACAGATAATTAGTCACTCAGCTTTTACTTAGATACTTTTTGAGTAAATTACTTTTAGTGATATCTTAATGCCAAACAATATTTCACAACAAAAAGTGACCAATATAGTTCTTTGACTTGCAGAGAAAGGGATACACAGAAATCACAACTGAATTTGCCTTTCAATTTGACAGCAATTGAAATGTGAGACTTGCTTGAAGTTCCTGGTCGCTAACTGACTATAAGTACTTAGTTTTTAAATTAGATTAAATATTCTCCATTAAAGGTAAATTTGAGAAATTTCTATTTCAGATTTCACTTCATCAGTTTCTACAAATTACGGTTTCAGCTGGATTAGAATTTAAGTCGATCTGTTTATTCGCCTTTGTAAGAGTTAGTAAGTGCACATTGTAATAGTATAGTATAGCATAGTAACAGTGATGGTTTATTTAAATGCAGATTAGTATTAATAAAGTCGTGATAATGCGTTTCCGTGAAACAGTACATAATATCGGTATATATTGTACAAGAAGAAGCGATGGAATGTGATTTGATGTATATACATATCCATAAACCAGCATAATATACTGCATTGAATTAGTTCAAAACAATTATTTGTTGACATATTAATGGGACCACGACAAGCTGACCGCGAACAACCCCGATTGGATGAGAAGAGCGATCCTAAATATATTTCTACTATCCCCAAAGCCATCTTGCCCAAACTCTCACTTTGTGACAAAATCAATGCAACAAAATTAGTGACCAAATCAACGTAACAAAACCGTTGGTTCGCGGTCAGTTGACTTGGCTCAATTTAAGGGCAGTTAATAATAACAATTCTTTTGACTTTTTCAGATTGCATTTGCAGTAAACAATGCGTAAATTTAAGCTAAGGCCGGTTAGGCCAAAATGGTTAGTAAGTTGTTTCAAAGCAAGAAAGCTTTAAGTCCAACAACTCATCAAAAAAATACTATAGCACCACCAAGTGGAAAATCATTTCGTGAGTTATCATGACATATATACTACTTTTAAGTAAAGCACTGCAAGTGTTGGTATATTGAACCACACAAACGTAATAATTGCAAACAGTTTTTTGTGATTTTCTCAAAATGCAAAAAATGGACCAAAGTCTTTTTAGAATACAGGCAGCGAACTGAAAGTTGTTTTTATTTTATTTGAATTATAGCATGCATTAATACAAAGTTTTGGAAAACTTTGTAGTAACATCTGTTTTTAATATTTCTTCACAATATTATTTCAAGTTAAGTTACCACTACTGCAATTCGATTAGATTTTTCAAACCAATATATTTTCTCTAATATCACTTCCTCATCAAGCACTTTGCACAATGCACAATTGCACATGTGCATTAATTTAACATAATGAAAGCAGCTACTAAGTTTATTTTATGCACATCGCACACGTGTGGTTCGAAGTTGTTTCTACTTACGAAGTATGAAACATAAGCCTGTAAGAAAATGTAACATATTTAGCCATATTCTTTCTAGTAGGCTATTCTTAGTGGTACTGGTTTTTACCTGCACATGTCCTCAACAGAATCTATAGCAACACCAGCCATTCCAACATCTCCTTTCACACGTATATTGTCAGAATCATAGCCTCGATGTGTCGCCAGATCAAACGCAACACTTAAACCTTGCTGTCCGGCTTTTATGTTGTCTCTGCAAAACAAAGTCACGTGGCCATCAATCATTATCTAATACTTTTTCACACAATAAAAAAACGATATCACTTGAAGACAGTTTGGTGATAAGTAAAGCGTGCAAGTCAATTAACTGAATAAAGTCAAAACTTTTTCAGGGTATTCTAGTTACACCGCCAAACGTAAAAGTTAACATTGGTTTTGGATACTCAGCAGAAGTCTGTTGTCGATACTTGGCTAAAGCCAAAAGTTTGTTAAAATTAAAACTGTTTTGTTTTCCAGATTTTTAATCACAAAAGCAAAGATATTGCTTTTTTATTTTTAAGCAACTATTACATTTTATATGCAATTTGATGTGCATTTACATAAAGTCTTACAATTCAAACGTCTGTAAATAGTTACAGTATCGTCACAATATATTATACATTTGTTAAATGACATGGAAACCATGCAAAACTTTGGTGCAATAGTCACAAGACTGACAGAGAATTCTGTCAAAATATTGTTGACAATAAACATTCTTTAAACCAATTAAACTGCATACAATGTAACATTTTCAACGAAAATTTTACATCTATAAATAAGCCAAACTGATTTAAATCAAGACACTTAAGTAAATTTTGGTTTAAGCCCCCTCCCCTTAAGAAAAATCCTGATTACACGCCTGGATTCAAGTGAAGTTTTTACTTAGATTTATTATTAATTAATAAATTGCTCGGTTTGTTAAAATCCTTTTATTTTAGATCTGTTTAAATTTGTACCAGTATACTTAATAATGAGTGGCTCTTAGAATAATGTGATTTTGGGAATGAGCTCTTGCATTAAAAGTTTGCCAACCACTGAGTTAGATAAAGGCTTACTACAATTTTCAATGAAATTTTCTGAGCGATGCATATAAATAAACTGTGAAAGATGCATATAGATAAAGATCAATTGTAGCAAACTTCAACAATTGAAGTATTAAGCAGTAATGTAGTTTTTAAAATGATTTTTAAAAGTGTTTTGAATTTAAATCAAATTAGAACTAGCATAGGCGATGGACATCAATTCAATTCGTTATTGAAGAATGCAAATTCTAGGGGACCAGAATTTTTGTCTGAGATTTTTTTTTTTAATAGTTTTGCATATTTGTGGATGTGGCAATTTGTTTTTCTGCTGAGCCAAATTGCCCCACTTTTGGACAAGTTTAAATACCAGAAATCAGTATAGTTTGTCCAACCAGTCGTGACATGCATATTTATTTTGGCACAGCACGGCTACAATGCTAAATTAACAGATACATTTTCCAGTCTTTGTTCATAATTAAAATGGTTCTCAATGTTTTAAGGCTTTTGACACCATGCAAACCACAAAACTACTTAGCAGCGTCCACCATCAAATTAAATGAAACTATTCTTTATATTAAGATTACTTAAACGTTCCAATCATTATGCTCCGAAATGAAACTAATTTTTGCTAATTAACAGGAGTCAATAGTAACTTCTGCGACAATTTGCCCAAGACAAATGGGCACAGTGAATTTTGAGTTTGTTTGATTATGAAAAAATGCATAAAAATACTTCATGACTAAGGCACTTAATCGCATAATACTGTACAGCAATATATCTTACTTCGAGAAAATCAAGTTTTTGCAGATCAGCAATATATCTTACTTCGAAAAAGTCAAGTTTTTAATGTGGTACTATTTGCTCTATTTAAGCTGAATGTAGGGTTATGAAAGTGAGTGCAAGATGCGAAATCCATTTAAACAGAGTTACCGGTAGTTGGTCCAGTTAGTACTTAGTAGGCCTAGGCTAGCTGTAGAGTTTGCGAGAAAGTTTTTAGAACTATCAATAAATTACCGGAAGGTTGTTTAGCTGTTTTGATAGTGCTTAATAAACTGAACAAGGCCATACCTAACCATAATTGCATTAGGCGAGTCTGCCAGCCTGCTCAATATTGCATACCAGTAGCATCGCAAATGGTTGCCAGGGTATAACACATTATAATAATGTGAAAAAAAGAATCTATAAAAGTAGGCTTTGTATTGGCTAGCCTATTCAGCAAGTTGGCTCAGTTTAGTTCTACAATTAATGTTTTTACCTCAATGTAATTAGGCCTA
This sequence comes from Trididemnum nubilum, assembly GCA_963965965.1. Lineage (NCBI taxonomy): Eukaryota > Metazoa > Chordata > Ascidiacea > Aplousobranchia > Didemnidae > Trididemnum > Trididemnum nubilum. Next base: position 30,321,595 of record OZ014486.1, read on the forward strand.
TTTTCCTGTTAGTGTTAGCCTAGTAACGATATGGTACTAGCACATATAAACTGCTTCACCTGTCACTGTCTGTAGTACAGTAACACAAGAAAGACTTGTACTTGTACAAAGTAAATATGTACTGAGAAGTGGAGGCCTGGTAGCAATACTAGGCGTTTGGCTGTGAAAGTTGCTTTTTTATTTTACTGCCTGCTAATCAATGACGCCATCAAACTGATGACATCATCATAATTGCATGCCTTATTTGAAATGTTACGCTACGCCACTGAAACCCAGCCATTAGATCCTTACAAATCTTGTGTGGCTGAATGAAGTGTTGGTGAAACAGTGTGATTAGGCTTACATTGTACAATGTACAGTAACATAATTCTTTGTGGTACAGGCAGACCAATTATTTTGTTTTCAATATCTCCTGATTGTTATAATGACTGACATAGCGTCACTACTTCCTTTTCATGACTCTGCATGTTATCTTCAAATGATTATTCATTCACCATTATTGTAGTGGTCAAGAAGGGTCCTACTTTAAAAAATACCGGTACATGGATGACAAGGAATGCAAGGAAAACAATTCTTCCTTTCAGCCCTTGTGGCCCTGTATATTTTACTATTTCCAGTCAAGAACAAATAAATCAATTAAAGAAAAAGATGGAAAGGTTTCCTAAAGTACAATGCAACACTATCATTTTTTTACCCTATCACTTGTGTCTCATAATACAAAGCCGACAGTATATCGTATACCATGAGTTGAATTGAATAATTTTGTCAATGCATATCACCACCAAATTACTAACCTTTCACATCTATAATTTCTACTCCAATTTTTTTAATTCAAGACTTATGGAAATTGGGTCCATGATTTTTCAACGTGACTGTTTTGTCGCGAACCTTTTTAGCTCCGCTTATTTTGTCTCCACCACTTTTCGAAACCGGTTTTTTTCATTCCAGACCTTTTCGGCACCAATTTGGAGCCCTTTGACCGTTCAGTTATTTATTCTTTCTTTTTGTTTTTTTTGCTATTTCGTGCAACTAGTAAATAGGTCAGTGGAACATCTTTAAAACAATAGAGAGTGACCAACAGTTGTAATTAGATTTTAATAATTTGATTACTGCTGTATGCTTCAATAATACATCTGCACGGTACTTTCTCTGTTTTTTTTTGTTTTTGTTTTTTTTGTAGAAAAATATTTCATTTCAATTTCTAGATGCAGTACAAAATCCAGACTCTAATTCTATCTCCACCTTATGAAAAATGATAGAAAGATATGGAAAATGTTATGAAAAAGCTTCAATGCCTACACATTACGAGTTCAAAAATTGAAACAAAACATGCATGGGATAATAAAAAATAATTAACGCGTGATGGACTTTTGTTAAAACTTAAAATCTTTAACAAAAAAACATATTTTCTTACTTCTATTTTCGGAATTTCCTGAATAAATGATGTTTCTGAATCGTCAATGTTTCTTTCCCAGTTTCTAGTGATTTTGGGCATTATCAAATATTCTCCACGAAATTGCATTTAAATTTTTTGCTGAGGTTCAGTTGATTTTAATCTTAAAAACCATATTGCTAGATTTTTTTTTCACTACTGTGAGGCAGCACTTCCTCACATATCTGCCATCCCATTAGAATTCACACATAACCTATCCTGGCAGCCCACCCAAACCTTCAAACCACACCCGAGAGCAATTTCTGCACTTGCCATCGTACCCTCTTCTCACATTACTCTGATCAAAGTCTGACTACAATGTCATCAGAAAGAGGATTCTCAACCAGTATTACTCTGGCACACCACTTAGCTCAACTGCACTAGCATCACTAAGCATGGACACCATATATGACATCACATCAGCATTTACCACAATAGTACGCTATACGCATATTTCAAACTTGTTTGTTATTATCAGATGTACAGAACTGTGTAAATGCGTACTACAAATTTTTGAATCTCACAAGCCAAAATTAACCTACTTGCCAGCAAAGCAAATTTACTGGCATATATAGCAATATAGAGCAATTTTCTTTACTGCCAAGTACGCTAATTTTGGACTTTGAGGTTCAAAAATTTGTAGTAGGTATTTAGACAGTTATGTATGCCTGATGATAAAAAATAAGTTTGAAATATGCATATAGTGTACTATTGTTGTAAATTGCTAATATGATGCCTTATATGGTGTTTATGCTTAGTGATGTTAGCGCAACGCAGTTGAGCTAAGTGGAGTGCCACAGTGATACTGGTCGAGAATCCTCTTTCTGGTGACCTTGTTGTCAGACTTTGATCAGAGTAATCTGAGAAAAGAGTATGATGGCAAGTGCAGAAATTGCCCTTGCGTGTGGTTTGAAGGTTCGAGTGGGCTGCCAGAATAGGTTATGTGTGAATTCAGATGGTGATGAAACACTAGCCTACTGGGATAGCAGATATGTGATAAAGTGCAGCCTCACAGTCAGTGGCACACCCAGGGGGGTTTCGGGGGTCGAACCCCCCCCTTTTGGAACTGAAACAGCAGCATAAATTTGTTGATATAATGCAGTTTGTAACACTTAGCTATATTTACTTTTAACTAAATAATTACTTAAGTTGTTGCTAATCACTAAAGATGTTGTTTTAGGGCCATAATTTGATCCTGCGTAAACAGCACAATATTTACCTAGCAATTGAGATTTTTGCATTTGTTTCACCGACTGACAGAAACATTGCAAAACTACGTGTATTTGATATATCCATAGACATTGAATGATCGACATAATATACCCAATCATAAACTTCTGAGAAGAACAGAGCTTGACACTAAAAAGAAACAGACGGCCATTCAGTGAAAAAAGTTGCTCTTCATAAAAAAAAACTACTATGCCAAATGCACTTTTGCAAAAAAAAGCAAACGAATCCACTGATTGAAGATGAAACCAGCTACAAAGTTACATTTAAACATCAAAATTTTTTATCTGCAAACGTATTCAAGAATTTAAAAACAGCCTTCAATAGCGATGGAGCTATCATTTTCAAATGATTTTTTCCATATTTCTGCATTAACTTTACATTATTTTAGGTGATTTTTGCTGCATCATACATTATAACAACAACCAATTGTCTATTTCAAAGTAATTAACCTTTGTATAAGCTTATACCACCTCATTTTAGCTTTTCTTCATTTCAGCGTAAATTTGTGAAGAGACCAGAACGAAAACCTTTAATCTAAAACAGCCTTTTTCAAGACTATTCATTTCTCAGAGGGTGGAAATGATAGCTTAGACGCTTTTATAAGCTATTTTGAAATCATGTACCACTAAAAAATTTTTGAATTTTAAAACGTTTTAACTTAAAAGATTTAAGCCAAAAATGCAATCTTTTAGCATGTAAACGTATTTTGGACATGACCAGTAAGTAAGCAGGGGCTAATTGGATGAGCAACAACAAATTCTTCTAAACTCTTCCAAATCCTTGTAATTTAGCATATTTTCTAATTGCACTAAAAACGTTCAAAATGTCTTCCAAATGGCGTTAAAATCGCTGTTTATTTTTCAACAAAAAAAAAAAAAATGCCGTAATTGCTCAGCGTCTTTGTTTAAAGGGGGCCTTCATTTAAAATAGGCTATTATTTAAATAATCCGGAATATTTTTCTGAACACGTTATCGAAAGTTCCGTCCAGAAATTCCTCACCGTTCTTGAGATATCCTCTAAAATCCGCTAATACTCCGCTAATCCGTGACGTCACTTGCCCGAGTTTGGCTGAGTTTGTATGGGCTGTGTAAGGTATAGAGTAGGTAGGCAACAGTTTTGAATAAAATAGGGTATAATTCACTTAATTTAGACAAGGATAAACATGTTGCCTACCTACTCTATACCTTACACAGCCCATACAAACTCAGCCAAACTCGGGCAAGTGACGTCACGGATTAGCGGAGTATTAGCGGATTTTAGAGGATATCTCAAGAACGGTGAGGAATTTCTGGACGGAACTTTCGATAACGTGTTCAGAAAAATATTCCGGATTATTTAAATAATAGCCTATTTCAAATGAAGGCCCCCTTTAAAATGCCATCAGGTTTAAAATGTCATCTTAATAATGCTAAAATTGCTGTTTTTTTTTTCAAACAAAATGCTAGAATTGTCCAGCGACTGTGGGCTTCGCCCCAGGCCCCCTTAGTGGTAACTTGTTCTCTCGCACACAACCTTCACAATCAACAACTTTCAAAATCTTTATTGCAGGGTTTTTGAATTAAAAAATGTTGTGATAAAATGGAACTCTCACTTCAAAATTCTCTTTGACTATAATACCGTGCATTTTCATTAATGGTTGAAGTAAATTAACTAAAATTGGATCTGGTGGTTTTTGAAAAATTGAAACCCCCCCACCTTCAAAAATTTCTGGGTGCGCTCCTGCTCACGGTAGTGAAAAAAAAAGCTAAGTTTTAAATCTGCTATGTAACTTCTGAATATTGCTAGATGTAGTGGACAGTTAATTTTGAACTCATATGAAAGACAAAGATATTAGCAAACTTTTCATAAACTATTTTGTTGTTTTTTACTATGACATCATGATAAAATAGTCAAAACCGTACAAGGTGATGTTTGAATCAAAACTTTTTGCTGTTTCAATATACAAGAATAAACTTTGTTTTAAATTTAAGAACAAACTAAGAGCAATTTCATGCTCCAAGCAGCAAAATTTTGGAGAAATTTTTTATCTATTTGGCTATTTTTGTCAAAAATTTTGCATTAGCGCAAATTTTCATGTTTAGTTTAAAAAGTGGCAAACTTGGTAAATACTTGACTACTTATGGTAGAGTGAAGAGCTGTTTATACAGAGCGTAAACGCAAAAAGCGGCGCAAACTACGCGAAAAGCAGCACAATTTGTTGTTCTAATAAAAACCGATTTTCCATACCAAAACTTTTGTAAAGGATCCAAAAATTTAATATTTTTTACCAAAAAAACAACAAACGGAAAAACTACCATGTACATACGTTATTGAAGCATGCAGCAGTAATCAAATTATTGAAAATCAATTACAACTGTTGGTCACTCTCTATTGTTTCAAAGAAGTTCCACTGACCTACTTAATAGTTGCGCAAAATGAAAAAGAAAACAAAAAAAAAGAATAAATAACTGAACTATCAAAGGGCTCAGACTTGGCGCTGAAAAGGCGTGGGACAAAAAGGATCTCTGCCGGAAAGTGGTGAAGGCAAAATAGGCGGAGCTAAAAAGGCCGGGACAAAATGGTTGCGCCGAAAAGATGTGCTTCCTCAAAATCAATGTGTAGTTACTTTAATTAGCTTAATGCATAAATTTTGCAAGCCATGCTATGCTATAGCAGCCATTCTTCAAACCAAAAATTTACCTGTAAAACTTGTTACTTTCTTCTACAGTGCTAAACCCAGCATACTGACGGATGGTCCAAGGACGATTTGCATACATGGTTGGATAAGGTCCTCTTGTGTATGGAAATTTGCCTATGTATTTAACGTACTAATAAACAAGAAAAGGGCTTGATGCACTTAGACATTTTGTAATAAAGTATAGAAAACTTAAATGAGGACTGAAGACAAAATCAATGGGATATCTAAAATTAGGTCAATCACATAAGACTAATTTGGCATTAACTCCCATCTTTCTTGACCCAGATGTTCCAGTGATACTCTACTTCAAACACAATGTAGGGGCCTCTAGTGTTATAAATTTTATGGGCAACCCTGACATTGACAGCTTTAGCGACACCATCTCAGTTCTAACCTAAAGCAATGTCGCTATTATGCTACTACACTGAGTTGTTCCGCTGCACACTAATCACTTTGATCTTATCAGCAGAACAGATCCAAGCTGAAAAAAAGAGTGGACTGTATGGTGGGCTAGGTAACAAATGTCTTAGAACAAGCAAAAATAAGGCTAGTGAAGTAGTATGCCATTGTTTGCAAGTCAGGAAAGTTATTCTAAAGTCACAAATTACCATAAGCAAATACAATAGGTCTACTCATGTACTGGTAGTCTTACTATCAGAAATGAGTTGAGTTAGTACTTTGTAGCATAGTAATAAAAGCTTTATTGTTAAGATTTAGGCTTTGATTTAGACTGAAATGCATCTGACAGCTAGATTTCTACCAAGATCACTAGGCCACTATACAGTCTACTCTTTTTACCAGCTCGAATCTGATGTGCTGATAAGATCAAACTGATAAGTGTGCAGAGGAATGACTCAATGCATTAGCCTTAAAGCGGCGTTGCTTTAGGTTGGAACAGGGATGGCATCACTGAAGATGCTGAGGCTAGCAACATCACGGTTGCCAATAAAAATTACAACATTAGAGACCCTTACGTAGTGTTTACAGTAGAATATCTCTAAAATAGCTGGACAAAAAGGATGGAGTTAACGCCAACCTAGTCTAATACGATTCACCCAACATTATACAGGGTGTCCCAAAAGTAACCAAACCGCAAACTTTAATAAAAATTAGTTGTCAAAAGATGTCGTGATTGTATTGCAGTTGAAGGTAGACATTTTGAACATTTGTAAACAATTAATACAGCTATTATCTTTGTTGTTTTGTAATTAAATTTGTTGTTTCTGATTAATATTTTTTATTAAAGTTTGCGGTTCGGTTACTTTTGGGACACCCGGTATACCCCCATTAATTTTGTCGTTAGCTCTTGTTTAACCCTAACCTTAAACACCAACTCTAACCCTAACCTATAACTGTAATAATAAAAATAAAAATTCCCGAGAACGAGTGACGTCACTGGAATCTTTGTTTGTTTAACGATGCACATTCCATGTGCCAAATTACCTCAAATTAACAAAGCCAGCAATTTTTTACAACACTTGCAACTTTGAAAAACACTTATGTATCAAGTCCAGATATCTAGTAATGTGTGTTTGAACGTGGTAAAGGTTAACATTGCCAGTGATCTCATCACAAAGTAAGGGTTAGAGCTACCAGCAAGACAGCTCTGGGCATAGTAGAAAATTTTATTTCATTAACTGAGTCAAGGCTTTAATCTAATAATGCAACGGCGCAATGACCTAGCCAGCTACGCCAATTCTGTCTTACTAAGCAGAATGCCGACTGTAACGTACTGGCAATCACTTTGTGACAAGATTACTGGCAACCAATGCTGCATGCTAAAATGCTAGCACATTGAATTACATCATAACATAAAGAAATCACATTTTCAGCTTATTTTACAGTTTCAAGAAAAAAAATATGCATATTTCTATGCTATTGCTATAACTTTGCCAATCATCGAAGTTAAAACATGACTTACGTAATTAATAGACGGCGGTGATATGTTACAGTGCAGTACCAGTCAGAGTTTTGGTTTATTCACAGCAACACAACAATGGTTTTAAACAAAAATAAATAAATTTCAAATTTGTTTTAATGGTATATAATTGGTAGACTTAAACTAATATCCTGAAAATGTGCATCCTTTTTGTTCTTCAAACTACGAAAATAAGCTGAAGCACAATTTTACTCAAATTTAAATTGGTCTGGGTATGACATACCTGAACCGGTAATAGAATTTGTTGGTGTTTTAACATTTAGGCTATCTATTATTACTACAGAAGCTATAACAGAGGTACCATTACGCCATGTATCAAAACAAATTTGAAGTTTATGTTTATACCTAAACTGTTACCCTTAACATATTGAATGCTTTTGGTTCATTCCATTCCTGGTCTAAAAATAGTCAGTAGTGTATTCCACTGTCAGATCAATACCAGTATTAGTTTGTCACACCAGCAAATACATACATTAGAATACTAATCACCTGGTAACTCATCAGAAACAAAATCTGCATCTTGTTTAGAATAAAGTGGTTTAATTGAAATTCCCTCTGGAGTTTTCCATGTCAATTTTTTTTCAGGATCAACCCCTTTCAATTGTTTTTCGGCAAGAGATATCCATTCTTTATTGAGAGCAACTTTCTGGCTAGAAGCACATTTGGCACAAATTACAGGTTGAACACCTTTTAATCGTTTTGAAAAAACTTTTTTGCCAAACTTTTGAGAATACATGACCTGTGACAGTTGACACTTGCACCAATATTGAATTTAATATTCCACTTAATTGGAAGCCTAGGCCTACTAATACCAGCACTGAATAATAGCCTACCAGCTATCACGCTTACATAATACAATAATACAGAATTACTGACTAACAAAGTAGGCTACAACACAGTCATTTGTAAAAGTATTGAACCACCTTCTAAAATAAAAATTTTAATCATTTCAACTTCATAGGACTTATAGAACATCATTCAAACCGATGAAACCTTATTTTTATGACTTTCATTACTTTGGAGACTTTAACAAGAAACACAAAAAAGAAAAAAAATTTTAAGGTTTATGCCAACTTTAAAATTTTGCAAATTTGCTCAAAATTTGGTTGATATCAGAAATATAATTTCACATTTAAGTGAAGATTGTTCTAACCAAAACAAAACTAAACCAGAGCTTTGTTACTCAACCTTTTTCAGGGTATTGAATAATCAACAGTAGGACTTCTGAAGCCCACCATGGCTTTTTGATAATAACTTGAAAACTACAAAAGGTAGAAATTTCAAAATTTCACAAGATTAAGAGCATTTATTCATCTTTAAATATAGAAAAAACAGCTTTGGAATTTATTCCTGAAAGTTAATGAAATATGCATTTTATTTACGGTGGTCAAGGTTCTGATCTTAAGAGCTTAATTAATAAGCATTAAAAGGGATTATAATAGTTGTGCGGAAGTATAGATAAGCATGAAATGCAACTGTGGTCGTTTCGCTTTGAAAACCGCTAGCAGTAGTAATTAAGATAACGACGTACACAATACGCTTATTGAGGGTCGACAAAATTATTCTACCATCCTTTCGAAAATTCCGGACAATTTTAATTATTTGAATAGATATATTGATGTAGAATAGTTAGATAATGTACGATTTGCTTTATTTATGCATTGTATGAATTGATCATATATTGCAAAATTGTACTAAATTCTTCATGATTGTGAACAAAAAGTGGCCCACTGCACTGTACAGCAAATTAAGTAAATTATGTTTTGGGTAAAATACTGCACATACGATGATAACCCACTAAACTGGAAGACAACATAAACACATACTTTTTCATAAACACGCAATTTTGTTGGCTACAAGAATACAGCAAAAAGCTTCAAACTGACCTCCTTTCCTTTAATTTTGGTGCATTGCTTTAATATCGCATTTCACTAAGATTTGAAACCTTTGAAACAAAATGTTTGCAGCAACAAACTAACTTATAATTTGGCTGTAATAACTGCGATTGCAGTTTAATTTACAGTTTTTTACAGAGCTTTTACAAGGGATGGCTAAAAAGTTTGTAGGCTGACTATGATGGAACTATGACAGAGCAATGAAAATTGGCATGTGACAACTTCAAACCTTCATGATGTTAACTGCATTACATATTTCTAGATAAATTCACATTGTTGGGAAAATTACACACAATAAAAATGCTAAAGAGGTTTTGCGAAATTTGTAAAATTTTTGTCGTTGTGGTGATAGCAAAGTTTTGAATATGGGTAAAATCTGGCATTGTTGTGTCATTAATTATTTGCAAAAAAAGGGTTAATGCCTACAGAGATCAATGCTGATATGGTTGATACTTTGGGAGATAATGCTCCAGGTTTGTCTACTGAGCAAAAGTGAGCTGCAGACTTCAAGAGAAAACGAAAGAGCCCTGAAGATGATCCAAGCTCTGGATGGCCAGCAAACCACTCCAGATGTTATTGACCGTGTTCACCAGAGTGATGGCCCTGAAGGGTGAAAGATGACTAATAACAAGTCATGTGGCTAAGATGGTTGGCATCTCTTCTGAACGAGTAGAGAACATTCTTCACAAGAAACTAGGCATGTCCAAAGTTTCTGCTCAATGTATGCCACGGCTCTTGACACCTGATCAAAAGTGCATTAGGATGACCATGTCACAAGCGAATTTAGCTATTATTGAAGCCAATCCAGATGGTTTCAGCTAACGTTTTGTAACTCAAGATGAGTGCTGGGTACACTCACTTTGAAGCAGATGACCAAAATCACCACAATGACAAAAATTTTACAGATCTCACAAAACCTCTCCAGTACTTATCTTTATTGCATGAAATTTTCCTAACAATGCAAATTTATCCAGAAATATGCAATGCAGTTAACATCATGAAGGTTTGAAGTAGTCACGTGCCAATTTTTATTGCTCTATCCATGGCCTACTAGAAAGAATACGGCCAAATATGTTACATTTTCGACATGTTTTCTAACAGGCCGACTTTCTCTACGAGCAAAAACAACATTGCGCTGCGTGTGTGTGCAATGCGCGTAAAATGAGCTGCGTAGGCACATTCATGATGTTAAATCAATACGCACGCGCGTGATGAGTAAGCGATGGAATAAGAAAAATTAATGTAGCTTGAAACAAATGTACTTTTGTTAACTAGCTTGTTTTCAGATGATTTTGGCTTTACATGCATCAGCAGTAGAAAAGAAACGATTTAGTTAATAGTAAAAACTGGTGAAGTACAAATTGTAAATTTAACACTAATCAGGTTGGGGAGTATGACGTACAGACAAGTTAAACCCTATGATAACAATAGTCTGCAAAGTATGTTAGATTCCTTTTCTTGAGTGGTCAGTTTTATCTTAAATTTTAAAATAATGTGCTTATACAGATACAGTTAATACAGTAATATATAGTACTGCCATTGAGATACCGCAATGAAAATATAGTACAAGAAAGAGTTAAACCAGGTGAGGATTTGTTTTAGAGTTTAAACCATACCCTCAAAAACTCCAGGGTTTCAGGAGATTAGCACATAAACCGAAGGTGAGAAACTGTGCTGATTATTAATTCATTTATGCACTGAGCTTGGATAAAGCAGTAGCTGAGTTAAGCCAACGTTTTAATTAGTACACTGTGTTTATTAAATGTGTGTTTGACGATTGCAAATCGGTATACCTCTCAATTGCCCCTAACAAAGTTTGTACCTTCGCATTTTCATTAGAGACACCCAACTGATTAGCGGATTGGATCATGTTTGTAAATCGACCCATTGGAAGCCTATCAAAAAAACACTTTGAAAGTAAGTTTATTTTTCCCGGAAACGGAAAAAGATGAAAGCGAAAGTGGAACCTTGATTCAATTCCTACAATCCATTCAAAAGCTGCACTGGATAAGCCATCAATTTTACCAACATCAAATACAAGCCAGAATCCACCCAAACCCAGAAGTGTTCCAAGAAGATGAAACCTCTAAATTTATAAAAATTGACACCATATCAAATTTTGAGGAACTAAGCTCTAGTCATAGTACATCGGGATTTACTAGCTACAAATCAGAAAATTACATTTTGTATTACAATCTTGTTACAGTTTGCTCTTTTGTATTACAATTTGTACGACAACGATGTTGCTCTCCGAGGAAACTTACATAGGAAACTTATAAAAAGATATATTCGGCCTTGCACTCTGGAAACAACAAACAAAATCTTCCTTGGGCTCTCGCGATATTTCATGAAACTACCATTGCAGCTTTCAAAAGTTATTTTCTAGAACGCAAAGATGTTGCTGATTTTCTAACTTTAACCAATTCATGGTGGACTGTTGTCAATGCAAGAACACAATTCACTTCCAATTTACTTGCAAATGCTCCGTTTCAAGGTGAAGGCAAAGCTGATTTTCTTTCTTTTTTTTTTTTTTTTTGCCAATCGGTTAGAAAAATGGTCCCGTACAAGTGGTAATACATTTTCCTTCTCTAAACAGACTAACGATGCATTGGTACGAATCTTGCATACCCAATCTTGCCTAATCACTGATCTTTATGAAGAGGGATTTATCTTTGTCATCCCTAGACGATTTCAGATTGATCCTTTGGAAAATCGTGTTGCTGAATATCGTCAGATGAGTGGTGGGCGATTTCTTGTGAGCCTGCGTGAAGTCAAATCTTCAGAGAAAAGTTTGTTGATTCCGTCCCTTACCAAAGAAAATACCAATTTTCCAGAAGAAAAATTCCAAAGCTAAAAGCCATTATCGCCCGAATTTGTTCAGAAAATTGCAGACCTAGACTCTGAATTGCAATTGGTTGGTTTGGATGAGGACAGCACCGAGGTTGCGTACACTATCGCTTAGTATGCAGCAAAAAAAGTGATCAAACGATTAAAACGTAGAGACTGTCAATCACGTTTAGTTGGATTTGATACTGATATATCCTATTTTCATCTGAGTTGTCGCGTGGAGGATTGACAATACCATCTTGGTGCTCGGCTAATATCTTTTGCACCGACTTTGCAATTTTGGATGCAGCAGATCATGTGATTTTACAACATCCAGAAGTTCAAGCACGAGACAGCGCTGAATACGTACTCAGTAGATATGTTCAGAAAAGTAACGTAGGATGCAGCAACACACAGAGTCAGTTGTGCAAAAACTTTGGTATAAGAATTTAGGTCAATATTTTTTATAACCACAAACTACAAATTTCTTCCAATGAGTTCGAAAAGAATTTATAGCATTGTTTAAGAAACGGCAGGGAACAAAAGTTGCTTAGAGCGATCCTGCATATTGCCTTTCCACGTGTTTGAAATGAAAGGCCAAAACTTTTATGACTGTGGCATTTTAAACAAGATTTGGCAGTCTTAAAAGCAACAGCAACCCGGGGCCGATTAACAAAAACCACGTTTTTTGTGAACATACTGTATATGTGAGCAGGTGAATAATGAATTGACTATTGAAAAGCTCATATAGTTGTATTTCACAGCAAACGTTAGCTTTTGGTTAACTTTAGCTAAGCTTCAATAACTTGTGCTCCATTTCATCATGTGCGAAGTATTTATTTGTAATGTGGAATGAAACTATGGATTTAGTATGCAGCAATGACTCTTGATAAGGTCCCTTCGCTGTCTCCTGGCCAAGGCAACTTGGTGAATAAAATGTAATTAGAATTACAACTGGTAAGTGTTGAATTTTTTCTTGCACGAAGTCCCCCGTTTGGTCGATTAAAAGTTGTTTATGTTTTATTTGAGTTATACAATGTATTACTACTAAAGTCTTATAGTTTGAGCAAAATTTGCAGCAATGACTGTTTTTGATATTACTATACATTAATATATAAAAAGTAGTGAAATTACTTTTCAGATTTGTTAAACCAGTATCTTTTTTTCTTATTTCATCGCTTACTCATCACGCGCGTGCGTATTGATTTAACATCATGAATGTGCCTACGCAGCTCATTTTACGCGCATTGCACACACACGCAGCGCAATGTTGTTTTTGCTCGTAGAGAAAGTCGGCCTGTTAGAAAACACGTCGAAAATGTAACATATTTGGCCGTATTCTTTCTAGTAGGCCATGCTCTATCATAATTCTATCATACTCAGCCTATGAACTCTTCAGCCATCCCTCATACTTTGTATAAAAAATTAATAATGTGATAGAAGTTTTTCTCGCTATAAGTTAAAAATTGCAAGTTTTTTTTGTGCGTTTTTTTTTTTTTCTGGAATAATTTATACTAACAAAAATAAAAGATATATTCTATCACTCAGTTTGATTAAATGCTGCTGATTTGCTCATATTACATAAAAGATTGATTGTTTTGGATTCTAAAGTCTAAAATTTATTGTGATCTGGCCGTTAGAGGTGTCGCAGGCACACTTTAACTACACTGTGTCCACACCACAATAACAAATTCTGTCTGCACCACACCACAAGACACACAAACACTGCACTGCACCCGTGCTCACAACAACAGTCAGCAACTGACAAAACACAAAAAGTATAACAAAACATTACATGAATTTGATGAGATGCTGGTGAATTGGTCATATTCTGAGAAAGCAGAGCTTATTTGTACACTGATGTGCAAATAACCCATTTCCTAATCGCACAGAAGTCTCATCAGCATATTTTCGTGAGGCTGAAAAGAGCTGGTATACTAGAAATCTTTTACTCTACATAAAGCAGTCTTGCCCTAAACCTTCCTCAACAAAAATTATACTCGTAGTAGCTGTTAGAGGTTACTATTCCCAATGTGTTTGCCAAATCTCAGATCAAATCCAAATAAGTTGAACACAAGTTTGGTGGACCATTCCCTCCAAACCATGTGATCTATTACCACCAAATTTCAAAAGGGACAATACTTAAGGGTCCGCGACATCCTGACGCGACCGACCTGACGTGAAAAAATTCACTCCGGTATTCTTGAGGCCAGGGACATCCTGACGCCCTAACTCTAACCCTAACGCTCTCCCTAACCCTAGCCCTAACCCATAATGTCAGGATGTCCATGGCGTCAGAATTCCCGGGTGAAAAGTCTCGCGTCAGGTCGGTTACGTCAGGATGTCCTACTTCGATACTAAAAGGCGTTAATTGTAGGAAAAGGCAGAAATCGTGCTAAAAGGCAAGAAAGTAGGAAAAGGCGGCTAGGGTTAACCCAACCCACCTTTTAGCACGATTTCCACCTTTTCCTATTTCCGCCTTTTAGTATTGTCCGTTCAAAAGACACAATTTCAACTGAAAACCTATAGCCACCACAAATTTTAAGTTTCTAGATTCAGTGGATTTGGAGTTATACATTATAGCAAACACAAAAAATCTCACATAAGAAAAAAAAAATGGAAAAAATATCAATCACAGAATTAAAACATTTTGAAGGTGGGAACTAAAACTTCATCCCCACGTGACTCAAAATCCAAACTTGTTATTCTCCTCCGCAGTTACTTTTGGGTTAGAGAGTAATGTAAACCTCAAATCAGCTTTTCAGATTTGGGGCTTGGAAACCAGTACCACATGACCAATTGCACAAAAATTTGTCAAAGAATTGTTTGATTTGTTCTCCATTCAATTCCTGAATTTCTAATTTCCAACTTCAACCTTCTGAAGTTATGGCATTTAAACTCTCTAGAACGGTGGTTCTTAACCTCTGGGTAATTTGGCATTTTAAAAGGGGTAATGCTGTATGGAAAACGTTTATCATGTGGGGCTGTTAACTCCAGATATTTTATTTTGCTCACAACGCTTTCTGTGATGCTATAGTTCAATACTAATTAGTCAGGAACTATGCTCTCTTTTTAAATCCTCTTTGTTTCGTAAACAATTGATGGTCTAGTCTAGTTCTGTTAGTAGTACTGTAGGTAGGTGAGCATTTGTTATATTGCGATTAAACGATATTTTCTTGGAATTTTGAGCGACATAATTTTTGTGAATTAGCAAGCCATTTTCAGTTGAAGAGAACTCTATTTGTGATGATGATAATTATGGTAGCAAAAACAGAGTTTCTTCAACTGCGTGTAGATCCATGTCTTAAAAATGACTTAACAGGAGAATTTTTGGGCTGATATTTAAAATAATTATCCTTCTAAGAAAAGCTTTGAATTTTTTGATTCAATTTCCTTCAACTTATTGCTGTGAAGTGGGATTTTGTTCAATAATGTCCATAAAGACAAAATATTAAAACAGGCTTGAGATTGATGATAATATGCTGTTTTCTTTCCAGCACTCAGCCTAGATTTGAACAAATAATAACAAAAAGCAGTATTAATCTTCCCAATATTTCATTTGTAATAAAAAATGGCCTATTGCATTTAATTTGGATTGGAAGGCATTATAGTTGCTGTTTTTGTAAAAACGGGTAATTGATATACATCAAAATTTTTTAGGGGTAACAACATACGAAAGGTTTAGAACTACTGCTCTAGAAACAGAAAAATGGTTAAGGTACTTTGGTCATTACAAAAAAACAAACAGACTTTTGACTTAAGCATCGCTGAAGACAAAAAAAAACAACTCAGCTATCTTACTCGTAGCTATTAGCTAGGTAATGCCAAATATACTCATACTAGCCTAGTCCTGATCAGTTAATTTGCTCGATACTAACTGTAGTTTGAGAGAACAAGTTACCTGAGTCTGTGAGAAGGGACGGACCCAAAAATTTTCAAAGGAGGGTTTCAATTTTTCAAAAAGAAACCAGACCCAATTGAAGTTAATTTATTTTAACCATAGGTGGGCACAAGTCCATTAATTGTTAATTCGTTATTAACGAAGCTAACTTTTTCATTAACTAGTTAATCCGTTAAAAACTTTTTTCACGTTAACGGACTAAAATAACTTCCGTTAAGTTCTGTTAACTTCCGTTAAGGTTTTTATCGTTGATATCTTGCACCATTCATTCATCGTACCGGTACAAACCAGTTTGCACTGGTAGCACTTGTTGCGTATTAGCACGAGTTTTATAGAAGAAAGCGAAGAAAGGAGCTCTTTTTTGTGGCAAATACTAAGCTGCAGCTTCATAGGTCTATTAATTATCGCTGTTCACAGTTTCCAAAAATTTTTCGATTGCAGTTTCGTTAGTGCGTTTGAAATTATTTTATCTGAAATTAGATTAGACTGTAAAATGTAACTTTCAAAACACAAAAAGACCACCATAGCAATAAATATTTCCTTACAATCAGCTCAACAGCATCAATACGTGTTCTAGAAGCAAGTGAATGAAAAAAAATGTAAATCACTCTCAAAATATTAACAAATTAATGGACTTTATTAACTTCCATTAATTAAAGCTGAAAATAACGGATTAACGTTAAAGGAGGTGTGAAGTTTGTTAACGGACTAGAGGTTAACGAAGCTAACGTTTTGCATTAACTTGCCCACCTATGATTTTAACCATTAATGAAAATGCACCTATTACAGTCAAACAGGGTTTTGCGGTATTAGTTGCATTTTGTTATAACACTTGTTTATTCAAAAGCCCTGTAATGGCGATTTAGAAAGTTGCTGGTTGTGAAGATTGTGTGCGAGAGAACAAGTTACTAGCCTACTGTGGGGGCTTGAGGGCAAAACCCCTGGCTGCTGGACAATTCTTGCAATTTTTTTCAGAAGAAAACAGCCATTTTAACTTCATTTGAATGACATTTTAAACATGTATGGGGACAGCCGCTGGCCAATTCTTGCAATTTAAAAAAAAAACAGCCATTTTAACATCATTTGGATAACATTTCAAACATCTTTGACATTTTGAACATGTAGGCTATGGAGACAGCTGCTGGGTGATTCTTGCAATTTTTTTGGAAAAAAACAGCCATTTTAACGCCATTTGGATGACATTTAGAGCGATTTTAGAGCAATTAGAAAGTATGCTACCTTACTAAGATTTGGAAGAGTTTAAAAGAATCTATTTTTGCTCAGTCCATTCAGCCCCTGCATACTCACTGGTCAAGTCCAAAATACGTTTAAATGATGAAAGATTGCATATTTGGCTTAAATCTTTAAAGTGAATATTATTTGTTTTTAAATTCAAAAAACTATTAGCTGCATAGATTTCAAAATAGCTTTTAATAGCATTACAGCTATCATTTCCACTTTCTGAAAAATTAGTAGCCTTGAAAAAGACTGTTTTAGATTAAAGGTTTTCATCCAGCTCTCTTTACCAATCTATGCTGGAATGAAGAAAAGCTAAAATGCAGTGATATAAGCTTATATAAAGTAAGATTGCATTGAAATAGACAATGAGATGTGATTATGATGTATGATGCTGCAAAAATCACCTAAAATAATATAAAATTAATGCAAAAATGTAGGAAACCTCATTTGAAAAGGATAGTTCCGTCACCATTAAAAGCTGTTTTTAAATTCATAAATACATTTGCAGATTAAAAATCTTGACATTTGAATGTGATTTTGTTCCAAGTTTCATCTTCAAACATTGGATTAATTTGTTTTGTTTTTTTTTGCCAAAGTGCATTTGGCTAAGTACGGTAATTTGTTATTTTTTACACATAGGCGACTTTCTTTACTAAATGGCGGTCTGTTTCTTTTTAGATTCAAGCTCTGTTCTGCTCAGAAGTTTATGATCGGGTATAATAATATACCGGTATCCATTATTCAATATCCATGGATATATCAAATATTATACACAAAGTTACACGATGTTTTTGTCAGCAATATTCAGATATAGTAGAAGAAACAATTGCAAAAATCTCTACTGATAAATATTGTGCAGGATCAAACTACGGCCCTAAAACAACATCTTAAGTAATTAACAACAACTTAAGTGATTATTTAGTTAAAAGTAAATATAGCAGTGTTACAAACTGCATTATACATTATTTTGCTTTGGGTGTCATTAAGTATAAGCCGTTGCTTTTTCAGGAAGCTCTGCGAGTCGTGTATGAGCGCGCGTGCATTCCCTCCTCTACGATCTAACCTATTTCCCAAATCTAGCCCTAACCCTAATGAGTGCACACATGAGAGGAGGGAGAGCGCACGCGCGCACACACGCTCATACACAAGTCACAGAGATTTCGAAGTAAGCTGACGGCTTATACCGGTAGCCTACTTAACAACACCCACTGCTTTTTGAGTTCCAAAAGAGGTGGTTTTGACCTCCAAAGCCCCCCTCGTGGGCGCGCCACTAAACCTGAGTACAGTACCTGATCGCCTATAGCCCACACTGCACACTAAAACCGACCAAAATTTCGCACTGTTGTCCCAGAGTGCGGGTCAAAATTTTGCATGGTTGACATCTCTTATTGTCCATTGCAAGAAATCAAGCACTAAAGGTGAATTTACACAGTATCCGTTTTTTGTCCGTTTTTGCTTCTCCTTGACAAAGTATCCGCTTTTTCATCCGCATTTTTATGTGTCCATATCCGCACTAACCAGACAGTCACATACTGGACAAAAGTTTTCCGAAAAAAATTTTTTTAAAGGGGTACAGCTCTATTTTGAAATATCGCTCTTATCGTTCATACAAAAAATTTTTGAACAAAATCTTTATCTATATATAACAGTCTACTTAGTGCGGATATGGACTTATAAAAATGCGGATGAAAAAGCGCATACTTTTTCAAGGAGAAGCAAAAACGTAAAAAAACAGACGAAAACATACGAAAAACGGATACTGTGTAAATACACCTTAAATTGCTACGGTGCCAAACATAAAATAATTGTCAAACAAAATAAATTACAGAAACATTGTACAGCATTTGTAATAACTGATATAAAGAAAATCGAACAAATAATAAAAAACATCAACTTGGGGGAATGTAACTAAACTACCGGTAGCGGTAGTTGATGGCTTTTGGTGTAGCCCTACAGTAGGCTAAAATAAAACACAGAACAAGCTTTTTAATTTTGATTTTTTGTGATTTGTGCAAATCGGCTATATGGAATTAAAACTAAGAGTAAACTACATTGAGCATTATATGTTTTATAGTTTGCTTTTAGTGGCCAATTGGTTAAACGGTTAGGCAATTGTTTATAAAATGGGAAGTTAGAAATCAGTTCCTAGGCTGGTCAAATCCGGCACAGTTTTGTTACCACTCACCACCACTGCTACATTAGTTAAATAGAAACTATGCTACCCAGGCTCTATAAAGCAGAGCTGGGCCTCACAATCTTGCTTTCGACATTATTTTGCTACTGCAGTGTATGAGGAATTGATTTTGATTTTTTGCAGTGGCAAAAGCCTATAGGTTAGCAAAACTGTTACTAGTGGCAGTGATTTCCTCGAAGTGACTTCATCACAGTGATTTCACCAAAAAGTGAGGGTTAGGACAAGAAAGCTCTGGGAATAGTAGAATAGTTTTACGACTGCCGTTCTTAGTTAATGCAGATGCCTTAATTGTAATAATGCAATAGTATTGTACACTATGATTGTCAGATAAGCCTATTTTGTCTTCAGAACAGGAGAATATCGCTGTCACGTAATCACTTCGTGACAAAATCTCTTTGTGACAAGATCACTGGCAACCGCTAAATCAACCTGTGATGATACCAGTATAGAATCATAATTTGTGTAGTAGTTTACAGCAGATTGTACTTGTAGCCTAGCCTATAGAACCAAAGCCATCATGTTAACTATTGTAACCCATCTAATCTCGAACACCAATATACTCTACCAGAAACATTAAGCATGAAATTAAAATTTTACAACGAAAACCAGAATATGGGAAAACTTCAAAAAAATTGTCAAAAATCCCCAGTTTACTCTTGAATCTCTTAACAGCTGTATAAACTAAAACAGAATCATAGTAATTGGCGAAAAACAAACAAGAAAAGTCAAGAAAAATCAGGTTTTTATTGCAAACCAGATTTAGTAAGTAATTGATAATAATAGGCTAAGTACTGCTTAAGAATCAACTTTTCATTAACAATGCTGAATGAGTTGATATCCAATGATGCAGAAATCTCAAACCATTCTAAAACATACTTCTCAACAATAGCTGAAAATTTGGTCAAAAAAATTCCTTGGACTGCTGCTATATTTGCTGACTTTTTACCTCAGCCTACTTTAAACACAATGTTCTTTAAACCCACTTCGCTGAAGAAATACAAAGTATAATTACTACCATGAAACCAAAATCAAGCTGTGGCATAGATACTATTCCATCCAAAGTAATGAAATTTACCCCCAATAACATTTTAAAAGTTTTATGACATATTTTTAACTTGTCGCTGTCTCAAGGAAAATTTATCGAACATTTTATTTAAAACTGCCAAAATAATCCTAATTTATAAGAAAGGTGATTCTAAAACCATTACTACCATAGTTACCGACCCATAAGCTTATTATCATGCTTTTCTAAACTCCTTAAAAAAATTGTGCGAGTTAGACTCACCAATTTTTTGGAAAAAAATGATTTCTTTCATAAATACCAGTTTGGCTTCAGGGAGCACTATTCTACTGAATTAGCTGCAACATGCTTAGTTAATAAAATAACTGCTGCCATAGAATCTAATGAAGAAACTTTAGGAGTGTTCTTGGACTTATCCAAAGCCTTTGACACTATTGATCATAGCATTTTACTCGCTAAACTCTATCATTGTGGAATTCGAGGTACTGCTCATAATTGGTTCTCCAGTTATTTACGCAATCGTACACAAATCACTGAATATGGAGATGCATTATCAAATTCTTCTGATATTAAATTTGGTGTTTTACAAGGATCTATTTTGGGGCCTATTTTGTTTCTAATTTATGTGAAAGACTTCAAAAATTGCCTTAAAAAAGCAGATGCTATTATGTATACTGACGATACAAACATATTTCTGCATCACGAAACTATTAATGCATTATATGACGTAGCACAAAAAGAATTTGTTTAAATAACAAATTGCCTAACTGCCAATAAATTAACACTAAACATAAATAAAACAAAATTCATAGCGTTCACGTCAAGCAAAAAGAAAAAGATTAAAATTGATAAATCCTTATATCTGATATTCTGCATCAATGATATTCCTATCAAAAAAGTGCAAGCAATTTAATTTTTACAGTTTAGAATTATACTTATTGATGAAAATCTTTCATGGAAGCCACATATGCTAACACCACTAAATAAACTACGATTTTCTTTTGGAGTAATTTCTAATTAAAACATTGCTTAAACGTTGAAAATCTTGTGCAAATTTATCATTCACTAATTAAAAGTTATCTTATTGTTATGGAATTATTGTGTGGAATCATGACAATATTACAATAGTAAAGAAAATGCAAAAACTCTGCAATAAATTTATTTCATTCATAAATAACAAAACACTGTAAATTTCTCACACTAAAGAACTACAGATTTTGACAACATGCATCTTTATATTCAAATTGCACCACTATAATTTGCCTGATATGATCCTATCTCTATTTTAACGTAATGAACAAGTGCACACATTCTCTACACACAATAGTAAGCCTCTTTATTATCCCTATTTTTCCAAAACTGTCACCCAACAATCAATTATGTGTAGCGGACTTAAAATATGGAATTCTACACTATATACGATACGCCTACTGTAAGAAATATGCAGAGCCAAAGCCCTTTAAAAAACAATGTAAAACGTTATCGGTATTTGAAAACTAGGCTCAACAATGATTACCAACATTAATCGCTACTTTACGATTTTTAATAGGCTACCGGTATACTGTGTACAGTAGGCTACTGTATCAATTCAACAATGTTGACCACATAAAACAGTTTTATTGCTATTCTTGTGATACTAAATTAGTCTGTCTTGTAGCCTACAAGTCTTTCTCTGCATAGAAAAAATTTGTATTTTTTTGGCATTACTGAAAACCTAAGCTTTTCATTTTTTATTTTTCTAATTTTTTAATTTTATTTCTATTTTTAATTTAATTTTATTATTTCTTAATTTTTTTTTTTTTTGGTGTCTTCTATCCAGCTGTTAGACCAACTGTCCTTGATGTCTATTTTTATGGCTGTATATAATCGAAGTGACTTGGCGCAGGGCGAATGGAACACGCACGGTTAAATAAACGAAGATTCCAGTGATGTCACTCGTTTTCGGAAATTTTTATTTTATTATTACGCTTAAGGTTAGGGTTAGCTTTTAGTTTAGGCTTTGGGTTAGGGCTAGGATTAGGGTTAAGGTTAGGGTTTATGGTTAGTTTTTTCAGGTTCTATTTCAAAATGTCGGCGCAAATGGAACATTCGCCAAGCCTCTTCCGTATATAATTGTACATTTTGTACATAAGCATTGCTTGTTATTTGCTAAAAGGTTTCATGGCCATACAGCAATGGCGAGTAATTTATCTCAACAATATTGCTAATAATTTTGTTTGTTTTAGGCCTCCAGGCCTTGCCATGTTTTCCTGACGATGTTCTACATACGCAATGTTGTCGAAGCATATTTGCCTTGCTTCTTTGAAAAATAAATTTGATTGATTGAATTTGATTGATTGCTTGCTTGGAATGAGTGACGTTAGACAGACAAACGTACGTAGATACCTACCAGTACATTACGTAGGCTACCAAGTTGAAATAGTCAAGTTTTTTTTTTAAGGGTGGTTCGATACTTTTGCAAATGACTCTAAATATAACCTAATACAAACAGAAGAGAATTAGCAACCAATAGCTGATACCACCTTTTGTACTTGCAACAACTTTCTCTATCTGATGTTGAAAAGGATCTTGGTGTTTTAATCAGGTCTGACCTGAAATCATCTTCCCATGTATCAGCTATTGTACAAAAAGCCGAAAAATGCTTGGCAGTTCTGAAAAGGAACATTGTGAGCACAGACAATGAAGTTTACTTAAAGCTTTACAAGCAAATTGTCAGGCCACACTTAGAATATGCTGTGTGTACCTGGAATCCATATTTTCTAAGAGACATTGAACTTATTCTATTTTAATATAGAATAAGTTCATATTCTATTTGAATCCATATTCTATTTGAATAAGGGATGATATACCGGTATCGGTAAAAAGTTTACCTTAGGCCTAAATTTGGTTTAAATTAAGTTTTACTGTTCTTGACACAAATTCAATCAAATTTGGATACAAGCATGGAAGAATTGGCTAAAGTTATGAAAAAGTTGGATGAAATTAGCACTCGACAAGATAGTTTTCAAGCCCAGTTCCTAAACAGTCGAGTTGACAACACAGTAGTTACAAATTCGGTTGCTGATGAAATTAGCCTACAAGCCAAACAGCTGGATCAATTACATGGGATGATTGCTGATGTCAGAGCATATGTAACCGAAATTGCTGACCGATTATATGAACAGGAACTAATTACTGATGATCTGGCCCAATATAGTAGAGCCAACTGCTTGATTTTACATGGTTGTAAAGATTTGCCTGCCCAAGAAGCAACCGAACAAGATTTTGAAAATTATGTGCTGGATAAGCTTAACTCGAAGATCAAATTGCCTAAAGCTTTCGAGAGCAATGACATTGACATTTGTCATGTCTTACCATCAACAAAAGGGAAAAACCCAATCATCATTAAATTCGTTCGTCGATCCATTCGGAATCAAATTTTTGCACGCAAATCCAATTTGAAAGCTGATGAGAATAATACCGAAAAACTATCGATCACTGAAGCACTAACAAAAAGACATTTACGCCTAGTGGAAGAGGCCAAACGTGTATTTGGTTTTGAAAACGTGTGGACATTCAAAGGGAGAGTGTACTGCAAGTTCCAAGGGCGAAGAAATGCTTTAAAGGATTTCATTGATATTCAAAAAATTCGATTTCCCGGCAAAGCTGCAGCTGGCAACTTTTACAAATACTCATATTAAACTCAATGTCACAGGTACAACTAACTCTAAACCAATTTGGTCAATATGGTGAGTCTTCTGTCTGTAGCCTAGTTTGTTTAATCATATTTTGACTGACTGTCAAACAGACTGATTTTGTGCTATTTTTTACTGTATGTGTATATACTTCTGTGTTTCTCATTTCACCATGTTTACTGTTCATTATTTTAATGTCCCTTCCTCAAAGTAACCATACTGCCTGTCTTAATCCTACCAAAATAAACCCCGAAACATCCTCTTATGATAAACGCAAGTTAACTGTTAGTCATGACGAAAGCCCCCTACTGAAGGCATGCTTAAACCCCCAAAATAGTAGTGATGGTTCTGCTCACCCTCTTCAAGGTGCTAGCCAACCTAAACCACGCGGCATTGCTGGCCATTCAAATATGACTGCGAGTTATTTGAATACTCTTTTCACAGAAAACCTTCATTTAAATGATAATACCGAAAATGACATTGAAGAAAACAATCTTCCTAATCTAATGGATCAATACTTAGAAACAGCTCAAATCAACCAATTATCTTTCAATGGAAGTTTTAGAAATACCTTCTCTGCATTATCTCTTAATATTAGGTCTATTGTGAAAACTGAAAATTTTAACAAATTAGAAGCATTTTTAGCAAATATGGAATTCAAACCTGATATAATCTCTATCACTGAAACTTGGATCAAGCAATCAAGTACTGGACCTTTTAAAAATCTAGAGGGCTATCAATTTGTATCTAACTGTAGGAAAGATTGTAATGGTGGGGGAGTGGCATTTTATGTTAAAAACGGTATATCTTTTTATGTGTGCGATGACCTCACCATCATGAATGAAAGAGAATTTGAGTCATTATTTATAAAAATTACTCTATCAAAAGACACTCTTATGTGTGCAACAATATATAGGGCTCCACAAAATGATAATGACTCGCATCAGCGATTTCTTAACACTTTAAATGACTGCCTAAAAAAGATTGATTTGACAACCAGATGTTTTCTCTATGGAGACTATAATTACGATTTAGCAAAAATTGCAGAAAAAAGCAATGTCAATGATTTTGTGGAATTGATGGCAGATCACTCGTTTTTTTCAATTATCAACAAGCCCACCAGAATTACAGATACTTGTGCTACCGTACTTGATCATATCTGGACAAACTCTTTCTCTACTATCACCAAATGTGCTGTAATCACGCATCCATTATCAGATCATATGCCAGTGGTAATGTGCGCAAGTACTGAACAAGACAATGCCAAAGCATGCACTTTTGAAAGACGTTTTACAAACAAAGCTATGGAAAGTTTTTTTAATAACTTAGAAAATATCCAAGTTGATGAATTTACAAATGAGACTAGAGCACCTGACTGTGTCTACGAAAAATTTATAGATAAGTATATGTGTGTTTTCAACGAAAGTTTTCCATTAATGAAGAAAAAATTGCATCACCCGAAAAACAATTGGTTTGATAGAGAATTAAAAGAATTACTGATTAAAAAAGAAAAACTTTTCAAAAAATTCTGTACACAGAAAAATATCTTCACTAAGACAAGGTTCAACAAAGAGCGAAATGAATATTTTCGAGCAATCAAAACTAAAAAACAAGCATACTATGCTTCCTTATTTAAAAAACAGAACAATAATTTGAAACAAACTTGGCGAGCCATTAATGATCTGCTTGGTAAAGCTAAACCCAAATCTTGTTCTTCGTTAAAAATTAACAACCAAATTGTTAATGATGTTAAACAAATAACTAATCATTTTAATCAGTATTTTTCAAATGTCGGTTATGCGCTAAGGGAAAAGCTGCCTCAGTCTTGCTGTGACTTCATAACATATTTACCAAAATCTTCTTCCAAATCTCTTTATCTTAATCCTGTAACTCCAATGGAAGTAAAAAGAGTCATAACAGAACTAAAATCTAAACATAGCTGCGGTTTAGATGGCATATCAACAAGAATATTGAAGTTATGCCCTGACAACATTGCTTTAATTTTAGCACATATTTTTAATCTATCCTTATCTGAGGGCGTATTCTTAAAAGCATTTAAACAGGCTAAGGCCATCCCGATATTCAAAATGGGGTCAACTTATGACGTTAATAATTACAGACCAATAAGCTTACTTCCAGTTATGTCCAAAGTATTAGAAAAATTAGTGTACACACGCCTTGTCAGTTTCTTAAATAGGAAAGGATTTTTTCATGAAATGCAATTTGGATTTCGTCCAAACCATTCTACAAGCCATGCCACTACATTACTAATTGAAAATATAACTGAAGCATTTGAAGCAAAACAAGCCATGGTTGGTGTGTTTTTAGATTTGTCGAAAGCATTTGACACAATTGATCATGATATTTTACTATCAAAACTCTTCCATTATGGAATAAGAGGCATACCTTATGACTGGTTCAAAAGTTATTTAACAAACAGGCAACAACAAGTCATGTGCCAAAATGTACTTTCCAATGTAAAATACATCAATATTGGTGTTCCTCAAGGTTCCATTTTGGGACCACTCCTCTTTTTAATTTACGTCAATGACTTTCCTCAATGTATTACAAAAGGAAAAACTATAATGTTTGCAGATGATACAAACTTATTTTTCACCGAAAAGTGCCACAATAGTGTCTTTAAAGAAGCAAATCAAGAACTAAAACTTGTTGACAATTGGCTTCTCTCTAACAAACTATCACTAAATATTAACAAAACTAGCTATATCGTATTTCGCACTCCTAACACCCCACTACCAGTGAGCAATAACTTGCATCTACGTGGCAAAGCATTGAATAGGGTGGAATCTCTACGTTTTCTGGGAATCATAGTTCATGAGCATCTGTCTTGGAAGCCACATATGGAATTGTTATTGCAAAAGATTAGAATCAATACCGCAGTAGTCAGAAGAATACAACACTATCTCAATCAAGAAATTTTGCTACTACTCTATAACTCCATGGTTAAGAGCCACTTGCAGTACTGTATTCTGACCTGGTGCAATGGCAATAAGACTTTGTTACAAACTCTTCAACGAGCAGCAAACAAGTTCATTAGACTCATTTTTAAACTAAATTATCGCGAAAGTGTAAAAAATACGATGCAACAAAATCACATATTTACAATCAACCAGCTTTTTGAAATTGAATTAGCTTGCTTCATGCATCGATATGATCATGGCAAACTGCCATTGGCTTGCCGGGTCTTACCAAAAAATAATTCCAAATCCTCCAAAACTAAATTGCGTCAAACCAGAAGCAACTCTGAATACTTTCCTGCATATTGTCGAATCAATTTAACAATGCAGTCAATTAAGTATAAAGGACCAGTGCAATGGAATAAAATCCCTTCATCAATTAGAGAAGTAAAATCCTTAACCACATTCAAATTGCTACTGCAAGATTTCTTTAAAAAAAAATGATTAGTTATATAACGTTAAGCATGCCTCATGTCCTCAACACTCTATCACTATCAGTCCATTTCAATACCCTACCACAAAGTCCTTACCCTCTTCATTTCCTTGAACATGTTTTGTACTGTACATAGCTCATCGCAAATTTGCTTGTTTTTTTATTATTTTTAACTATTGTGTGATTGCTACGAAAGGTTCAGCGACCATGCATTGTCATTGCTTTTTGCGTGTGATTAATGAAGCTTGAAACTGTGCATGTTTCAACGTATACCGTTTTGTCGCTGTTTTCCTTTTTCTGGTTTGGTGGTATGCTTTCTTTGTCTTAAACGTTGCTCTGGTGAGCCAGAAATAAAAATTCACTATCACTATCACTTATTGAAAGGGTTCAACACCGAGCTACAAAATGTATTGAGGTGATGCAGTCTGAAAGTTATGCTGACCGCTTAAAATTGCTTGGGATCGAGTCCCTGCAAACTCATCATTGTTTTTTTTGATCTAATTGAAGTGTACAAAATTTTGAATAACCTTACCTCTCTTGGTCCTGATCAGCTTTTTACATATGACTTGTCACAGCGAACAAGAAGTCATAATTTCAAATTGAAAAAAGTTTATTGCAGGCTTGACTGCAGAAAGCATTTTTTTGCCAATCGAGTGATTGGTTTATGGAACAGCCTTCCTGATGAGATTGTTAATTCAACCAGCCTGTATTCATTTAAAAAAAGAGCAGCAAAGTATTAGCGTGAAAACAGTGTTTCATATTTTACAGTTCAGCATTTTGCTTTGTCTTTCAAAATGCTTGTCTTGACCACCTAATTGACTGTAACGATAGTGACTAGTTACGGTAGTTTACTTTCCATCTCACTTAAATCGAACACAAAGCATTATTGTTTTTTTTTTGTTTTTTTGTAATACTAAAAGCCTATGTTTTTATTCTTTGTTAGTTTCTGATCTCATTTGGGCTAAACTTATGTATAGATAAAGTTATATAACATAGTATTTGACATTCTGAACCTGTTTATTTAATTCCATACTGCACATTCCTTGTTTTTGCATCATTAGCATTACACCACATGTGGCAGTGGATGTGTATGTGCTGGAGTAGTGTGTAGCAGTGGAGGGGTCAATTGGGATACCTTGCTGTGTACTCTGAGTTTATGGGTGGTGTTATGCCTCACTGTAGGAGCTCATGCTTTTGATGTTAAAGCAGATATGGTTTGTGATTAAATGGCAACTGATTTTGTTTGTTTCTTCTTGGGCCAGCATTTTGTTTCAGTATATTGAATGGCCATATCTGACAAATAATTGCATTCGACTAGATTTGTAAAACTTTTGTGACTGTTTTAGCTACATTATCTTTTCACTACTCTACTAACATCTCTTTGTTAAGCTGTGCCTTAAGTTTTTCTGTTAGTGACATTTTTGTATTAATTTAATTGCATTGTTTAGTTGACTTGTATTCCCAGTGGTAGTGAAATTATAGTTCTGTGACTAAGGGTGTTAACTTGAAGTCCTGTGAGTTATATCAGTGTTGCTATATCAGTATATCTAATATTGCTAAATTAGTAAATCTAATATTGCTAATTTGCCAAATCAGTATATGTAATATTGCCATATCCAAATATCTAATATTGCTAAATTGCTCTGTCTAATATTGTTATATCAGTGTATCTAATATTGCTGAATTTATGATGAACTGACTGTGATCTAGGATTTCAAAACTGTTTAGAATTTAGAAGTTGCATAGCAGACTTGAATCATAAAGTTTTTTTTTTCCACGGTTGTGAGGTAGCACTTACCTCACAACCGTGGAATGTTTAGAATTTGTTCTGTAGACCTTTCATACAAGTGATTTTTTTTTTTATTTGATAATATATGAATTTTTATTTTGCTGAACCAATATTTATTACAAAACTTTAACCCACAATGATACCAAGTTGTACTGGGTGATAGCTAGGTGCTATTTATTAAGCTAGGTGCTATTTTGTAGGTACCGCTAGGTACTTTCTATTTAGCAAGGTGCTATTTTGCCTGGTATACTTTATCTTTCAACATACTATAACTTTTTCTTTTTTCTTTTTTTGCTTTTGCATGTTACTGTAACCTGTGTTATAGTATTCTAATATTACCTATACCGGAAATCTCTGAATCTGAATTTACCTACTGGTACTGTTTACAACAATGGATGATACTTGCAACCATTTTAAATTATGGTAATCTGATGGTTTTACTCTTTTTGTGGAAAACTTGTTTGCTCTGGCGGGCTGTTCCATCTTACACTTGACGAGTGTGCCCTTATGTCTTCAATTCATTTTACTAATCTGTTGGACGTTTTGTGGTTTGTATGTGTTTCGCTGTGGTGCTTTTGCACTGGATCGGCTTCTAATTATTATCGTAATTATTATAATGATCGGGATTCTGCAGCTGCAATACTCACCATTCTGCGTTGGAAAGTTTGCATGTTACGGTAAACTCTAAAACACCAAAAAAAGGAGTTAGAATCGACACGCTTACGTGATTTTCCAATTTTAATTTTGTAGGTGTGTTTGAAAGCAGGGTGTCAAACCGAACCTGAACCTGAATCGTAAACCCGAATGAACCGTTTCATTTTGGTGAACCCGAACCGAACCTGAACCAGCAAAATTTTACTTCACTGAACCCGAACCAAACCTGAACCCTCAAAATTGTGCTCAAGTGAACCCGAACCGAACTTGAACCCCTAACAAAAGTAAGAATATATTTTTCCATATCCGGATGCCGCTGGCGCTGGTACACGCACAATAAGAGCAGTGGTGAACTTCAACAGAATCAACAATTTCTCCTTTTTTTTTTTCTGGACGAAACGAGTAACGACAGTTAAATTTTAAGTCAATGAACCCGAACCGAACCTGAACCAGTAATATTTTACTTGAGTGAACCTGAACCTCGAAAATGGTGCTCAAGTGAACCCGAACCAAACCTGAATCGCTAAAATATTTTGAGCCGGAGCAAAACCTGAACCCGAACCGTTATTTGAAACGGTTCGACACCCTGTTTGAAAGTTTTCGGAAAACGTAACAAAGGTATTTTTTAACTAGATGGGAGTTTACCAGCAAACCCAGTGAACGACCGACGCATAGCTAATGCTATGATCCTCAAAAGTATTTTTTGTCTACCGTAAAATCAGCAATTATTCAAAAATATCGGATTATGGAACCTCCAGAAACGTAGAGTCAAAATATTTGTCAGTTAAATATCTGCTGATATCAAAACAAACTGGCACCCTAAGTTGAGCCATTCAAAAAATTGATTTTTGGGGGGTCCATTTGGGGGATCTCTGGGTTCATGGCACCCCCAAACTATGTCAAAATACTTGTATGATAAATATCTGCTGATATCAAAACAAACTGGCAACCTAAGTTAAGCCATTCAAAACATTGATTATTGGTGTTAATATCATTAAAAATAATCTGCCCTGCTTTCAACTAGTGACTGTAGACCCAATTTTAAATCTTTGTTTGTGCATTTGTGTCTGATTAATTATTGGATTTTGCAATCTTGTGACTTAAATTGAAAAGATTGTTTGTCATTGTCTAATCGGTGTGTAAGTTAAATCATAGACTCTTTATTAGTAGACTGGAAACTGACAGTTTTGTCTTTTTTTCTTCACGGTTCACTGACTCGATATCGCTATCAATGTCTCAGTTTCTGTCTGCTTTGGCTGCGCCATAGACTCTTTACAATCAGTCATCGGCTATCCTAAGTAGCGAAATGTTTATAGACCATAGACTTGATTAGGTTAATGCTGTGGCTTATAGACTTCATATAAACGATATATGGTAGGCTAGGTTGAAGTAGACTTTGATGCAAATAGTGTTAAAGCAGATCGAACGCGAGAAGCGGGATGCTAGCGATTTAGTGGTATCCTTTCTCAACGTTAGCAGCTCCATGCAAGCAAGAGATAGAAATCTTTAAAAAAAAAAAAAAAGAATAAAAACACTTAGATTTCAGAAAGACGTAAGGTGCTGTAAATCGCAGCAAAGTTTTGAAACGCACGGCCTACATCAATGACACTTTAGTTAGATTTCTGCGTCTCAGCTAAAACGTCTATAGGCTACTCTAAAAACAGACTATGATGACCCCTGAAAAGCCTCGAGTTTAGAATCTTGGAACCTCTACTAGCATTCCACAGACCTCATACAAGAAAGGGGAAGCCTATTACAGTCTACTACGTAAATCTTTGGTGTTTTGTAAATGTTTTAAACAGATCCTTAACTTACGGTAAAAAATATCCATCCAATTTTGCCACCTCTAGTTTTTGTTTCGTAAGATTCAACTCCATTTATAAGAGAATTACAGTACTTTTTCTAAAACTGAATAAATCTTTCTGAAATGGGAACGCCCTAGTGTAATTGTTTTCATGTAACTGTACGTCGGTGAATGGCAAATACGAATACCTTGAGCCCCGCTGAATAACCCGTCTGGCTACAGCCTTGATTATACTCTAACTTGCCATGGTCAAGATTCGAGTTTATGTGGTCGCAAAATTCTGCAAGTGCATGTACAGTGAGTAGCACAGATAAGGGGGATATTGTGCCATAACCTCCCCGTTTTCGGGCCATGGCACAATTCAAAAAATGTGAGAAAAAAGTTAAAATCGCGTAATTACATTACCATAAAGCATGCACGGATTGCACGCGGGAAAGGCTTACGCTATATCTGGCATTTTAGCATTATTTTAATCAGCTCGAGGGTAAGAGTGTGCATATTTCAATTTTTTTGCTCATGTCAGTATATTTCTGCTTTAAAAAGTTTTTCGATTTTTGTAGAGCATATTTATCCTCCTGTCACCAAATAGCGTCTGACACTAAATTTTGGACGATTCACGCACTTTTCATTGCAATGACTACTTCGTGCTTGGAGGAATCCGCATCTGCTTAGGAGTTTCCAGTGATCCAATGTTCCTGTGAATTTCTTCGAATTCTTGTCCACTGAATTTGCTGCTTGTTTGAAGCCACCAGCAGGGATAATCATCGTAAAGCGTCTTATCCAAAGACACAACAACGTGACCAGGGTTTGGGTTGAACCCAGATCATACGATCAGAGTCATCGTAAAAACGACGGCTTTATTACCATCTCGGCCTCGCTGTCGACTCCTACTCAAGTTCACCACTCTCTATAAACTGCAACAAAAAGGCATATGGCACTATTTCTCTATATCTAATGATCGAACTAGACAATGGCTTGTTAAGAAGTAGAATTTTAAGCAGCTGACGTGGAGGCACGGTATATATCAGATGTTTCGCGGCCAATGCCAATAAGTTAGCGTTTAATGCTTGGCAGAGGTGGAGTCGAGGACA
Source organism: Trididemnum nubilum (assembly GCA_963965965.1). Taxonomy (NCBI): domain Eukaryota; kingdom Metazoa; phylum Chordata; class Ascidiacea; order Aplousobranchia; family Didemnidae; genus Trididemnum; species Trididemnum nubilum. The sequence continues at coordinate 30,354,373 of OZ014486.1, forward strand.
CAAGGCTCGAGGCCAAGGCCAAGGACACAAAAAAAATCCGAGGCCAAGGCCAAGGACAGCCTTTCGGAGGACAGCCACTCTCGAGGCCAAGGCCAAGGACCAAGGACACAAGCGAAAGTGCTCTCCAAAAAAAAAAAGAAAAAGGTCTTCACAAAAATTTTTCAGGCGATCTCCAAAAAAAAAAAGGTCTTCACAAAAATTTTTCAGGCGATCTCCAGAAAAAAACGTTTTCCAAAAAATTTTTCAAGCGCTCCTCAAAATTTTAACAATTCAAAAAAAATAGTGCTGTCCTCGAGCCGAGGACAGGTCAATTTTCGAGGACTTGAGGCCTCGAGGCCAAGGCCAAGGACTTGACCTTCGTGGCCAAGGCTAAGGACTTCAAAATGTGTCCTCGAGACCAAGGACGTCCTCGAGGACTCCACCTCTGATGCTTGGCATGTTGCAAAAAAAATCTGTCACCAATAGCTACAAAATTTTTACTTGCATTCTTGGCCTTACGTATATTACTTGTGGAAAAGGATGTCTAGTAGGGGTGTTCATATTTAGGTCATCTTGGAAAAGTTAATGTGGTGGTGGTTTTTTCCGTGGTTTGGACCTTAAAAGCAACTTCTGCAAAAAATTTTTTTTTAAATTTCGACTCTTTGCTTTCGCGCACGAGCGTTGAAAATTTCCTATCAAAAACGTACAGAGGGGATTCCCTATGACGTCAAAAATTGTTTAAAGCTGAATAACTCCTATTGTAAGACAGCTAGGAAGTTGAAACCATTTGTAACTAATTTATTTAAACTCCTGCATGACATTGACCACATATATCTGATGACGTCATTGCTTGATGACGTCATAATTGGGAAATTCAAATTTTAAAATTACTTTTAATTTATCAAAATCGATTCTAATGAATCAATCTTAAAACACGAAATTGATTCATTAAAAAGTGACATTCCACATTACGCATAACATTGTTAAAAAAGAACAGTAAAAATGCAATATTATAATTAACAGTTCAGCAAGAAGCAATTCATTACAATACAAAGTATCGCAATCTGGCGATGGTCTTGGTTTTTCGCATTAGGAGAGAAGCTGTTTGACGGTAAACAAGCAATTGACAAGTGACAATTTATTTTAATAGAGAGGAGCACTGGAGCAGTTTCGCAATAAATCATGCATGCTTTTCCGACCTTGGTTAGACCATCACTTATACGATCAAAATGAAACTGATAATGACAATATAATGACAATAAAATATACTCAACAAATAATTAACTGTTTATACTTATAAAAGCTTATTTTTGTAATGAATGAAAATGACTATTGAAGCTTGGAAATAACGGTTGCCAAAAAAAAATAATAAAAAATACCGTACCTTTTAAAAAGGGATATACCATAGGATAAAGGCAGATAATAATGAGTGCATTTGACAGTGCTGTTATCAGTTTTGGCTCAATGTGGACTTTCTAAAGATAGGAAATTCTTTTCGATGTTTTTCAACAATTTGGAGCAAACTTCTACGCTGCTCTTCGTTCTCAGTTAAAATGGCAGCATAGTCCTGATTTAATTTTACTCCCCTTTCCGCCGCGTCGTTAACAACTTTAAGGTTGCTGACAAAGTCTTTGCCTTCCTGAAAGGATTCGTTGCTTGACCACAGGTCGGGAGAAAGATAGAGCCAATCGTGACTCAAGTTAAGCGTGCGAAACAGAAACCAAGTTTCCGGCCCAATCAAATCTGCAAGTTGTGTTTGTTCATCTACTTTCCCTCTAAACACTGGTATACCACGATGAAATTCGTTAGGCGGTGATGTAGAAAGCAATCGCAATGCCATTGATTCTTTTCAACAGTTACTAAAGGATGGTCACTGAAAAATGAAAAGGTAACAGTGTCTTCATTCAGGTACCACCTATGATTTAACAGCTTTTGATAAGCAGTATCAGCGACAACAGCGTCTTCTTTTTGATATATCAGCATGTTTTGTAAGAATTCCACATCATTTACTGGAGCATCAATTCCAATGCTACATTTGAGCCAGGCTGGCACGTAAAAGAGTGCAATGAATAGGTTGATTTGATGCAAATTGTCAATAAATTCACGTTCGTAAGACAGCTGATCAGACCACATGAACATTTTTTGGCAGTATAACACCTGGCCCATCCATCTGGCACTGGTAGTAGCACCTGGTGCGTGATGAAACAAGTTTGAAGGAGCAGCATCCAAGAGAGCAAGTGTGTTTTCTGCGCACTGTCTATAATCATTTCTGATCAAAACTTCTTTCGTCATTCGCTCTTTGCTGATAAGCTCCGGCAATTCTTGAATCACGGTGATGGCTCTATTCTTTAACCAGTCCGACGATAACTCTAATTGGTTGTAGTTCTTAGAAGTGTCAACAAGCGGCCAAATAGATTTTAAACTTTTGAAATGAGGATTTTCAGGAGCAGACGATTCACCAAATAAGCTCTTATACACCGCTTCGATGACTAGCTCATACACGTGATGGCGGCATGCACTGTAACAAAGCTTACGACCTAGCAAACTTTCTAAAATTTTTGCAGCCCCCCTGTTCCACCAAGTATTAGCGGCTGCAGTGTCAAATACCAGTGCTTGAATCTTTTCTTCCAGATTCCATACCTCCAACAGATCATACGTTGCTTCTGCTTGAGCTTTGCCACTTCCTCTTTCAAGTTGCTGCACACCTAAGAGTTTGCCTTCTTTGTGATTCGGTGGACCGGATACTAGCACAGACAGGGCATCAAATTTGTTCCCGTAACGATCCTTAGTTAACTTTCCATCCCAATGAAGTGCCAGAAATTTGGGTGGCGATTTCTTGAATTCATTGACAATATTTTCTGAAATACGAAATCTTTCGGCAATGCGAGTTTTACGTGTAGTTGATCGAGATATGCAAAAATCCTCTACTTTTCCTTGGCATGCTTTAATAAACGCTGAAGCTAGCATGGTGGCAGCATTATCACTTATTTTCAATCTGTCCAACACTTTTGTTATTTCTTCGTTTTCAATAAGATTTTTGGGTGCAGTTAAAGAAACAAAACTGCTTGTGGAGCAGTGACTTGTTTTCGGCTTCACCATAATCTGTTAATGTACTTGAACTTGAAGATGTACTATTTTGGCTGCATGATACTGATTCAAAATCGTCATTGCAAAATTGGCTACTTGTTTCAGTTTTAAGTCCTTTAGGTTGATTACGACGCTTTTGCTGCTTTTGCAGTGCCCTCTGAAACACCTTGTCCATTCCACTCATAAACGCTTTTCTTTCACCCCGCTGGTCTTCGTAAAAGTCGATACCTTCATTCTTTTTGTCAGAGGAGACGAGCCTGTTTTGTAATATGGTTTGTATAGTATTTGGAGATCCTATATCCCACAATTTTTCTAAGGAATTTCTAAATATTTCTCGTTTGTCTCCCGGATCAGATGTGCGGTTTTTACTTTTGCAAAGGCTTATCCAAGTATTAAAATCCTTTTTTAGACGCTCTTCTGCAGAACGGTTAGTAATTGTTTCAACCCCAGCCATCTTCCAAAAAGGCAGTACTTGATCCACAACAGTTGAAATGTGAACGCTCAACAGAGACGTTTTAGAAGACATTTCTTTCAAATGTAGCAAATATCTTAGAACTTGTCCTAATGTGGGCAACTTTCGTCCACTAATTCGCGATTCACTTTTACCAATCAGAAAATAATCTGTAGTAGAACGCGTTCTAATCTTCTTCCTTGCAGGTTCAGCCATTACCGAACTACATATATTACCGATCTCATATCAGAGATGGAAACCGGTCGGGTTGCCGGTCGCGTCGAGATTCTTCGACCAGCCGGTCAAGCCGGTTGAAAAAGCGGTCGAATTCTCCTTTCTGGCTACTAAAAGACATCTTAGCACCCACCGAAATATACTTATATATTTTCTCATAGCTAAAACTTTTGATTAAAAAACAGTTTTAACAAACCATATCTTTTGAAAGCACTTGTAGAATGATTTCAAGCTGTGACTAATATGCTGTGACCATTAAGACATGCACATCTAGAGGCGTATTTAGAGTGGGAGTAATGTGTCATACCCCCTCTTTTGGGCTTCGGCACAAAGCAAACAAATACAAAATATAAGTTCAAATCGCGTAATCAGATTATAATAAAGCATGCATGTGAAAGAGGTTAGCGCTACATAACCGTAGCCGGATAGAGGGGGGGGGGGGGGGCAGGAGGCCCGCCTCCTGATTGAAATGCTACCAATGATAAAAATGTCACAAAAAAGACTATTGCTTCTTCAGTTTCAGTTTCTTTCAGCATCTTCGCGTACAACAGTACACGCGTTCAGCAGTAATTAACTATAATATTGATCGAGCGCCCGGGCTACCTCGATTTAATTTTTGCCAACCAATTTACAATGGGCCCCCTACAATAATTTTTATCCAGGGGACCCGGGCTTCCTCAATTTAATTTTTGCCAACCAATTTAAATGGGCTCCCAACAATAATTTTGATCCAGGGGGCCCGGGCCCCCTGAATTTAAATTTTGCCAACCAATTTAAAAATCCCCCTACAATAATATTTAAATGGCCCCTAATTTAAATGGGCCCCCAACAACAATATTGTTCCGGGGGCCCCCAATTTAAATGGGCCCCCAACAACAATATTGTTCCGGGGGCCAGGGCTCCTTCAATTTAATGTTTGCCAACCAATTTAAACGAATAACCCAAGTGAAATTAAGGGGTTTTATCTTAAAAGTTACTAACTGAGGCACTCATCTTACCTTTTTATAAACATAATGCAATAACCAGGAACGAATTTGACATATGGAACAGTGCCAAGGGCCCCGCGCTCAAACGGTAAGATTTTTTTGGCCTTCACCTATATTTGGCAGGAAAATATCGCGAAAATTCCAAAGTGCCAGGGGCCCAACTCAATGTAAATTCGGCCCGAGCAATAACATGGTTTGTAGGCGTAACTATCTATTGTACATTTTTCAATAAGAATTCACCTCCACCTCGTCAGTTTTTATGCAAGAAAATACTTTAAAAAGAAATTAGCTCCAGTAAGGGGACTGCTCATTAAACAAATTTTTGAATGGAGAGGGCCTGGGCCACCTGGCTGTATACGTACTTCTATAACTGCTTGTTTTCATGACAAAACAATAATCTCTAAGGAAAATATTCGACTGGATTGTTGTTTAGTGCTAAAGTATTGCAGGAGGCAATGCTTTTTACTTCCCCCTTACCTGGGCCAAATCAGTTATAATTTAACCCCAAAATGCAAGATTTCAAACGTGTTTTGGACTTAAATTGTTGGCAAAAGGAGGACTGAACAACTTAATTTTGTCAATTCGCTTTCAAATGTTAAAAATCGACTACTTTGAAATGGCTCTGAATACGTGCGAAATGCGATTCAATGATATTAAAATAGCTTTTTTTTCAAAAAAATTCCAAAAAACCGCCCAGCGGCCGGGGGCTTCGTCTCCAGACCCCCGTCTGTGACACGTTTGAATTACAGTACACGTCTTTACTCAAACATGTCTCCCAATTTAGACATTTTCGCACCTTAGGTATTTGTTTAAGCCCTCTCCTTGAACGAGTTCCTAGTTGCATGCCAACACCAGGCCTCGGCTTCTGATCTTCCATTCTACGATGTCTTTGTCCACGCAAAAATTCTTCTTTCGAAGTTTCTGATGACGTCAGTGCGTGTGATTTGTGGTTTGCCTCCCTCCAATCAAAAATCTTGGCAACGCCTATGTTGCGCTATCTAGCATTTTAGCATCATTTTAATCAGCTGAAGAGTGGAAGTGGCGCAGATTAAGATTTTTAACATAAGCTAAAATCTTGCCTTTTTGGAAAGCTTTTTTCACCTTGACTTTACTACACTCTACCCTGGTCAAAAAAGACATATATCTTATTTTTTTTATATCTAACTATCCATGGCCTGTTCTGAAGTACCAGCATTTCTACAAACTGATGGGGCAGATTATATTTTGAATATTTTGTAGCCAATGTCATAATAGTTTAGTTTTTTGCTGCTCCGCAAATTGCAAATATAATCTGTCACCAATAGCTAAAAAATTGTAACTTTATTTTTTGGCCTTTCGCATAATATCATTAGAAAAAAACGTCTAATAATTTAGCAAGTGCTCTCCAGTTCTTTTTATGCTTATTTTGTGCACGTTTTGCGCTGCTCATAACAGGACATTCAAACAAAAATTTATCCCAAAAAGGTCTTAAAATTGAGTTATTTTTGCAAAAAACGCAAAAATTGTTTTGCGTTTCTTTTTTGAGACTCCCGTCCAAAGTCATAAATTTTAACACCTCACCCATGCCCCCCACCATTTTGAAAATTCTTCATTAAATACATTGAACAGTGAACAAAAACCTTTTGTAAAAAAACCGGTTGACCGGCCGGTCAACCGGCGATGATTTTGAAATTTACCGGTCTGGTCGGGTCGAGAAAATCCTGACCGGTTCCATCTCTGTCTCATATAGCTATAGTAAACTCAAAATAATCTGCAAAATGACAGTACAGTAATGCTACTCTAAATAACCATATATTTCGAAGATTAATTCAGACCCTGATATGCCAACTTCTGAGACATAGTCATTTATTGGCCATAAAACTACAACAGTCACTGTCACGTGTCAACCTGGGGCGAGATTATGTGATTTTTCCTTTTGTATTTCTAAAGGAACTGCTCTAAGTGTTGTGTAACTACATGCTATGCCTTACATCAGTCTACTTTCCTGAAACTACAATTGTTCAGCTTCAACTTCAATAACATTAGTTCTAAAATTCACTTTTTCATTTATACTTTCGCCCGCCATATTTTCACTACCACGCACGTTTGTGTAAAGATCAAAGTTCAACGGGAGTACGGTTGCTCTTTCTACTAACAGAAAGGAGACAAAATAATGATTCTTATCAAGTAATAAATCCATCTATATTGTCTGTTGTCGCTTTGTATGCAATGATCACAAACAATCGAAAAGTTTTGTGGTAAGCAATTTGCATCAATATCCAACTAAACGATATCAAAATAAAAAATTTTAATTTCTCATTTATGACGTCATCAAGCAATGACGTCATCAGATATATGTGGTCAATGTCCTGCAGGAGTTTAAATAAATTAGTTACAAATGGTTTCAACTTCCTAGTTGTTTTACAATAGGAGTTATTCAGCTTTAAACAATTTTTGACGTCATAGGGGAATCCCCTGTGTACGTTTTTGATAGGAAATTTTCAACGCTCGTGCGCGAAAGCAAAGAGTCGGAATTTAAAAAAAAATTTTTTGCAGAAGTTGCTTTTAAGGTCCAAACCACGGGAAAAACCACCACCATATTAACTTTTCCAAGGTGATCTAAATATGAACACCCCTAATGTCTAGGTATACTATTTAGCTTGTGCCCTTCAGCTGTTTTTATGCTTATTTTGCGCATGTTTTGCACTGTTCAAAGCATACCTTTTAATCGGAAATTTAATTTAAAAATATGTTAACACTGAGTAATTTTTGTAAAACAACGTAAATATCTCTGAGCGCTGGGGGTTTTGCCCCCAAACCCCCTTATCATCTCCGGCGGCTGGGGACTTTGACCCAGACCCCAAACTTATGATGCCAATTTTAAGTTTTGACTCATGCACACCCCTTTGGAAAATCTTGCCTAAGCCTACGCCACTGTGCATATATGACAAGTAAAAATTTCCAAGCGGGCTAAGCTCCGTCTTGTCCCATCTGGCTATCGCTCCGAGTCAATTTTTTTCCACTGCTCTATCACCAAGTCCTTATAAGCATACTCTTACACATTTTGATACTGTTGAAAACAGAAAAAAAATAGCATATTTTGTCCAATTTGAAACTCACTTGGTTTTCAATTTTCCAGTTACCTTGTGAAAGAGGTTCTTTCATAAAACGTATCCAGAGGTAGTCAGCAACGAAGTTGTTTTATTTGGTGATTTTACCATGATTTTATTACGACCTGACGTAAAAAAAAGTTATTCTCATTTTATTGGGCAAAACTGCTTATTGAAAATATGTTCGTATAGGTCTCGAACATGAAATTTTTATTGTAGATAAAATCTTGAGAAATGGCGAGTTATTTCAAAATTTTGTTGTTTTCGGTGGGTACAAGCATTAGCAGTTGAGGCACTATTATACTTTGAAACTACTTTCATTACAGAGAATTAATTTGGACTAGTTTCACTTAAGTGAAAAGTAATTCGCCATACTTCTATTTTCACTTGAAGTGGATTTCAGAGTAAGTAGCAGAGGTGGAGTCTACGAGGACACATTTTCAAGTCCTTGGCCTCGTAGCCTCAAGTCCTCAAAAATTGCCCTGTCCTTGGCTCGAGGACAGCACTATTTTTTGGATGGTTAAAATTTTGTAGATCGGCTGAAACATGTTTTTCTAGACCGTTTTTTTTGGAGATCGACTGAAAAAAAATTTTTGAGCTTTTTTTCTTAGGAAAACTCTTGCATTTGTGTCTTTGGTCCTAGGCCTCGAGCATTCCTGTCCTTGGCCTCGAATTTTTTTGTGTCCTTGGCCTTGGCCTCGAGCCTTGTTTTCTCGACTCCACCTCTGGTAAGTAGCAATTCTTTTGTTTTTCGGCTACTTTGACCGCCTCTGTATCTATCTTTTTTTGTGCTGATTTATTAATTCAACTGGAAACTTCTTTTGGCTTTTTTAGTAGGCTGATTTAGCTTTATGGCTTCAGTTGTAAGCTTAGAATTGCCTAAGTTTTCTTGTGCTTCTGCTAGTACTGTGCATTTGAACTTATCGCGAAAAACCTTATCGTGTTGAATAATTCAAGGTGGCCAAAAAACTTCGCAGCGAGAGGAGCCTTTTTCTCTTCGATTCTCTTCGTTTTTTTTTTGCGAGTCAGTTTCTAGTCTGCTAATAAAGAATCTATGGTTAAATTAATGAGTAATTATTATTCTTTGTTAAAACAAGCTGCTAATTAGCGCATCTTCAAAGGCGCATCTTTAAAGATCTTAAAAGGCTAATTAGACAGTATTTAGAATCGTTGTGTTAGAATGTTCTTTTCGTGCAATATTTGTGTAGACTGGCAGCTGACAGCCTTTGTTTGTTAATTTCTGGCCTTTGATGCTAAACAAAAGGCGATGCCACGTTCTTTTACGACTTGGAACTATTTAAACATGCTTGGAGCCTGAGAGCTCAGTAGTGACAAAAATGAGTGAAGTGAACAGTGTCAGTTTTTTGTGAGACGTGTTAAATGCTGCTTAACTTGGGTAAGTTGCGTTTTGCGATCCCTTCCCTTCTCTTCCTCTCTATCTTTGTTTATGGATTTGACTATTAACTGTGAGGGAACAGTCTTGTAGATTGGAATAAAGGCTCTGAATTAGCCTTTACATCGTATTTGAGACTACTTCGTTTTTTCTGCATTTTTTTTATTCAATGTAATAATAAATTCCACTAAAAATCAGCGAATCAAGTGTTTAGCTATCAGAAAGAGAAAGGGATTGGGATAGTTTTTCATAGCTCTCCTACACGTTATTGAAGTTGGTTATAATACTCTGCTTCGTCGCCTTGCAGAAAACACAAAACGGTTCTGATCGGCAAGTCTTAGCAGATCTTCAAATTTAAGAATTAAGCTTTAAAGAGAAACGGTTTCGCAAACTGACACATATCGCAAGACCTGGTGATAAAAACTTTATTGTTAGTAACAATTGGGAGGCCCATTTGGGGGAGTCCCCGGGGGCATGGCACCCCCAAACTATGCAAAAATATTTGTCTGTTAAATATCGGCTGATATCAAAAACAACTAGCTCCCTAGCATGAGCCGTTCAAAAAATTAATTTTTGGGGGCCTCATTTCGAGGGGTTCTTGGTAAAGGTGCCCCAGAAAATTTTGGGAGAAAAAATTGCGTTTGCAGCTCAACAACTTTACACAAAAATTAGATTTCGATGTTTTGTGGTTTAGGAGAAGAAGAGCGTACAAAATTTAGGAAGAAAAAAAAGGAAAAACAAAAACAAAACCTCATTGCGGCCAAAAGTGGGTTGGTTGGGATGAAAGGGTATCTTAAGACATACAATCATACAAATATTTTTTGCCCTACTTAAGCCGTTTTGACTGAGCCCGTATCGCTTTTTACGCCAAACTTGCGGGGCGGTTTTCGGGTCCTAAAACCAAAGTCACGTGACCTATCGCCTCAAAATTTGGTACAAACATAGCCTATAACTCATTAATCTCAAACTGCTGTCAAAATTTTATGCAACTAGGCCAAACCGTTCTCGAGTTATAAGCAAAAGTTTGAAATTTCGCACTCGCTAGTTGGAAAATGGCCGAGTAAAAACAAAGGAACACGCGACTCGAGCGTCGGTTGTTCCAATGAACATTATGCTACAATGAAGGAGTTTTGTGAACTTAAAGGCGGTGAATCACATAGCCAATTCCAGTGGTTTACAATAGCTAAAATTGAACTATATTTTTTGATGTTTTTTGTTTTGATTTTGGGGCTGCGTTTGAAAAGATATTCAACAAATACAAAAAAATGTCCCCCGGAAAAAAGTTTTTGGAAACTCTGAGTTTTGATCTTCCCGCCAAAACCACAGTTCACTAAACTATTAGGCCTCCTGTAATCGTATTAAACTATTAGGCCTAACTATCTCTAAACTATTAGGCATAACAGTTTAGAGATAGTTGAGCCTAATTAGGCCTAAACTATTTAGAAATAAACTATATCTAAACTATTAGGCTTACCACAGTTCTCTAAACCATTAGGCCTACTGTGGTTTTGGTGGGAAGATCAAAACTCAGAGTTTCCAAAAACTTTTTTCGGGGGGACATCTTTTTGTATTTGTTGAATATCTTTGCAGCCGCAGTCCCAAAATCAAAACAAAAAATATCAAAAAATATAGTTCAATTTTATCTATTGTAAACCGCTGGAATTGGCTGGATGATTCACCGCCTTTAAGTCAAGCATATATCAAAAAATCACTCAAGCGTGTCGATTCTTACTGCGTTTCTTTTGATGGTCTAGACTAGAGATGGCGCGGATAACAAAAAATGCATCCGCATGCTGCGCTGCGTCTGCAAACTTTGTCCGCATGCTGCACCGCACCGCATTCAAACACAACTAAGTTAATGCTGCACTGCGCCGCACCGCAAAATAAATATCTTTTAAATTTCCACTAACATCAGAAAAAAATCAGCTCTCTAGCTTATGACATATAAAAAAATTGATTTTTGGGGTATTATTTTGGAGAGTTTTCATAAGAGTTGCTCTCTCAAACCATGTCAAAATATTTGTTTTTTAAACATCTGCCGCTATAAAAAAAAGTAATGCCCTAGCTTGAGTCGTTCAAAAAACTAATTTCTGGGGAGTCCATTTGGGGGCCCCTGGAGGGGTGAGGTGGTACCTCCATACTATGTCAAACTATTTGTTGCTTAAATATCTACCAATAAAAACAAAAAACTATCACCCTAGCTTGAGCAATTAAAAAAATTAGTTTTTTAGGCCCCCATTTTGGGGGGGTTCTGGGGAGAAGCCTCAAAAAAATTCAGGAGACAAAATAGCATTTGCAGCCCAACAAATTTACACAAAAATTAGATATCTGTGTTGTGTGGTTTAGGAGAAGAAGAGTGCACAAAATTTAGAAAGCAAAAAATGAAAAAAGAAAAAAAACTCAATGCGGCTAAAAGTGTAGCTAGAGATGACAGAGTATCTCACGACATATAACCAAGTGAAATATTTTTTGCCGTACTTAAGCCGTTTTTGAATAAGACCGCTTTTTATACCAAACTTTTGAAGTAGTTTTCAGGTCCTAAACCTGAAGTTACGGGACTCTTTGCCTTGAAATTTGGCACACACAAATAACTTATGAATCTCAAACTGCTGTCAAAATTTCATGCAGCTAGACCAAACCATTCTCGAGTCATAAGTAAAAGTCTGACACTTTGCACTCGTTAACTTTGAAAATGGCCGAGTAAAAACTAAAAAACATGCGACGTGAGACCAGTCGTTTCAATTATAGGCTTTCAGGTTTAATCTGCCTTGTGTGTGCTTGCTATCAGTTTTTCTGCATTATGTTTTGGGAATCAAAAACAATCTACCCAGTACCAGTTTACCTGATGATTTCATGCAACTACTGTACTAATCCTGAACCAGTAGCTCAATTAGTGAAATATAAGGTATCACGTGCTCTGCATGCTGTCACAAGCTACTACACTTGTATGAAACCACGCTATGTATTAATACTTTTGCCGTTTACATGTGTGTTGGATTGTGGAATAAATTTTGCTACTACATATATGCATAGGTGGGCACAAGTCCGTTAATCGTTAATCCGTTAATAACGAATCTAACTTTTTCATTAACTCGTTAATCCGTTAAAAAGTTTTTTCACGTTAACAGACTAAATTAACTTCCGTTAAGTTCTGCTAACGGACTAAAGTAACTTCCATTAAGTTCTGTTAACTTCCGTTAAGGTTTTTATCGTTAATAACTTGCGCTATTCATTCATCGTACCTGCACAAATCAGTTTGCACTGGTAACACTAGTTGCGCATTAGCACGAGTTTTATAGAAGAAAGCAAAGGAAAGAACTCTTTTTTGTGGCAATTAATAAGTTGCAGCCTCCTAGGCAGATTTTTTAAACTTATTTTTATGTTGAAATTAGATTAAACTGTAGGCCTAATATGTAACTTCCAAAACACAATAAGACCACCAAAGCAATCAATATTTCCTTACAATCAGCTCAACTGCGTCAATACGTCTTCTAGAAGCGAGTGAATAAAAATAAATGTAAATTACACGCAAAATATTAACGAATTAACGGACTTTATTAACTTCCGTTAATTAAAGCTGAAAATAACGGATTAACGTTAACAGAGGAATGAAGTTTGTTAACGGACTAGTGGTTAACGAAGCAAACGTTTTGCATTAACTTGCCCATCTATGCACATATGAGATAGGCTCCAGACATAGGACCAAAAGCCTAATTCTTGATGCCATGACCTGTTGACGAATAGGCTACACTGAGCTAACTCTTTCACTCTGAAATGCAAGCGCATGTGTAGTAGAAACTGTTGTCTAGCCTTGGGCTTGTACCAATACCATAGGCATAAGCCTACTGCGTAAAGGGGGGGGTGTGTCGCTAGGCTTTGTTTTGTGCCTCTACTCTGATGATTGTTTCCAACAAATCTGTTTCTTCTACTTTTGTCTGCCTTTGTTTCATCTTCTCACCGACAGGGGTGCCGAAACCCAGGGGGGGATGGGGAAATATATCACCCCAATTTGACTGTATCTCCCGCAATAATTTGAGTATAGTCTGCACCTGCATCCCCCCAATAATTTGACTTTGGTGTGCATTTGAGCGCAGGTCTCCACTAGAATTTGGGGAACAAAGTTTTCTTTCTTTAGGTGAAGACCTTTTTTTATGGTCTTCACTTAATTTGCTCACCTGAAAGAAATCGTGGTCGAGGTTCATCCCCCCAAAGTTGAAATTAGGGAAAAATTGGGGTAAAATTGCAAGTTATCCCCCCCCAATGCTCAACGAAGATCGGCACCCATGCTCACCCAACGTCCTAAACCTTTCCTAGTCTAGCCTACCAAAACCAAAATCTTTTTGTTGGTGACAAAAAAAAAAAAAAAAACACGTTCAGCGGATCAAAACTAAGCTTCTTGTAGCCAAAATAGCCGATTCTAGGATGCTCCGAATTCTGAAAAAGTAAACTTGAACTGAAGGCACCTTTTCCTGTTTTAGTAGCATGCATTGTCTTCAATTCATACCGCATAATAGTTACATCCAGACTAACCATTATTGTTCGTAAAGAGAAAATCACCAACAATAATTGTAAAAAAAATGTAAAAAAGTTTTTGTACGCGGCGCTGCGCTGATGCTGTGACGTAATGCAGATTTTAGTTGCCACGCTGCGCGGCGCGGTGCACCAACAACAGCGCGCGGCCGCGTACGCTGCGCTGTTGCCATCTCTAGTCTAGACTCTTTCGCATGCTACGGCGCACATAATCATAAAAACTTGCACCAACTAAAATCTTTTTTGAGTTTTTGATCACGTAAATTATTGTGCAGACAGTTGGATTGCTGACTTTTCGGTTTTAAGGGTCCAGTCCTAAGCGATAAAATTAAGCTAAATTTTCGGCTGTGAATTTTATTGTCACAATTAGTGTGCTCTGTCTCTTAGTCTCCTACTCTTTCAACACAATGATTGGCGTGGCGTAAGAAGCAAATAAGTGCTTGGTTGGCGAAAAATCCTGTTCAGTGTATTTGAACTTTCCAAACTGGGCAACTTTGCATGCAGTGGGCAAGGATGGCAGTTCGGAACGGTACGCCTCAATTTTTGGTAAGAAGTACGGTACGCTGGTACGGTACGTTTTTTTTGTAATGGTACGGGTACGGTACGTTGGTACGGTACGCCTTTTTTGTAAAGGAACGGGTACGGTACTTTGGTACGCTCTTTGAATTAAAAACCCCAGACTTTTCGCACATTGCTCCAGTTTTTTGTACACAGCGGCAAAAAACAGTAATGAAACCGACGCTAAATGTGTAAATTGAAATCGCTGATATATAGGTTGGTGATTTCAAAGTCAGTTAAAGTTGCGAGTAGACAAAAGCAAGGATGGCAGTACGGTGCAGTACGTAGGCACGGTACGGTACGCCTCATTTTTTGCTGAAAACTACGGTACGCCTTTTTTGTAATGGTACGGGTACGGTACGTTGGTACGGTACGCTCTAAAAATTGAGCTGAAGTACGGGACGCTGGTACGGTACGGTTGAAGGTGCGAGGTAAGTAGTACGCAAATTCTGAACGTACCGTACCGTACTGCCATCCTTGGCAGTGGGATTATCTTCAGATCTGAGTTTTGGGTAAAAATAATATAAGAGTCAAATTCTTATAAAGCGCTTTCCAACTGAAATTACTGAATACCGGTACCGCTAAAGTTGAAGGCAAGTTACCAAAAAACCAGGGACGTGCAGTCAGGATAGGAAATTGGGTTCGTGCCTCACCTGGAATCGTTCAGAGAAAAAACTTACAGTATTTAAAATAAAACGTTTTTGCGCAAATCAAAATTGTATTCATTGCTACAGCAATGAGGACTGCTTTATGTTATTTTTTCCGCATTAAAACGACCGAACTGTTCGTTATGGTTGCTATCTTTATGACACACCATTTAGTATCACTTTAAATAGGCGAAATGAGGCACTGTTGATTTTCCCTTCCTTCAGTCATGTAATAGGTCTAAGTATGTTATCATAAACTTAGAACGGCAGTAAGGCAAGCTGTGCAACCAGAAGGGCCTAATGAGACTTCAGCTCCCCTAGGCCAAACCACCTACAAAATTTAACCCAAAATTCAAGCGTTTTAAACGTGTTTTGGACTTCATCTGTAAGTAAGGGGGCTGCAAGGGCTGGGCAATTTAATTCTTGCAAGCAACTTTCGATTTTTATGGTTTCTTTCATATAGTTTTAAACACGAAAAAATAATGGCGATAAAACGATTCTATTTTTTTCAAAAAAAAAATCGCAAAAATCGCCCAGCGGCTGGGGTGTTCCCCCACCCCAGGCTTCCATTTGTGGTACACGTAGCCTCACCGGTTTGTTCGCCAAGCTGTTTAAATGAGTCATTTTTCCAACAAAAAATTTTAACTTTGAGTTCAACACCCGCCCCCTTCAGCAAAATCATGGTTGCGCCCTGTACTACGGAAGTTAGCAAATGGCTAAATGTTTCCTTGTTTTTCTAAGATAAATCGCGGATTCCGCAGCATGTTTTCAAATAGATTCTTAAGTGCTTTTGAATCGTGTTTTTGAGCTAAAATTAGGTGAATAACATAAAAAGTGTGACGTCGTTTCAGTTTGTTTTCTATACTTGGCTGGTTTCAAACTCTGGCTTTGCTGCGTTTAAAATTTAGCGTACATTTGCGACAAAGTTTTCCATACACGTGATAAACTGATAATTATTGCAAAATCAAGAGATTTATCTCGCCTTTTTTACTTTATGTAATTATCTGTAGCGCAACTATTTCAAATTGTTTCCACTGAATGTTCGCGGTTTACCTCCTTTTTATGTGTCAGTCGAAATTGTCTGTTGTCGAGGAAGGATATAGAAAATCACTCTAGATTTGTGAGCATTAATTTACAATTCGAATTGTATCAGAAAACTGTATTCAGATCCACACCTTAGTTGAATAATAATCTTTGCAGTCCTTCCTCGAGACTTTCAGACTTGTCCTTGGTGGCTCCTGTTCTGTTTCCTTTGATCGTTGATCTCAGAGCTGCTGCTCCCATCAATTTTTTGATCTAAGTTATTGTTTTACTGATGGAGTTTATATTTGTTAATTCCCATTCCCACTTCCCGGGATCCCTTTCTTAGAACTCCGTTACAGTTGTTCAGCCATTTTGAAGTTACAGCCCTATTTTCGGAGATTTTGAATTATTGTCTGTCTTTAAGAAAAAACTATTGGTGACATATGCGTAGCCAGGATTTTTGATTGAGGGGGGCTACCCACAAATCACATGCAATGACATCATCACAAATTTTCAACAGAGGAACTTTTTGTGGGACAAAGATATCGATCAGAATCCGAGGCCTAATTTTGGCATTTGATCGGAATTTCGCTAAAGAGATAGGTCTTAAACCCAAACTTAATTAGCAAAAATGTCTAAAGCGGGAGACGATTCGAGCAAACTTTGAGTAACTCAAATGTATCCTAGACGGGGGTCTGGGGGCGAAGCCCCCAGCCGCTGGTCGATTTTTTGTAAGTTTTTGATTGAATCACATTTTGCACGTGTTCTGAGCCATTTGAAAAAACTAGATTTTTAACGTTCAAAAGTCAATTGGAAAAAATTGAATTGTTCAATACTCTTTTTACATACAATTTAAGTCCAAAACAGGTTTAGGATCTTACATTTTGGTGATAAATCTTGCGAGTGATTTGGCCCTAGAGGGGAGAAGTAAGGCACATTGCCGCCTGCAATATTTTAGCAGTAAATAATAATCCATTTGAAGATTTTCGTTTAAGATTTTCGTTTTGTCATGAAAATAAGCAGTCATAGGAGTACATGTACGCAGGGCCTGCGAGAGGGGGTTCAGGGGGTACATTGTACCCGGGCCTAAAGGGGCCCGGAAGAGTTCAGGTTTCCGCGTTAAGTTTTGGTATGGCACCATAACACCGTAATCAAACTTGCCTACAACAAAAATATCAGTCAGCCTATTTAGTATTGGTAATTGGTGGCTATTTTTGTTACACAGCCTTCACGACATCCAATAGTGGCTGATTCTATGAAAAAAAAAGTGGAAAATGTATCAAAAGCCATACACTTGCACCGAAATTAACGTTTTGTTACATTTCTCTGACTTAAGAGCCCTAATTCTACAGCATAACAATGTACGAGGGCCCACATTTCCAGAGATCCAAAAGTATTTCAACCTCAGAGAGCGGAGTGAAAGTTGACGTACTATACTACTATCATTGAGTAACTCTTTCTATCTGTATGAGTTTAATAGGTATTTGAGTTTGTGAAGTCTATGATTGCAGATGACTTCTTAAAACTTTTATCAGTAAAATATTTGGATTTGCAGCATTAAAATCATTATGTTGTATAATATTGCGTCAATGTCATCATCCCTCACTTCACATACTTTCTTTCATGTATATCAGGTTTTCGGCTTGTCAATTCAAGCAAATTTGGTGCTGGGATGTTGATCAAATGCTGTATTTTACCCTCGAGAAACATAAAAAGTGCCAAAGCTTCCGGGGCTCCGCCCCAGACCCCGCTGGGGGAGCGCTAGGATTTAAACCAATTTATGATTTTAACCACCAAACCCCCTAGCTGGATTTAAACCAAGTTTATGTCTAGTTGTGTTTTTCGTAGGTCCTAACTGTATGCGAATATCGTTATCCTCTCACTTTTAAATGAAGATCTACACCCATCGGACCAAAAATGATTTAACGGCGTGGCCCTCGATAAGGCTTGGGGGGGCCCAATAAGATTTGGGGGCCCGGTATCGACCTTCGTACCCCCTGGAAAATTTTCTCTCTGAGGCCCTGCATGTACGGCCGGCGGGCCCAGACCACCTCCATTCAAACTCAGTAATTTGTTCAACGAGCATTTCCCCTATTCAGTGGCGGATCCAGAAAATTTTGGTGGGGGGGATTTGAAGCACAAAACCTCAAAAATTCGGATGTCTTCACCAAAATTGAGAGTGATTTTTCGGCCGAAATCGGAAATTCAAACGTTTTTTTCGCCCAAATTCAGGTGGTCTCCAAAAAAAAAAGGTCTTCACCAAAATTGAGACTGATTTTTCGCCGGATTCGTTACGTTTAGGTCGGTGGGGGGGGGGATGCATCCCGAAATGGAGCCGAATTATTCGAAATAGAGGCTGATTTTTCGGCCAAAATCGTTACTTTTAGGCTGGTGGGGGGGGGATGCATCCCCCCCATCCCCCCCCTAAATCCGCCACTGCCCCTATTTATTTTTTTGAAAGTATTTTTTGCGTAAAAACTAGCGAGGTGGAAAAAATTGTTTATGAAAAATGGTATAGTAGATGGTAAGACCATGGTTAGACCTATTCTTATTGCTCGGGCGGGATTTACATTGCGTGGGGCCCTGGTACTTTGGGAGTTTTTGCAACATCTCTATGCCAATTATTGATAAAGATCAAATAAATGTCTTACCATCTAAACGCGGGGTACCTGGCTCTGGGCATTATGGTAAATATAGCCCTGGTTATTGCATTATGTTCATAAAAAAGGTTAGGTGAGGACCTGACTTTGCAACTTTTAGGAAAAAAACTTAATTTCACCCGGGCTATACATTAAAATTGGTTGGCAAAAATTGAATTGAGGGGGCCCGCGCCCTCTGGTGGTCAATTTTACTGTTAATCAGGCTTGTAGCCAGAACGGAATTTTTGAGGGGCAAGAAATAATTTGGGGGGGGCAAAAAATCTTAGGGGGGGGGCAAAGTAACGTATTTAGGCAGAAAATTCATGAAAATGACGTTCAATTAAAATTATTTTGGGGGGCAAAGTAAAAATTGGGGGTGGCTACGTTTCTGTTGTTAATTACTGTTGTACAGCAGCCCCCTGCCTCCCCCCCCCGGCTATACCTATGATTGGTGAGTCGAATAATAAGACGTTGAACTGTCTCGTTTAATATTTATGCTTGGTTAATTGTTAATGATTACTTTCTATCTACAGTATGCAGTAGCATAGCCAGGGGGGGGGCGGGGAAGGCTATAGCCCCCCTCATTGGCCTGTCAATCAAAATGCAGAATAAGGAAAATACCACGTTTTTCGCATTTCTCAGACTCTTTTTTGTGCTGGAATGGACTAAAAAGTGATTTAAAGCATCTTTTGAAACATATATTCGGGGTAGGGGGGCTAATTTGTCAAAAATAAAACTCACAAATCAATAAAAACTTTGAAAAATGTCCAAAAATAAGCAATCAAATTTGATCGCTAGTGTAAAAATGCCAAACATAGGTTTTATCAACAAATATATCATATACTCAGGAATAAGGGCGGAGAGGGGGGGCTATTCAGTGTTGGTTAATTACCCATCATTTCTCTCAAATATCTTTCCATTAGCACCCCCAATTATATTTTTATAAAATATAAACGAAATAGATTACTCCGTGTGAGTTTTATTGAATAACCGAATTTTGTGATTTACCAGCATGTAAACAAGATAACTACAATGGTATCATTAGCCACCTTCCACATAGCCCATTAATGCAACCAGTTGAATCGTGTTACCCTGCCAATTTCTATGTCACGTTTAAAAGACATTATTTTTTTATTAGAATAGCCCTAAAATTAAGCTATTTTTACAAAAAATTCAACATTTTCGAGCGCTGGGGGCTCCGCCCTCAGACCCCCAAATTACCCCCCCCCATTGCGAATTTCTAGCTACGCGCCTGACAGTATGTAGCATCTGTTCCGTTTACTGGTACTAAATGTGCGATCATATTACCGCAGTGATTTCTTACGCCTTGATAATACTTACTGAAATTCAGATTTACTTATGTTTTTGCAGAAACCGTTGATAATAAAATCGGATAAAGACGATTAGTAAACGCATGTGAAGACGTTCGATCAAGGAGACAGAAATAATTTTCGCGTCGTTTACAAAAAGAAAAGACTTTCGAAGCGAATTCTATTTTTGGGCAAAAATCATTCTATAAATGACCAAGAAAGTGAGCTCAGGCGCTTTTTCAGGGTGGGAAAAGCCGTGCAGCGACACTGCGCTGTACTGAACCAGTGTCATTAGTGTTTCGCTCAAAGTACATTTCAGCGCGCAGCAACAGTTTCTGAAACACGCGCTCATTTGATCACAGACTCCTTATTAGAGTTTGGCCGGAGGCTCAGCCGCCGGAGGCTATGGGGGATTGGAAAGCAACGCCTGGGGGGTCTGAGGGTGGAGGCTCCTGCGCTTAGAGATTTTGCGATTTTTTTTCAAAAATAACTCACTTTTAAGTCTATTTAAGCAGAAATTAATGCTATGAAAATGTGGCATTGAAATTAGTAGTGCAAAAGCATGATTAAACTGGCTGCGTAAATGAGCTATGAGGGTGGTGGCTGATGGTAAAACTTTCAGACTTTTTTATTATAAGCTGGTAAATCATATTATAAAAAAATCAGTAGGTTTTACCTAATTCATCTGCATTTGCAAAAATAAATAATTTTAGAGATGTTCTACCCACCCCGCCCGAGTATTTTACTGTTAAGTCTGGTCAAGAAATGGATCTTGCTCCAGTTGTTACAATGAATTTTATGTGTTACAAGTTTTTCTTGTAGTTTTCCGTTTTGAGCAGGGGGTCCGGACCCCAACATCCGCGACTGGTAACGCCAGCGTCAATATTTCCTACTAGGCTATAAACAAAGCTAGAAACTTGAATGTCTAGCAATAGAGTAATGCTTAGGCTTACAGACATAGGATCCTTGAGATCTAAGTTTAAAATTTAGTACTAGTGGAGAGTATTTTCTTTTATAATGAAAGATATTTTTTCATACATTAATAGTCATGATGTGTTTTTGAATCGACAAATTTTTTTTTAACGTTATATTTCTAGAAAGGGCTCTGTTGGTTCACAAAATACTAAACTTTAATCACTTCTTGTAGCTCCATTACTCTGTAGCGTGCCGTTTGTTTAAACTGATGCTGAGAGAATATCTGGGTTAACTTTCATCCACTCGATCAGCTTTCACGAGCTAGCTAAAAAAACGTACAGCGTAGTACAGCATACTGCAAGTTCCTACTAACTTTTGACTGCGCTGACTACTATCGTGCACAATTGGATGATTTGTCAGATCTATTGTTCATCAACAATTATATTTATTCTCATAGGTGGGCACAAGTTGTTAATCCGTTAATAACGAAGCTAACTTTTTCATTAACTCGTTAAAAAAATTTTTCATGTTAACGCCCTAAATTAACTTCCGTTAAGTTCTATTAACTTCCGTTAAGGTTTTTATCGTTAATATGCAGAGTTGGGCAGCGCAAGTTAAAAAAGTTGCGCCGCGCAAGCGCACGCGCAACTACTCTGAAAATCTTGCGCCGCAAGCGTTTCCGCAAGCTCAAAAAAATAATTGCGCGCAAGCGCAAGTGTAACGTTTTGAAAAGTATAATTTATTTTAATTGACTCACTGCTCAAACTTCGCTAGGTTACGGTAGGAAACCAATATTTAAAACAAATTATGCACGCTACCAAATTAGTCAACAAAAAATTATTCATTTTCTTTAAAAAATACAAGTATTTGAAAATGCGCATCGCTTAACCTCTATTGGCGAAAAACATTTTTATATCTAACGTAAAAATACTCTCAACACCCGCACTTTAAGAAACCGGGGTGTTAAAAAATTCCACAGAAAAAGTACTTTGCAGTTGCAGTTATTTTCTAATGGCTCGTCAAGGAAATCCTTAACAGGCTTCGATACATATTTTGTGCTTCTGGAGCAATTAGCATCACTCTCTAACAAATGGAGCACGCTAAAAAAATCATTCTGTTTTTTGTCTAAAGGAATTGAACAATCTAAGTATTACTTATGTGAGCTACAACAATGCTGTCACTCCTGCGTGCAATATCTTTCAAGTTTTCCCGGACTAGCAAAAAAGTTGTAATTAATGATTTTTGTTGTGTCTTGTTTTTGAATTACGGCAAAAAAAGGACTGTTACGAGTAATGCGCTTAATGCCCAAAGCAAGTTTAAGGTTTTTTAGAAAGAAGTAGCGTATTTCTAGAACGACAATTACAAAAATAATTTTTCTGTTTAAAATTTGATTTTACAAACCATTTTTCAAATTACTTAATCAGAAAAATTTTTTTGAAAAATCGGCAAAAATATTTTAGAGAGAAACGTTTCAGCGAAAGAAGGCCCCTGCTTTAAATCCAATGGAAGAATTGCAAGCAGTAGACAAATGGAATTTACCATGACGATGCTTTTATGAACCTACCTCGTCATAGGCGTAGCGAAGGGGAAAAAGGGCAAGAGACCCACTCCCCCCCACTTGAAATGCCACCAAGGATAAAAATAATAACAACAAAACCTTATTATGTTTTTTCAGTTTCTGTTTTGTTAAGCATTTTTGCGTACAACAGTATACGTGTACAGAAGACTAATATTAATATTAATGACCAAGTGGCTTGGGCCCTCTCAAATCAAATTGTTGCAATTCAATCTAAACGTATAGGAACCGTATTCATGACAAAGCAAAAATCTCCAAAGCAAATACTTCAGTGATTATTTACTGCTAAAAATATTGCAGGAGGCAATGTACCTTGCTTCTCCTACCTGGGCCAAGTCGCTTACTTAATTTAACCCCAAAATTCAAGATTTTACTCGTGTTTTGGACTTGATCTGTAAGTAAATGGAAGACTCACCAACTTGATTTTGCGGTTGGCTTTCAAATCTTAAAAATTTTGTTATTTCAAATGGCTATAAAAATCTGCGAAATGGGATCCAAATTGCACTAAAATAGCTTTTTTTTTCAAAAAAACACAAAAAATCGCCCAGCGGCGACCCTCAGACTTCCGTTTGTACTACTTTTGGGTTAAGCTAGTTTGCTCACCATTTCTCCCAATTTAGACAAGTTTGGAAATCTTTTTAACTTTGCATTCATGTCCTTTCTCTTTATCAAAATCCAGGTTACATGCCAACCCAGGCCACGGCTTTTGATCCTCCATTCTACGATATCTTTGTCCCATAAAAATATATCTTTTCGAAAATTTCTGATGAAGTCATTGCGTATGATTTGCAGTTTGGCCTTACCCCAACAACCAAAAATTTTTCGCTACGTTTTTTTAAAACTTTCATCACATTTTAAAATATAACTTCGGTAAAGTGGAAATTTTATTTAGCCAAGTAATAGCCATAAACAGCGAGACTAAAATCATTCTAGAGATTTATTCACAATAAAAATACAAACGCTTTCGTCTTTCATCTGGCCTCTTCAGGTTTTTGTTAAATTATAGCCTAGCCGTGTTAACTTCAGACTTACTGGAACAAATGAAACACAAAAAACAAAATCAAGCGATATCAAGGTTTCGAGTCACCGGGCGTTAAAACAATAAAGATGATCAATCACATTTAACAGAAAGGGAAAGGCACTACGATTATGGACTCGAAGGAATATTATGAAAAATTGGAATCGATCTAAAATGATAAGAGCAAATTCGAGGAAGTCAATGTAAACGAAAAAAACACACCCAATCATTGCTAAAGAACGTTTTATCGCGTACTATATTCGAAAATACTTCAAAGAGTATGATGAAAAATTGATTCGAAAACTAGTGGTAGTGCTCCTAGAAAAATTTATGGTTTAGTGAAAGTTCGTAAGCAAGACAACCCTTTAAGACCGGCAGTTTCTGTGGTTGGCACTCCTGAATATGAGCTTGCTAAATTTTTTGACAAAATCATTAAGCCGTACATTCCCAAGAACTTTATGTTGGAGTCAACTAATGACTTTGTCTCTTAACTAAATCAGTTCAAATTTTCATCAAATCACAAATTAGTTAGTTTTGATGTTACCTCTTTGTTTACCAATGTCCCGCTGAGTGAAACGATTCGATTAATTGCCGATACTATTTATTCTAAAGAAAACCCAAACGTACTCCCTTGTGATGGAGGTACTTTTGTAAAACTGTTACGAATAACTACAACAGGTATGTTTATGTAAAAGAAAAATAATTCCAACAGATTGGCGGTGTAGCCATGGGATCGCCGTTGGGCCCAACATTAGCTAATTTTTTTCTTGGCAAAAATGGAGAAAAGGATAATGAGCGTTGCCTCTGCGAACAGATCCCTGGAACAATGGTGCCGAAACCCATCCATCCCCTCAATAATTTGACTGTATCCCCGCAACAATTTGAGTATGGTCTTCATCTGCATCCCCTCCAATAATTTGACTCTGGTGTGCATCTGAACGCAGGTCTCTAGGAATGGAATTCACCAGGAATGGAACACTTTTTTTCTTCGAATTCAAGTAGAGACACACTTAATTTGCTCACCTAAAAAAATCGTGGTCGAGATTTATCCACCCCTAATGTTGAAAGTAGGGCAAAATTAGGGTAAAATTGCAAATTATCCCCTCCCAATGCTCAAGAAAGATTTGCACCCCTGTCTGCGAATCATCCTTTATTGTATCTGCGTTATGTTGATGACATTTTTGCTGTTTTTGAAACTAATAAATCTTGTTTGAAATTTTTAGATATCCTAAATTCTTAACACAAAAACATGAAATTTACTGTCGAATATGGTTCAGAATTGATGTGTTTTTTGGACATACAAATTAAGGTTAAGGAGGATGGGTGCGACACATGGAAGTGGCGCAAAACTACTCATACTGGTCTTTTGCTAAAATTTGATGCTTTATGCCCCTTGAAATGGAAATCTGGCTTGATGTTGTGCTTATTGAATCGTGCGAAAGCTATTTTTATTTCAGAATCATGTGGTAAAACTACGCCAAATGTTTCTCTCCAACGGTTATCCTATTTGGTTTTTTAACAAGCTTTTGCAACGATTTTTGACTGTTGACAATAATTTATCTGATCGTGAGCGTAGTGAAACTAATCCTGTAGTATACTTGAACGTACCATACATTGGAGAAGAACCCAGGCGTTTTGTTAGTCTTATAGCAAAACTATTTCATGATAAATTTGATGTCAAGGTGTCTGCCATTTACTAAACCTTCAAAACGGGAACATATTTTCAGCTAAAGTCGCGCACTCCTCTCTTGCTCTGCTCAAATGTCGTTTACAAATTTACATGTTCATGTGATTCGAACTTAACTTACATCGGTAAGTCAACAGGACATTTGAGTAGCAGAGTGGGAGAGCACCTGAATGTGGCCAGCCAGCATGAAAATAGTGCGATTAAACAACATATATTTTCGTGTACTGTTTGTTCTAATGTGCGACATGACGTAAATTGTTTCGAGGTTCTGAAACAATGTAAATCAGATTTTCAGGCCAAAATTCATGAAGCTTTATTAATAAAGAAACATAGACCGAGTTTAAACAAGCAATTATATGCTTATGGCTCATCTTTTCTGTTAAATATTTACAAATGATAGTGACGTCTGTTGATTAATGTGCTGTTATTTTCCCCTCGAATTTCTTTATTTTCCATTAGTAAATGAACTGTTGACCTGTTAAATGTGATTGATCATTGATATAAAGCAAAGAGCCAAAACGTGAGCGAACATTTTTTACTGAACGTTTCA
The DNA here is from genome assembly GCA_963965965.1 of Trididemnum nubilum. Taxonomy (NCBI): domain Eukaryota; kingdom Metazoa; phylum Chordata; class Ascidiacea; order Aplousobranchia; family Didemnidae; genus Trididemnum; species Trididemnum nubilum. The sequence continues at coordinate 30,380,045 of OZ014486.1, forward strand.
AGACATTACTAGTCTCATCATCAGCAGATAAATGATATAGGCAACAGCAACTTGTCACGAGCAAAGCACAGGAAAAAAAAGGCAAAGCAATGACGCATAAAAATGGAAAAAAAAAGGAAGCGAGCGTAAAATTAAAAGCAATTGTTTTCACACGTTGAATAAATATAATGGAATTGAAGCTTTGTCGGAGTTTAGATCTGGATTTCTTTGTTGAATCATTAAGGTTTCTTTGATTAATAGTTTTCGCCAATGGTCAGATCTAGCCAGAATGATGGGGTTATTAAAACAAACTGCGTGATTAGGGTTATCGGTCAAATGCCGAGTGACGTCCGTATCCTGTGGTGTTTTAGAAGAAGGATCGTGGTTATTGATACGGGTAATTAGATTCCGTGACGAATGGCCAATATACGAACTGCCACAGTTACAACTCATTTCGCACACAACGCCATACTGATATAGAATTTGTTGTTGCTCTTTATGTTTAAACACATTTTTAAACTATACGTATCGTTAATTAATAAAAATTTGGTTTCAAAATCAAGCTTGGCAAAAAAAGAATTAATTTCTTTTTCTATTTGCGGTGAAAATTCGCGAATAAATGGTAACCGCATAAAAAACTTTTTAACTCGAGGGTCCTTGAAAATATTTTCTTTGGGGATGTCTTTTCCGTAGTGTTTTTCCATAAAACGGTTAATGTGCTTGTTTAGAAAGTTTTTGGGGTAGCCATTTTTTTCCAAAACTAAAGAAATTTGATTAAATTCTTTATGAAGCAATGTGAAAGAACTGCAGATTTGATGAGCACGTTGCAATAAATTGTTAATTAAATTGCGTTTGTATTTGGTTGGAGTATAGCTGTCCCATTTGGTATATAATCCTGAAAATGCTTTTTATATACTGTCGTTTCGATTCCGTTTGATGTTTTGGTAATTAAAACATCCAAAAAAGGCAGTTTTCTTTCATTTTCTTCTTCTTTGGTGAAATTCAAATATGGATGAATGGAGTTGAATATTTGATATACGTATTCCACGTCATTTGGATTGTCGAATGCCAAAAAGAGATCATCAACGTAGCGCATGATAACGGGTGGATGTTTTATTTTTGCCAAGACTTCGTTTGTTAGCAATTCATGCAGATGTCTGCACTGAAAGAAATAAAAATCCACCCGTTATCATGCGCTACGTTGATGATCTCTTTTCGGCATTCGACAATCCAAATGACGTGGAATACGTATATCAAATATTCAACTCCATTCATCCAAATTTGAATTTCACCAAAGAAGAAGAAAATGAAAGAAAACTGCCTTTTTTGGATGTTTTAATTACCAAAACATCAAACGGAATCGAAACGACAGTATATAAAAAGCATTTTCAGGATTATATACCAAATGGGACAGCTATACTCCAACCCAAATACAAACGCAATTTAATTAACAATTTATTGCAACGTGCTCATCAAATCTGCAGTTCTTTCACATTGCTTCATAAAGAATTTAATCAAATTTCTTTAGTTTTGGAAAAAAATGGCTACCCCAAAAACTTTCTAAACAAGCACATTAACCGTTTTATGGAAAAACACTACGGAAAAGACATCCCAAAGAAAATATTTTCAAGGACCCTCGAGTTAAAAAGTTTTTTATGCGGTTACCATTTATTCGCGAATTTTCACCGCAAATAGAAAAAGAAATTAATTCTTTTTTTGCCAAGCTTGATTTTAAAACCAAATTTTTATTAATTAACGATACGTATAGTTTAAAAATGTGTTTAAACATAAAGAGCAACAACAAATTCTATATCAGTATGGCGTTGTGTGCGAAATGAGTTGTAACTGTGGCAGTTCGTATATTGGCCATTCGTCACGGAATCTAATTACCCGTATCAATAACCACGATCCTTCTTCTAAAACACCACAGGATACGGACGTCACTCGGCATTTGACCGATAACTGAATAAGAGTGGTTTCTAGAACCATCTGGTCTACCGGGCATGAAAATCAATACTACAGGTAGGCTAGCCTACTGTTCTTCCGTAAAAGGACACACGATTAGCATAACGCTAATTTATTCCTTGACGTTTCGCTCAGCCGAAAACGCCGAGCATCTTCAGAAGTTGAGTTGGAGGAGTGTCGAGCACTCCTCCAGTACTAACACAAACAGTTATACATATCGCAATGTCTAAAATATCCAAATAAATATCAAAGAACCGAATAAATTAAGTGAGTTATAGATGATTATAACGTCATAATGACCAACTTGCGATTAGGACTAATTCAATGAAACGTAAAAATTCAATTGCTTTACTGTGATAAAACGAGAGAATGTGGCTAAGTCATATCTGGTAAAAAAACATTAGCAAAAAAAAACAAAAAAAAACAGCATTTACTGAGCACTTTTGGCTAAAGATCGGTACACTGATGGCAATGTCTCACCATCCGAACGGTTGATAACGTTAGTGTGGGCATTGATAAACCAACTTTCAGCAATTAACCGTCTACGATAACTATTAACATATTTTAAAACAGTGGATTCTTCCCAATTAATACGATGATCAAACAACATTAAATGTTCACATAAAGCGGATTTTTCTGGTTTTCCGCTTTATGTGAACATTTAATGTTGTTTGATCATCGTATTAATTGGGAAGAATCCACTGTTTTAAAATATGTTAATAGTTATCGTAGACGGTTAATTGCTGAAAGTTGGTTTATCAATGCCCACACTAACGTTATCAACCGTTCGGATGGTGAGACATTGCCATCAGTGTACCGATCTTTAGCAAAAGTGCTCAGTAAATGCTGATTTTTTTTTTTTTTTTTTGCTAATTGTTTTTTTACCATATATGACTTAGCCACATTCTCTCGTTTTCCTCACAGTAAAGCAATTGAATTTTTACGTTTCATTGAATTAGTCCTAATCGCAAGTTGGTCATTATGACGTTATAATCATCTATAACTCACTTAATTTATTCGGTTCTTTTGATATTTATTTGGATATTTTAGACATTGCGATATGTATAACTGTTTGTGCTAGTACTGGAGGAGTGCTCGACACTCCTCCAACTCAACTTCTGAAGATGCTCGGCGTTTTCGGCTGAGCGAAACGT